>CAJNDS010000661.1:35000-55000 GCA_905221605.1 Symbiodinium natans
GAACCCGCCATGAGACAAACTGACCCCTTCTACTTGTACTTCCAGAGTACGAGGGACGCCACTCTTCGACACAGCTGCACCGGGACTCTAGCAGTTTCGGCCGCTAATGGCTAAGGCGGGTTGCTGCTGATAAGGCCGAGACGCTCAGGATGGCGGAACCGCTTATCTCGTTCGGCAGCAGCGTGCGGGCAGGCATCTGGGCGAACCTCTGCGGGGTCAGTGAACTGTGGGTTGAAGCCTCTCACAAGCCACCCTCGTCGCCCTCAGCCCCCCTGGTAGCACAGGCTTCAGGGACCCCAAATCCTGCAAACCCCCTGCTCTTCCCCTAAACCATAAACCCTAAACCCTCCTGATGTTGTTGCGGCTCTCTGACAGCAGCAATCATGTTACCATCCTGAATTAAGGGCTTAGGCATTGACTGTTGACGAGGCGCTGGACAGAAGAACTGTGGGTTTAGGGTTGAGGGTTGTCGCCGCTCAGCATGGCCACGCGCACGCGCGATTGAGATCATGGCTCTCTAAGAAAACAGTCGGCCGGAAGACCGCCGGATTCTCACGATTCAAGACAGACCCGCCCGCACAATCCCACAGACCCAGAACTTTGCAGTTTCGTTCATCAGGGCAGTAGCCACAGCATGCATCTCCACCTGAGAGCGGTTTGTTTTTTTTTGCGAGGACCACCATGCCCTTTCTGAGATACCTTCAAATGTAGGGTTTAGGCCTAGGCACTTTAGGGTTTGAGCTCGCTCTTAGGGTTTTTTGCGGGGGGCTTTCTTCTTAATCCTAAACCCTAAACCCTAAACCCCATAGGATTCCCAAGACAAGTCGCACGAGGGTGGCCAGCGCCCATTGGTGACCGCGGGCGGCGGCGTGGATCACTGTGTTCATGCCTGCAGCCGAAGCTCATGTGGGCGGTTGTCAAAATTATGGGTGTAGGGATTAGGGGGCTTAGGGTTTAGGGTTTAGGTTTTCGGGTAACTATGACCCCTTTTGGGGTATTAGGTGCCGTATTATAGTTGGGATCCAGAAAGTGACCATCATTTTGACAACCACCCATTTGAGAGCCCAGGGCTTTCAAGGGTGTGGGCCCTAAACGGCTTAGGGCGCAGGGTTTAGGGCTGAGAGTTCGGGATTTTCGGTGCAGGCTCAACTACCAAGCCGAGCAGCAGACATCGTTCACCTTCAGCGCAAGTGGCTGAAGAAGGCCTCGGTAAGAAAAGAAGCCTGTTGGACCTGCAGAAAAGCCCTCGGAACCCGAAAGGTGGGGGGGAGGGGTTCCCCAAAACCCTAAACCCTTAACCCTAAAACCCTAAGGCCGAAACCCTCGGCATGAAGCAAGCAGAACCCCAACCTCAATCCCCAAGCAAAACCCGATACATCCGAGAGGCGAAAAGCCCTAACACCCTAACCCTAACCCCTAAACTCCCCTAAACTTCCCCGACATTTCCCTTAAACCCCAAAACCCTCCACAAGCTCCTGAACCCGGAAGCCCCCTCAAAGCCCCCTTAAACCCCCCTCAAACCCCGCCTCCTTAAACCCCCTTAAACCCTTAAATCCCTCAAACTCCGAAAGCTCCCTCTGCCTGACATGAGTTGTCTAGAAAACTAAAGGTGAATCTTGGGGATCACATAGGAATTAGAATACCCCAAAAGGGTGCCCCAAACCCTAAACCCTAAAACCCTAAACACTAAACACTAAACATCTACCATACGAAGCTGACCCGGCCAAGACGCGGAGCAGGGCCGCCGAGTGACGCCAAGTTCCTACACCCAGGACTCCGCCGAAACCTGGGTGAAGGGTTGAATGGGCTATGGGGGGGTTTAGGGTTTAGGGCTTAGGGCTTAGGGTTTAGGGTTTAGGGTTTGGGGTTTAGGGTTTGGGGTTTGGGGTTCAAGGTTTATGGGTTTGAGGAGCAATCATTCCTAAACCCTAAACCCTAAACCCTGAACCCTGAACACTGAACCCTAAACCCTAAACCCTAGACCCCAATAACAGCAGCCTCACACCATACTGAGCCCCCCAACTCACAATGCTCCGCTGCAAGGACATAGCAGGAGTCGAGGTAAATGCGAATAGGGCCTGGACTCAGGAAGAGGTTTGATTCACGGTTTAGGGTTTCGGGCTTCGGGTTTAGGGCTTAGCCAGATTCCTGGAGACCAGCGGTGGTACTATTCCGACGTATGTTGGCAGAAACTTCTAACTTCAAATCCCGATTGGCCCCCGACGATGAAAAGGCACGAAAAAAAGAGGCTAAGTGGAACCCTTTGACGTTTGAGGATTCATTTCTGCCGCCCATGTTCCTGCATTTGGCTGTTTGTTGCTCGCTTCACAGCTGACCTTCCTAAGACTTGGCTGCGCAACCTCAAACACCATGTGGGGCGATGCGGCCGACACACAAGTAAACCTGGAATCAAAAAAACAGAAGCCTCAAACATTCTAAACCCCAAACCCTAAAACCTAAACCTTAACCCCCGAAATCCCAGCGTACTAAAGCCCGAAGCCCGCAAACCCTGAAACCCCAAAGCCCTAAACCCCTAAACCCCCCAAAACCCTGAAACCCCAAAACCCTGAAACTCCAAAACCGAAACCGGCCAAATTCTCTACAGCCTCCAGCATCAAATACTACTGCAATACTCTGCTTAACCCCTAAATCCCCACAAAAACCCTGAACTCCTCAAACCCTAAACCCTAAACCCTAAACCCTAAACCCTAAACCCTAAACCCTAAACCCTAAACCCTAAACCCTAAACCCTAAACCCTAAATAAACTCCCTACGGCCTCCAACCAGCGCCTCTCGGCAACCAGCGCAGTCACCACCTGGAGCGCAGGAAGTCCCCGGTCTGAACTACGGGCTGGGTTTAGGGTTTAGGGTTTCGGGTTTCGGGTTTCGGGTTTAGGGTTTAGGGTTTAGGGTTTAGGGTTTAGGGTTTAGGGTTTAGGGTTTAGGGTTTAGGGTTTTAGGGTTTTAGGGTTTAGGGTTTAGGGTTTAGGATTTAGGGTTTGCGTTTAGGGCTTTGCGTTTAGGATTTAGGTTTAGGGTTTAGGGCCTTGGAGGTTGAGGGCTTGTGTGTGCGGCGTTGACGGATCTAGGGTTCGGGTGTCAGCGACATCTTGGATGCTCGTGGGCTTTCAGGCGCTTGGGGCCTGAAAAGCTTAAGTCTCCCTGTCCCTCAGAGGGGGCCTCCCAGACCCTAAACCCCAAACTCCAAGCCCCTAACCCTAAACCCTAAACCCGAAACCCCAAACCCTAAACCCTAAACCCTAAACCCTGGCATCCCAAACCCTGACCATTCTCTTTGCCGCCGCGCTTCCGTGTTCACGTGGATGGTGTTGAGGCGGACGTGGCGGCCCCGAAGCTGAGCCAGAAGGCGTTGGGCGGACGTGGCGCCTTGCTCCTGGCGTGCGAACTCTCCGCACTAAAGCCTGAACCCTAGACCCTACACCCTGAACCCTAAACCCTGAACCCTAAACCCTAAACCCTGAACCCTAAACCCTAAACCCTAAACCCTAAACCCTAAACCCTAAACTGCAGAGAGCCCTGACCAACCAAAAGCGGGCTTCCCCAAATAGGGGTTCCTAGACTAGATTCGGGACTACCCTACGAGTCTACACCCTCAACCCTAAACCCTAAAACTTAAACCCTAAACCCTAAACCCTAAACCCTGAACCCTAAACCCTAAACCCTAAACCCGAAACCCTAAACCCTAAACCCTAAACCCTAAACCCTAAACCCTAAACCCTAAACCCTAAACCTAGCATCCCGTCCTTTGCTCGCCTCTTCAGCTGCGCCGTGGCCATCTTCGGCGTGGGAGGCGGACTTTGCTCCTCCGCCGTCCCCTTGAGGGTCTGGGGTTTAGGGTTTGGGGCTGAGGGTTTAGGGTTTGGGCTTTAGGGTTTAGGAGTTAGGGTTTGGGGTTTAGGGCTTGGGGGTTTGGGTTTTGGGGTTTAGGGTTTAGGGTTTAGGGTTTAGGGTTTAGGGTTTAGGGCTTAGGGTTTAGGGTTTACATTTTGGGGTTTAGGGTTTGGGGTTTAGGGTTTAGGGTTTGGGGTTTAGGGTTTCGGGTTTAGGGTTTAGGGTTTGGGGGTGGGGGGGGGGGGTGGGGTTGGGGGTATGGGGGTAGCTGAAGCCCTGTTTGGGGAGTGGGGGTGTGGAACAGCCCATGGGGGTTTGGGGCATTTTCTCGGCCAGGGCCCTAAACCCTAAACCGCCCCAATCCTAAAACTGGAGTTCGGCACGGTACCTACATCTTGAACCCCTCACAGTAAAGGGTTTTGCAGGGAGATATAACCCTAGGGCTTCGGGTTTAGGCTTTAGGGTTGAAGGTTTAGGGTTTTGAGTTTACGGTTTAGGGTTTAGGGTAGTGCTATTTAACAAGTAAAGACATGAATGATCAAATTAGGGAGATATTTTGTAGGTAGGATGTGCATGATGCATATGTACGCTCTTGCGTGATATGCTTACGCTTCCACTATTTCCTCGTCTATCACCAAGACTGAGAGACAGAGAGGAAAACAAAGAGACAGAGAAAAGTCGAAAAACCCCAAACCCTAAACCCTAAACCCTACACCCTAAACCCTAAACCCTAAACCCTAAACCCTAAAGCGAGAGAGTCCTGCGCCGGGGCTGCCGCACACGCCATGGCAGAGTCTCCAGGCCAGCGAGCCGGGGCACGCGAAACCCTAAACCCTAAACCCTAAACCCTGACCCTAAACCCTAAACCCTAAACCTAAACCCTGGTGTGGCATGAATGTTTTGCGTTTTTGTCAGAGTGTTGGGTGTCGGGTTTGGAGGGATGCACGGGGGTGTAGGGTCTTGGTCTTGAGGGCTTAGGGAGCTGGGGAATATTGGGCGGCTATTGTTGGGGGTCTTGGGGACGCTCGGTGATTCATGCGCGTGCCTTAGCCGACCTCTCCTTCGGCAGAAATTCCACGTCAGGGCTGGGGGTTGAGGGTTTAAGGTTTCGGGTTGAGGGTTTAGGGTTTAGGGTTTCGGGTTTACAGTTCGGGGTGTAGGGTCGAAGTGAGGGACTCCTTCACTTGCTGCCCTCAGCCGCACAAGGGTTCATTGCAGGCCTCCAACTTTTCCACTGTCTGTTTGGCAAGGATGAGGAACTCCACCATGGCTGAGACATGCCCCTGAACCCTAAACCCTAAACCCCAAACCCCAAACCCTATAAACCCTAAACCCTGAACCCTGAACCCTGAACGCTTAACCCTCATCCACCCTGTCCCTGTCATTCACACGGTTTTCCCTGCGGCTTTGACGGCCGATCTCTTTGCGGTCACAGCGTGAGGGCATAGGCCACGTACTCCTCCTTAGCTCCAGCTGCCCCACCGAGGGCTCCAGCTGCCCGAAGCCCTAGAATCCTCGCCCTAGACCCTAAACCCGAACCCTAAACCCTAAACCCTAAACCCTACAGCCTGAATTCGTCTGAATGAGTCAAGGGAGCCAAGGAGATCGCGCCCGATTGGTCCTGCAGGGGCAAGGGGACTCACAGGCAACAGTCAGCTCCGAAAACAAGCAGGCTCTCAGGATTTAGGGTTTAGGGTCTTCGGGGTTTAGGGTTTAGGGTTTGGGGTTTGGGATTTAGGGCTTAGGGGTTTAAGCGGTCGCAAAGCTACAGCCAATTCGAGGGCCAAACTTCTGTCAAAGCCCCCCATGCGCAGGGGATCCGGGAAGTCTGCAAGAAACGATCCCGGTCCTTGTCCATGTCCTCGGCTTACGCAGGCGAACCCCCTCCCCTAAGATTAAACCCCCTCTCCCTACCACCCTAATATTAAACACTATGATATAGCAACTAAAGGAGTATTTAATTCTAGGGGTTCAGGGTTTAGGGGGTAGGGATTACACGACATCATGCTGCCATGCTCGTTGCGAATTCCGAAACTTCGGGGTTTAGGACTACTCCAAGCCGACTTATCAGTCCTGCTTCTGTTCATTAAGATTTAGGGTTTAGGGTTTAGGGTTAAGGGCGTGGGGTTTAGGGTTCGGGGTTCGGGGTTTGGGGTTTGGGGTCACCCTAAGCTAAAGCAGCAAGGGTGCCATGACCAGTCGGCGCAGGTGGGTGGCGTCGAGTTCCCCTTTCACCTGCGCTGACGCACGCAGGTCACAGAGCGCGCTGGACTCGTTTGAAACGGCGGTTTTTTGTTACCCTAAACCCTAAACCCTAAACCCTAAACCCTAAACCCTAAGCCTAAACCCTAAAGCCTAAATGGGGGGTTTCCGAAAATCGGGGAACCTTACTAGGGTCCTTACTATAAGGGAATCCTTGGGGGCATCTTGGGCAGCTTATAGGGTTTAGGGTTGAGGGCTTAAGGTTTAGGGGTTAGGGGTTTAGGGTTTAGGGTTTAGGGTTTAGGGTTTAGGGTTTAGGGTTTAGGGTTTAGGGTTTAGGGTTTAGGGTTTAGGGGAGTATATACCGGTAACGATCGAGGCTCCCGTACTGCGCCCCTGTTGCGTCTCGCGTGGGTTCATCCACCCTAAACCCTAAACCCTAAACCCTAGATCCTAAACCCTAAACCCTAAACCCTAAACCTTTTGACAGCGCAGCCCCCCAGCACGTGCGAGCCATGACTCTGGCCAGTTCTCTAAGCGATGGTCCATTTTGGGTACCCCAAGCAAGAAGGGCCGCCTTACAAGAAGGACATCAGTCAGAGAAATCACCAGATAACTCTCAAGTGCACCCCTCAAACCCTAAACCCTAAACCCTAAACCCTAAACCCTAAAACCCCTAAACCCCCTGAACCCCCTAAACCCTCAAGAGCATCTTCCCACGTTGCACATCTGTGGCTGTCCTGGATTCTCAGCTCTTGGAAATCGATCTGGTTGTCCTGCAAAGGGGGGGCGCTTTCGGAGCTTAGGGTTTATATAGGGTTTAGGGTTTAGGGTTTAGGGTCTAGGGCTTTAAGGTGATCTGGTTGTCCTGCAAAGGTGCGCTTGGAGAGGGCTTAGGAGTTTAGGGGTTTAAAAGGTTAGGGGTTTAGAAGGTTAGGGGTTTAGGGGTTTATAGGCAAGAACGCCAACGCCATGTACTTCCTCACTTCATGGGCGCCACTGATTGCCTCCGCCGCGCAGCAAGCTGGGCAGGCGATTGCTCCGGTACAGGCAGCAGTGTTCCACACGAGGCCCCTTTTTTGCAAGACCCCATACCGAAATAAGTCGAAGATTGACAAGGTTTTTCTTAAGGAGCCCCTTCCATTGCGATTTCCTTACGCAAGCCTGGACTCATGGGTCATCGTACGAAGCTTCACGGAACTGCAGGGAGATCTCCGGTCCTTGTTGAGATCGAACTCGGCAAAGTCGTGCCTGTCTTCCCGAGGAGCTCTAGAACTACCAGTCACTACAGCGGGATCCTGGCGGCGCAAGAAATGATGCACATTCCTTAACTCAGGCAATACGGTAGCAGCTAAGGAAGCACCCTAGATGGCTGGATCCAAGGTGAGGTAGATCCGAGTGAGGTACCGATATAGGTAGGCTTTAGGGTTTGGGGTTTAGGGTGTAGGGTGTAGGATTTCGGGTAGGCTTTAGGGTTTAGAGTGCAGGGCAGGTGGGTAACACAGGTGGCAGCAGGAGTGCGGATGTTTTCATCTACACAACCATCAGCACCGTCCTCGTCGGCAGGGTGAAACCCCAAACCCTCAACCTCAACTCCAAAACCCGAAACCCTCCAAAAAGATCCAACGCCATCACCACCATCACCGCCACCCGGAAGCTCGCCCAGCCGACCCTCTAAAGGTGAAACGCTCCTGGACCATGAAAAGGGGGCTGCAAGGTTCAATTCAGGGTTTAGGGGGGTAGGGTTGAGGGTTTTAAGAAGGGTCTTAATCAAGGTGCTTAAGGGTTCGAGGGGCTTACTTGGTTTAGGGTTCTAGGGGGCAGAAGGACTCCAGGATTCTAAGGCTTCAGCGTTCTAGGGTTACGGGGGCTTAAGAGTTCCAGGCTTTTGGGGCGTTCCAGGGTGTAGGGTTTAGGGTTCTGTGGTTCTTGGGTTGAAGTTACAGGTGTGTAAGGGTGGCTGCCTGTACTCATCTTCCGACGACTCTGCTGCCAGTGCTGGCCACGACCTGGTTGGCGACAATAATCGTGGGGAACTTGGGGGGCTTGGGGGTTTAGGGCTTAGGGTTTGGGGTTTAGGGTTTGGGGTTTAGGATTTAGGGTTTAGGATTTGGGGGTTTGGGGCTTGGGGCTGAGGGTTCAGGTTGCTCCATGTATCCTTACAGAATACCCCCTAAACCCTAAACCCTAAACCCTAAACCTTGGTGCCGCCGACGGGCAAGCACACGAGCAGCGTCAGCACGTGTCGCAGGCCCATGGTGGCGTCCCTAAACCCTAAAGCCTAAACCCTAAGCCCTACACCCTAAAACCCTGTGGGTTTGAGGCGCTTTTGCTCTCCCAAGCTGGCGCTGTTTGTGGAAGGCTGTTGCATCTCATACATGAAGATTTGTATACGTACAACAGAAGCACTAGACACCCCACATATATGTGAAGATGTACACGCACATAGTACATATACATATATATATGTTTATATATACATATATCTTATTTTGCTTATTTGAATTTGAATATGTATAGTAGCATATACTTGTAACTTGCAAGCGCTATACCGCCTGTAATACGTCCGTTCTACGCGGCTTGGCATGTTCGCTCATTATCAGGATGCTTACTACGACTGACTCCTCGGATGGCTGACATTGGGAACATTGGAGCAGAAAGCGAAACGGGATTTTAGGGCTTACTGTTTGGGGTGTAAGGCTTGGGGCTGAGGGTTTGGGGTTTAGGGCTTAGGGTTCCAGGGCTCTAGGGTTTTTAGGGCTTCAGGGTGTTAGGATTTAGGGGCTTAGGGTGTCGGGTTGGGGATTGCTTAGCCTGCTGCAGAAGCCTTGGCAGGGCTACACTTTGGCCGCTGAAACCCTCTGATTATGATTCATACATATGGTCCTCTTAAACCCAATACAGGCAGATGTAAAATACGAGGATAAGGTTTACGCCTCTTTAACCCTCTCCTGAACCCTGAACCCTGCACCCTGAACCCGGAACCCTAACTTGTGTTGGGGGCCCAGGCAAAGAGGTATCGGAGCACTTTTTTCCTGCTCGTCTGCGAAGCGAAACCTTAGTAAGGCGCACAGCGGAGGATGTACACGGTCTGCACGATTTAAAGGGTTTATGGGGGGCTTGTAGGGCTTAGAGGGCTAATAGGGTCATACTTCACAGCGAAGGATTTGTAGGGTTTGGAGGGTTTACATAGGGCTTGTGAGGTTTATAGGGCTTCTAGGGTTTGTAGGGCTGCTAGGGATGGTTCTACTTGTAGAGTTTAAGCGTGACAGCAGGTTTGGAGCTTCGTGTTTCAGGCATGCTGCCTAGGGCTTGGGGGGTTTTGTATTGGAGTTCTAGATCTTCGGATGCGTTGGACCCATGTCAGCGGCATGAGTTAACAACCTCTAGACCATCCGTCCGAACACCTCGAGAGACCCATCAAGTCGTAGTCTACAACGTAGTCTACGATGGCCCTTAAGACCCTCTGAAACTGTTCCTGAATATGACCCTCTTAAACCCAATACGGGAAGATATGACATGCCCCCAGGGCCTACCGAATACGGACACCTAGGCCCTAAACCCTCAACCCTAAACCCTAGGGCCTCAATCCGATGGAGCTTCCCACGACGGAGGAATGAGGCCTTGGATGGTTGCCTGAACAGCTCTGCCCAACGCTCTTGCAACGACGCTGAAACCTACACCCTAAACCCTGAACCCTGAACCCTAAAACCTGAACCCTGAACCCTAAACCCTGAAACCCAAAACCCTAAACCCTATACCCTATACCCTAAACCCCAAACCCTGAACCCTAAACCCCAAACCCTGAAACCCTGAACCCTGAAACCCTTCCATCCTCCGGTGCTTGAAGGCCCGGGGACTCGCAGACGATCGGCAGGTGGTCGCTGCCATGGATGCCTGGGTTTAGGGTTTAGGGTTTAGGGTTTAGGGTTTAGGGTTTAGGGTTTAGGGTTTAGGGTTTAGGGTTTAGGGTTTAGGGTTTAGGGTTTAGGGTTTAGGGTTTAGGGTTTAGGGTTTAGGGTTTAGGGTTCAAGTGTGTAAGGGTCTAAGGGTTTAAGGGTCTAAGGGGTTTTAGGGTTTAAGGGTTCAAGGGTTCCAGGGTTCAAGGGTTCAAGGGTTCAAGGGTTCAAGGGTTCAAGGGTCGAAGAGTTTAAGAGGTTAAGGGTTTGAGGGTTTCAGGGTGCAGGGAGCTCTTGAAAACCAGATGAACCCAAAATTGGGATCACACAGGCCTGTACTGGACCAGAAACCCTCAACTTACTGATTGATAGCTATAGGGTTATGGGGACCATTTGAGAGGGTTTGGATTTTAGCGTTGTGACTTTGCGTGTTGAGGTTTGAAGTTTACGGCTTGGGGTCATCCAGGGGCCTACTAAGCTAGAGAAGGTACTTTGTTTGGGGTTTAGGGTTCTGGGTTTAGGGTTCAGGGTTCGGGGTTTAGGGTTTAGGGTTTAGGGTTTAGGGTTTAGGGTTTAGGGTTTAGGGTTTAGGGTGTGTAGTTTAAGGTATACCTAGATAGGGATTTTGAGGAGATAACTTGGGGTTCAAAACACAAAACCCTGAACCCTCAACCCTAAACCCTGATAGGCACTGTCTAGAAACAAGATGCCTTTCCAAAGAGAGGGACCACCCTAAACCCTAAACCCTAAACCCCAAACCCCAAACCCTAAACCCTAAACCCTAAACCCTAAACCCTCCTCCTAACCCTGCATCCAGAGGACGGTTCGGGATACCCAGCTGCAGCTCGCCGCTGACGCGGGGGGGCCGCCACCGGCGGTCCCACCGGTGTTCCTAACCCAAGCCCAAGTTGGTTTAGGGTTTAGGGTTTAGGGTTTAGGGTTTGGGGTTTAGGGTTTAGGGTTTGGGGTTTGGGGTTTGGGGTTTGGGGTTTAGGGGTTTGGGGTTTTGGGGTTTGGGGTTTGGGGTTTAGGGATTTGGGGTTTGGGGTTTGGGGTTCCTGGACTCGCACGAGTGAATGCGGGGCGTAACGGGGTTCAGGGTGCCCAGGGTCGGGGTGTTTGGGCCTTTGGGTGGAATTACCCCAAAGACCCATGCTACCCAGATACTGCAGAAATGATCAGGGCTTGGGGTTGGGATTCAGAGTATAGGGTTTTGAGCATCAGAACCCTAAACCCTAAACCCTAGCTTTCTGTTCCCGCTGATCGACCACCGGCGATTGAAATCCTAAACCCTAAACCCTAAACCCTAGACCCTAGACCCTAAACCCTAAACCCTAAACCCTAAACCCTAAACCCTAAACCCTAAACCCTAAACCCTAAACCCTAAACCCTAAACCCTAAACCTGAACTCCTAAATCCCACGCCTCGAGCCCGGGGACCGGTGAGTCGGGGAAGCGCCAGCCGCCGCACCAGTATCCGTAGAGCTCGTCTGGGCATGGGGTTAAGGTCTATAGGGTTTAGGGTTTAGGGTTTGGGTTTAGGGCTGAGGGTTTAGGGTTTAGGGCTTAGGGTTTAGGGTTTAGGGTTTAGGGCTTAGAAGCAAGGGCTTTAGGTATAATTCGTTGGGGGGTCTGCAGGGTTTAGGGCGTAGAATAATGGTCTACAAGGTTTGGGGGCTTAGAAACAAGGGCTTAGGGCCAAGTTTGTTTGGGGGGGGGGGGGACCCTAAGCCCTAAACCCTAAACCCTAAGCCCTAAACCCTAAACCCTAAACCCTGTTGGGTTGGGGCTCGTCTGCAAGATCTGCTGGAAGCCTGGCTTGCTGGTGACTAGGATTTTCGTATGATCCCTTTCATGGGTTTAGGGTTTAGGGTTTAGGGTTTAGGGTTTAGGGTTTAGGGTTTAGGGTTTAGGGTACCGAAATCCCATTCCTCAAAGGGTTCTATAAGGCACCCTAAACCTAACATTTCCCTCAACCCTAATTCCCCAAACCCCAAAGCACAATTCCCCAATTTCCCGAATGTAAGAACTCATGAGGTGAGGTTTCTCGGGTGTCTGGGGCTTGGGTTTGGGCTACGCCTCACGCGGCTCGACAGTTCGAAGTTTGGGGGGCCTCGGGCTTTGGGACCCTGATCCCTACACCCTAAACCCTACATCAGGTATGCTTAACTGCACTTGAAGCCCGAGCAAAATTTGTAGTCTTAGCTGCTTCTTAGGAATCAAAGTACCCAAAAAAATCACAAAATAGTCCCATGTTATCTTCCCATAGCTTGGGAGCTTCGGGTTTAAGGTTGAGGGTGTCGGGATTCGGGCAGTTTAGGGTTTAGGCTTGAAGTGTGAGGGTTCGACTTCGCACTCCGCAAGACTCCCTGAACACACCCTCTTTACCTACCTTCTCTGCACCACAGTGATCTTTCTGCACCCAAGCCCTCAAAAATCTAAACCCTAAACCCTAAACCCTAAACCCTAAACCCTAAACCCTAAACCCTCTCCCCCAGTCCTCCGGGCTTGTGTCGCTTGGCCGGGCGGTCCGAACCGGCAGCGCGGGTTGACTGTCGGCAGGGCGTGTGGGGTTTAGGGTTTAGTAGGGCTTAGAGGGTTTAGGGTTTAGGGTTTGGGGTTTAGCGTCTAGTGTCTTGCTTTCCAGTCGCTCAGGGGTTTCGAGTCTGGGGGTTCCGGCAGTAAGGTTGTAGGGCGTGAAGGGCAGTATGCTTGTGCAGTTTCAGGGACAGGGGTTTAGGGTTTAGGGTTTAGGGTTTAGGGTTTAGGGTTTAGGGTTTAGGGTTTAGGGTTTAGGGTTTAGGGTTTAGGGTTTAGGGTTTAGGGTTTAGGGTTTAGGGTTTAGGGTTTAGGGTTCAGGGTTTAGGGTTTAGGGTTCCAGCACGTCGAAGCACAGCAGCATGGGGAGCGATGGAAAAAGGGGACCGAAAACGTGGGACAGGTGCTGCGCGTGTTTCGATTGGGTTCAGCTGCGACAAGAAGAGATGGCGCGCAGTTCGTTGGTACCTTGTGTGGTGTGTCGGAAGAAAAGTGAGGGCCACTATTCTACTTCCGGCTGGGACATGAGCAGTTGGGTCACGGGCTCTTGGGTCCCTACAAAGTACGGTACCTCATAAAAGGGACCCCCAACGGGACCCTGTTTTCGAGACCTACCCACATGGTCTCCGGAATGCGCCCAGTGAGCCGAAGGCGGTCAAGAGGCAGTTCCGGGGCAGTGCCCCACAGAGGGCGCGTGTGGAGGCATTGCAACCCTAAACCCTCAACCCTCAACCCTAAACCCTAAACCCTAAACCCTAAACCCTAAACCCTAAACCCTAAACCCCATCCTAAGATCCTGTAGCTGTCGGACGAGGCGTGGGGGGCTGATGCCTCTGCAGGCACAGAGGGAGCTGGAGGTTGGTTGATCGACGTACCGGAATCGACGCCACACAAAACTCCTCGGACCACTACATCCCTTCGGCCTTAAACCCTAAACCCTAAACCCTAAACCCTAAACCCTTGAACCCTTGCAAGACATCGCAAAACCATCAGTCAAGACCTCCCAAACTGTGTCTCATGGTGAAGCCACCACTCTCAACCCTAAACCCTAAACCGTATAAACCCTAAACCCTAAACCCTAAACCCTAGGGCCTCCGGCATGCAGGGCAGCACGACGGGCTTTTCCAGCGCGAGGTCCGGGCTGTGGAAGATGTAGTCAATCACCTCCTTCCGGCCCTCCTGGACTTGGTTTTTACCCTAAGAGGGTTTAGGGTTTAGGGTTTAGGGTTTAGGGTTTAGGGTTTAGGGTTTAGGGTTTAGGGTTTAGGGTTTAAGGGGAGCCGGGGGGGGGGGGGGGGGGGGGGGGAGCCCCTCCCCAGACAGATGGTCATGTACCCTCAGACAGACATCCCCTAAACCCTGCGGTAAACCCGAAACTCTAAACCCCGAAGTGTTTCGCTTGCAGTCTTGTGTGGCGCGCGCGCGCATGTCCAGGCCTTTCCCCATGAGCCCTTTATGGCCCTGAATGGCCTGAATAGCCCTGAATTACCCCCCACACCCGAAACCCTAAACCTGGAACCCTAAATCCTAAACCGTACAGTCTAAACCCTAAACCCTAGACCCTAAACCCTACTTACAAAACAAAGAGTCCAACACCCTAAGGATGAGAATCCCAAACCATAAGCCCTCAACCCCACTGCATTCGTCGTTTTAACATCCTAGAGCCAGTCCTGCCAGTGCCACTCGTACCATTCTGACCGATGACCCTGGCCAAGGGCGCGCGCAAAAATCTAACAAGTATGGGCCCTTGATTTGGGTCCCTTGTGATATAACCCTCATATACACCATACAATACATGATAGGGGCCCCATACCTCGGATCCCTATAAACAAGGGTAAGGGACCATACTAAGGGCCCGTGCCTTAGAGCAAACAAGCGGCTTACGGCTTGGGACTGAGGCTTGGTCGCCCAGGAGCCATATTTTAATGGCCTTCTTGCGGGGTTAGGGTTCAGGGTTCAGGGTTCAGGGTTCAGGGTTCAGGGTTCAGGGTTCAGGGTTCAGGGTTCAGGGTTCAGGGTTCAGGGTTTAAGGTTTGGGGTTTAGGGTTTAGGGTTTAGGGTTTAGGGTTTAGGGGTTTACGGCTTTACGGCTTTACGGGTTTTGGGGTGGGCTACTTTGTACTTGGAAGCCCTGTTGGCTTGGTCAGGTGGGTTATGGGGATTATAGGGTTTATAGAGGGTGCTAAGTAGACGTATTGAGCTTCCAAGAGGACTGAGAACCCAAAACGGGCACAAGGGCACCGCTGAGGTAGGGTGGCTTCATGTTGAGTAGGCTTTGGAGGCCCGGAACCCTAAGCCAGTCCCTACACCCTGAACCCTAAACCCCCACACCCTCAACCCTAAACTGAACCCGAAACCCTAAGCCTCAAGCCTCACCCCTGAACCCGAAACCCGAAACCCTAAACCCTAAACCCTAAACCTAAACCCTAAACCCTAAACCCTAAACCCTACAAAGCCTCTCCATAAAAAGAACCAGGCCTTCGGTGCGGCAAACCAGTAGACATCAGGCTTGAGGGTGCTGAAAGAGCCCTGGGCATACCTGGGCTGCTGTTGGGGTTTAGAGCTTCGGGCTTAGGGCTTAGGGTTTAGGGTTTAGCCTTTAGGGCTTAGGGTTTAGGGCTTAGGGTTTAGGGTTTAGGGTGTAGGGTTTAGGGTTTAGGGTTTAGGGTTTAGGGTTTAGGGATCCCACACCCCAAACCATCAGGATCTCTTGCCGTAGATCAGTAGATCCATGTTCCGGCTAAACCCTAAACCCTAAACCCTAAACCCTAAACCCTGAGTTGCTGGGGAACTCCCAGGAGTGAGTACTGTTTGCGCCGGGTTGGGGTCCCTACAAAGGATAATTGGCGTGTTCCTAGACCCCAGCCCGACAACCTGAGCCCCTATTTGGGTTTAGGGTTTAGGGTTTAGGGTTTGGGGTTTAGGGTTTAGGGTTTAGGGTTTCGGGTTTCGGGTTTAGGGCCACTTAACAGCAGCCCGGGTACTCACCACCAGGCTGCCCGAAGCTCGCATCTAGAAGCCTCCTGCAAGGGGTCCAGAGGCGGTAGGTTGCAGGGCTGCGGAGCTCTGGGGGTGAGGATTGAGGTCCCCTAAAAACCCCCGAAACCACCTAAAAACCCCTAAGTCTCAAACAAACGGAGCGAGCTGGCCTGGTGATCAGCCGGTAGGCATCAGACCCGGGCAGGGAGTTCAGGTCTGCGCAGAAGACCACTGCGGGCCTGGCGGTGCTAGGGGTCAAGGGTTTCGTGGTTTGGGGTTTGGGGCCTAGGGTATTTTAAGGTTGTTAGGGGGATTCGGGTAACCAGGGGAATTAGCGGAATTGGGGGTTTAGGGGGCTTAGGGGGTTTAGGAGAGTTTAGGGCTGGGACTCTAGGGTTGTTATGGAGTTTAGAGACTTTGGGCCTTCTTGGTAAAGATCGAGGGAGTAAAGGAGGGACCCTTATAGGGGACCTTTGGAGTGATGTAGGGGCTACTTAGGTATATAGGGTTAGGTATATAGGGACTTTAGGACTATGTAAGGTGTATAGATATCAGGGGAATAAGATTAAGGGTAGGGATCCCTCCTTATTTCCCTGAACAAGACACCTGCCAACCCTGAACCCCAAACCCGAAACTCCTAAAACACGCAAGCCAACCCTAAACCCCAAACCCCAACCCCTAAAGCCTCAAAGCCTAAACCCTAAACCCTCAACCCCCCACACCCTAAACCCTAAACCCTAAACCCTAAACCCTAAACCCTAAACCCTGAGGGCCTACGGCCCGACTCGAGGTCGCACCCGCGCATCATGTCCTCCATGAGGTCGACGAGCTCCTGGGTTTAGAGTTTAGGGTTTAGGGTTTAGGGTTCAGGGTTTAGGGTTTAGGGTTTAGGGTTTAGGGTTTAGGGTTTAGGGTTTGGGGTTTGGGGTTTAGGGTTTAGGGTTTAGGGTTTAGGGTTTAGGGTTTAGGGAAACCAGAGCCCCTAAACCTGCCAACTCAGGAACAAGACTTCTACGGTTTTGGGGCTCTGGGAGCTGCAGGGTTACAGGACCTCTAGATACTTTTCCCGCAGGCCCAGTTTTTCAATTCCCTAAACCCTAAACCCTAAACCCTAAACCCAAGAATTCATGCCAGGGGGTTTCAGGGCTTTGGGGCTTTAGGGTGTTGGGGTTTGGGATTTTGGGTTTGGGAGTTTTTGGGCTTTGGGCGATTTGCGGGCTTTGGGGGGCTTGGGGCTTTTAGGGTTTCGGGGCTTCGGAGGCTTTGGGTGATGTCAGGTTCCGGGGATTTAGGCTTCAGGAGGTTTAGGGCAACAGGGCTCTATCGGGGCTTCGGGTCTTAGGGGTGTAGGGACCGTGCTATGCGCGTGAGCACCCGAGTGTGGCACGAGGTTGGCCCTGCAAACCTTCGGAATTTCCTCCTCAACATGATCTTCTTAAACCTTAAGCACGCGACCCTAAACCCTAAACCCTAAACTCAAAACCCTACACCCTAAACCCTAAACCCTAAACCCTAGACCCTAAACCCCAAACCCTAAACCCTAAACCCTAAACCCTAAACCCTAAACCCTAGACCCTAAACCCCAAACCCTAAACCCTGAACCCCAAACCCTAACACGCCCTAAACCCAGAAAGCCACACTCTAAACCCTACAAACCCTTACCGGCCACCGCCGAGCCCATAAAGACACCCCCACTTGAAGGTTCATGGGTACTTCTAAGTAGGGATAGAGGCCCTAATGGGCTTTAGGGTTTAGTTTAGGGTTTAGGGTTTGGGATTTAAGGTATAGTTCCTACTTCTAACCTTGCTTATAAGTACCCATGAACCCATAACAAAAGCCAGCCCATGGGCCGGCCTGTGCTTCGGACGCCTGGTGCCCGGACGCCTCGTTCCGGGTTTAGGGTTTAGGCTAGGGTTTAGGGTTTAGGGTTTAGGGTTTAGGGTTTAGGGTTTAGGGTTTAGGGTTTAGGGTTTAGGGTTTAGGGTTTAGGGTTTAGGGTTTAGGGTTTAGGGTTTAGGGTTTAGGGTTTAGGGTTTAGGGTTTAGGGTTTAGGGTTTAGGGTTTAGGGTTTAGGGTTTAGGGTTTAGGGTTTAGGGTTTAGGGTTTAGGGTTTAGGGTTTAGGAGGGCTTGACCACTTGTGGTGATGAGTTACGGGTCAATATCCATCATATCCAAATTCTATGTGCGAATGCCCATCCAACTCCTATGTTTCTTGTCGTGGGCAAATACCCAACCAGATTCTCTGTGGTCAGTTCTCAAAACACGGGCCATAAACATTAGCGGGCCAATGCGGGCCACCTCATACGAGTGACCGCAAATCAGACCACAACTCAAAGAGGTGACCATTTGTATTGTTGTGGCTTAAACCCTGAACCCTAAACCCTAGACCCTAGACCCTAAACCCTGAACCCTAAACTCTAAACCCCAAACTCTATGGCATGAACTTCTGGAGCATCTCCACATGTCTCCAAAGACGGACATGCTGATGCGAACCATCATCAGCACGGTACACGAACTCATAGGAGGAGGGTTTAGGGTTTTGGGTTCAGGGTTTAGGGTTGCGCAGTGTACGCTTCGCAGGAAGTACACGAGCAAATGGCAGCGCCTGCCACGTCGTCATGCTTGTAGAAAGGCGTTACCCTAAACCCTAAACCCTAAACCCTAAACCCTAAACCCTAAACCCTAAACCCTAAACCCTAAACCCTAAACCCTAAACCAGGAACAGTGTCCGTCCGAACTGATGTAACATAGGGGCCTGAATCTTTGACATGGGGCTTTTGGGGGCTTACTCTAGTAGAACTGAAGTAGCTCCGCCGTGGCATGCAACGACCAAGCCTGCGTTCACTGCCCCATGAAACAAGCACAAAATGTGTATTTCCCCAAGATAGGGTTTAGGGTTTAGGGTCTAGGGAAGGTTTAGGGTTTAGCTTTTAGGGTTTAGGGTTTAGGACCCCAAAACAGAATGGAATCCCCTTAAAGGGACCCCCCAAAAAAGGCGTACCCCAATTTTCGGAAGCCCCCCAAAATAATGCCCCCGCATGCAGGGGCGGACGAAACAGGTAGGGATGTCCACGTGTTGCAGACCCCAATTCGGTCGAGGAATTTAGGGCTTCGGGTTTAGGACGTAAGGTCAAGAGATTCGCCGAGGTTTCGGGGTTGGAGTTTCGGCTGTATGTTTGGGCATTGAGGGGGGGGGGGGGGGTGCTCAAGATTGTTGTTACACTTGGCCTCTTCTGCAAACTAGGGGTCCCGTGTTGTGTTCCCTAAATATTTGGGGCCGCTTAAAAAGTCCAAATTTAGAGACATGATTATTTAACATTTCCGAGTAGAATGCAAGTCTACTGCAGGAGCCTGAATAACTAGAAGAGGGAACCTTGTTAGCAATTCTTCCGACCCCTACATTCCCTTAAATCATGCCAAGGATATCATAATCATCTAAGGATCCCCATAACCCGCCTGGTCCCAGTAGAGGTGGCTGGAGAGGACCAACAGTGGCTCGGCCGAGCTCCGATGTAGCAGGAGCTGGCGTTGAGTAGGCGCGCAAGGCTCTCAGTTCAGAAGTTTGGGGGGCTTAGGGGTTCCTGCGCCCTAAACCCTAAACCCAAAACCCCAAACCCTAAACCCTAAACCCTAAACCGTTAGGACCAGGACTTGAGGGTTGAGGGTTTGGTTCTGACGCCCTCGCCCTAAACCGTACGGCCCGCAGCCCACTCCAACTAACTCCCCCACCCCCACCCCATATTCGAGTGCAGGGATAGGGTTTAGGGTTTAGGGTTGAAGGGTTGAAGGGTTGAAGGGTTGAAGGGTTGAAGGGTTGAAGGGTTGAAGGGTTGAAGGGTTGAAGGGTTGAAGGGTTGAAGGGTTTAGGGGTTGAAGGGTTGAAGGGTTGAAGGGTTGAAGGGTTGAGGGTTGAGGGTTGAAGAGTTGAGGGCCCCAAGCTTTGTGGCAAAAGAAGCCCTCTCCCCCTCACCAACCCTACACTCCAAATCCCACATTCCAAGCCTCTCCAAGTCGAAACCTTCGAACCAGGCTTGGGGTTGTGGCCTTTTCGGGAGTGGAGGGAGAGTTATCTTCAGGGCCCTCTGGGTCTTAGGGTCAAGGGTTCAGGACCTTAGGGCTTAGACACAAAAAGCCGAAGCCAACCTCAGTCCTCACACCCAACACCACAGCCCCCCCCACCCACACTTTTGCACCATCTTTCTCAACCAGCACCCTGAAACGACGTTTCCAGCCATCCAGAAACAGAAACACAAGAACAAAAGCCAGCCATCCCAATCCCTAGCCCGTTAACCCCAATCCCTAAGGAGGTTAGCTCTCTTTTTTTCAAGAGATAGACTTAAGACGTCGAGGCATATGGAAATGCTCAAAAAGCTTGAATATTTAAATTACGGGAAAATAGTGAAAAAATAGAAAAACTGGAAAAATGAAACTAGTAAAAAATTAGTAAAAAAAATAGCAATGGAAGTTTCAGTGTGTGTTCCAAAAAAAGAAAAAGAGGAAATAATAGGAACCGAAATAGGGGAAAACACA
>CAJNDS010000661.1:60000-95450 GCA_905221605.1 Symbiodinium natans
GTTTAGGGTTTAGGGTTTAGGGCTTAGGGTTTAGGGTTTAGGGTTTAGGGTTTAGGGTTTAGGATTTAGGATTTAGGATCTAGGGTTTAGGGTTTAGGGTTTAGGGTTTGTGGTAGTAGGGTTTGTGGTCGTAGGGTTTGGGACTTCTAGGCTTTTCTCAGGGTTTATGCGTGTAGGGTTTAGGGCTTTTAGGGTTTTCTTAGGGTTTGGGGCTTAGGGTGTGGGGCTCAGGGTTTAGGGTTTAGGCTTTATAGGGTTTTGGGGTTTGCAAGGGTTATAGGGTTTACAAGGAATATAGGGTTCAGGGTTGACAGGGCTCAGGATTTAGGATGCGCATGCTGCGCGTCTCTGGTTCTGGTGCTCGTTTGGCTTTGCCTAAGCTGGGGTGTTCGCTTGGGGGCACCGGCTGAGTCACAAGCCAAACCCTAAACCCTAAACCCTAAACCCTAAACCCCAAACCCTAAACCCTAAACCCGAAACCCTAAACCCTAAAACTAAACCATCCCATTCTGAAGGTATCTTTCTGGGCAGGGTACCCGAGGAACCACGCGCCCAACAAGGGAAGGAAGCAATGCTCCCACAGTGGCCTTGAGATCACATGCGGGTCGAAGGTTTAAGGTTTAAGGTTTAGGGTTTAGGGTTTAGGGTTTAGGGTTTAGGGTTTAGGGTTTAGGGTTTAGGGTTTAGGGTTTAGGGTTTCGGGTTTCGGGTTTAGGGTTTAGGGTTTAGGGTTTAGGGTGTGGGGTTGAGACCCTAAACTCTGCGGCCCCTTACCTAACCTAGACCCCTAATTACCCCTACCTCCACCCCAACTCCCCCTTGCTCAGGCGCGAACAGCCCTCGACTGACCCTTGTTTGGGTCCTATTTTACCCTAAACCCCAAAACCCAAAACCCAAAACCCTAAAACTCTCAACCCTAAACCCCAAACCCCAAGCCCTTGGGGTCGTCTGGGCTCCCGTGATAAGCGCCGTGCGTTACCACGCCGGGGCCCCCCGCATCGTAGCCATCCTCTTCTAGGATGTCCCGGAACCTCGAAAACCCACAAGAGATTAGGGTTTAGGGTTTAGGGTTCAGGGTTCAGGGTTTAGGGTTAAACGACAGGTGTGGAGAGTGTTGATCCAGCTGAGCATGTATACCATGCACCGGGTTGTTTTGGACTTCGGACTCATCGCGGCAAGCTCGCAAGAGGATCTTGATTGCTAGGGCGCCTTTAGTTGTAGGGCTGAAACTCAGTTGGGCGCTGCATCTTCGGGCATCCTTCTTTGGAACCCTGAGCCCGAAACTCGAAGCCCTCAACCCCAAACCCTAAACCCTGAACCCTAAACCCTAAACCCTAAACCCTAAACCCTAAACCCTAAACCCTAAACCTAAAACCCTAAACAATAAACCCGAAACCCTAATTTCATGGCACCTCTAAGTTCCTCAGAAAGAAACCAGGCCCAGAAGTGTCCTGGAACGCCTTGTCTCAAAGACGGACGACACAAGGGCAGACATGCCAAGCTAAGGGATCTTTGGGCTTTCTAGGGCTGGGGGTTTAGGAGCACAAGAGTCCTTAACCCTAAAACCTAGCCCTAAACCCTAAACCCTAAACCCTAAACCCCAAACCCTAAACCCTAAACCCTAAACCCCCAAACTCCTTACAGGTTTAGGGGCACCGGCGTCTACGCATCGAAGCGTCTGGGGGGCCCAGACTCTGCGAAGCAGTCCAGCTCCACGAGGCAGAGAATATCGGCTCCTGAAGGTTTAGGGTTTAGGGTTTAGGGTTGAGGGTTGAGGGTTGAGGGCTGAGGGTTGAGGGTTGAGGGTTGAGGGTTTAGGGTTTAGGGTGAGAACCTTAAACTGCGGAAGCCCCAAACTGCGTAGACACCCCGGCCGAGGTTTCGGGAGTTAGGGTCTGGGAGACGTTTGTGGCTTAGGGCTTCGGCGTTCGGGTTTTGGGGTTTACAACATACATCCCACGTGACTTCAACAGAAGGAAACTGGAGAGTCCCAGAAAATCTTAAGACCTGTAGGCAAAACCCCAAACCCCCAACCCTAAACCCCAACCCTAAACCCCAAGCCCCAAACCCTAAACCCTAAACCTTAAACCCAAACGCTAAACACCAAACCCCAAGCTGAGCCTGAAGTCTGATGCTAGCAGTGGCAGTCCTCGCATTTGATTGAGTAAGGCTTCGGGCGCAGGACCTCTAAGATTAAGGCTGTAGGGTTTGGGGTTTGGGGTTTGGGGTTTAGGGTTTAGGGTTTAGGGTTTAGGGTTTAGGGTTTAGGGTTTAGGGCGCCCTAACCCCTAACCCAAAAGACCCAAAACACACTAAACACCGTACTAAACACCCTAAACACCCTAAGCCTTGACGTGAGGCTGTAGGCGTCTGGGGTGTGGGGCTCCTAAACCCTAAACCCTAAACACCCTACACCCTAAACCCTAAACCCTAGACACCGAAAGCCTTAAGTTGCAGGCTTATGAACTCCTAGCCTTCCGGTCAAAACCCCGGAACCTGTCTGAGGCCCCCGGCTCAGGGCGCGAATCTCCTGGAGGAGCACCTGTACACTGTTCGGGTTTAGGGTTTCGGGTTTAGGGTTAGGGTGTAGGGTTTAGGGTGTAGGGTTTAGGGTGTAGGGTTTCAGGCTTTAGCGTTTTAGGGTTTAGGGTTTGATCTGGGTTTCGGGTTCTTTGGCGTTACAGGGCTTCATGGGTGTTTTTGCTCCAGGAAGGCCCGCAAGCAAGGGCAACAAAGGACTGTCCCTGGCAAAGGCGTTCTGACATGTCCAACATGGCTAAGCCATCCCGTTCGACATGAAGTAGGGTTTATACTCCTTGTATACCCAAAAGGACACCAAGAATCTACACTCCCCAAACCTAAAAAGGAACCTTATAGAACAGTCATATAAACCCTGTTTCACATCATCCTCTACAGACATTCTGGAACTCGTTGCAGCAGGCAACACTACGCCAGCTTGCCGGACTTTAATGAGGCTCATGTGTGCGATGGACGCCTAATACACCAAACTGGTAGCCACGAGAACAAGGCAGCCCCAAGCAAGACACAAGCCTCGCAAGGGCCCAAGGGCCTATAAGGGGTTTCCGATTCTTGGGGTTACCTCGTCCTTTATGGGAATTCCATTTCTATTCGGGGTACAGACGGGCTAAACCCACCCCCCCCCTCCCCCCTATCAAGGCCAGAGCAGTAGTCCTTCTGCTAAGGATATCCCACTGTAGCCAACCGAATCCTCCCGAAGAGGCTGCCTGGCGGCGGTAGAACCTCGACTGCCTCAGCATAGGAGCAGCAGAGGAAGAGGACTATGGCATCCCAAGCCCTAATCCTCAAGTCTGTCACCTATAGACCACAAACCCCGAAATAATACACTCCAGATGCTGTTGCGCATGAAGGGTCTTCTCCGAATCAAGATGTGATGATGCTCTCAGCCCAGACTCTCGAACTGCAGGGGCTTGCGGGCTTCGAGTTCAGGACTTGCATCGGGCTGAAGGATTAGAGAAACACGCCGAACCCTAAAGCCCTCTGAAACCCCTAAAAACCCAAACCCGAAAACCCTAAAAGCCTAAAACCCTAAACCCTAAACCCTAAACCCTAAACCCTAAACTCGCCTGAGCCCCCCCTAAAGCCTTAAACACATCCGCCTTAAGACCCGCACCCATCGTCCGGCGACCACAACAGGTTCTGAGGGAAACTGGGATCTGCCTCGGGCATGAGGCTCCGGGGCCTTGAGGGCTTCATTCATATTAGGGGGCTGAATAGGTACAAAAGGTGCTAGGGTTTAGGGTTTAGGGTTTAGGGTTTAGGGTTTAGGGTTTAGGGTTTAGGGTTTAGGGTTTAGGGTTTAGGGTTTGGGGTTTAGGGTTTAGGGTTTAGGGTTTAGGGTTTTAGGGTTTAGGGCCTGGATGTAGGGTGTAGGGTTTCGGGGACATTGCCGCTTTATCGAACTGCCACGGTGGCCATTGCAAGCAGTCGCTTGTTATTGCTCGAAGGTTCATGGGTAGTTATAAGTAGGGTTGTATTTAAGTGCCCGAAAAAGCTTGTGACCATAGTTGCCCGAGTTCTTACCCTACTTATAAGGCCTCCTCACCCTAAACCCTAAACCCTAAAAACGAAACCCTAAACCCCTAAACCCCAAAACCTGAACCGTAGCAGCCACTGCACTTGTCCGTCCACCTTCCTGCCTACAGCCCCATGGTGCGGGAAGTTCTCGGAAAGTGTATGCAAACCTCAGTCCTGCAGAAACCCACATGGAGTCTTTTATCACCACCCTAAACCCTAAACCCTAAACCCTAAACCCTAAACCCTAAACCCTAAACCCTAAACCCTCAGCCTCAAACCTTGAAATCCCTCGGGCCTTTCGGTAGTCCCACTTAGAGGAGGCGAACTGCGCAGGCAGGAAATCTCGGGCGTAGTGGAACCTGGCGAGGGTCCCCAGATCTCTGGCCTAGGATTTAAGACCCTAAACCCTAAACCCTAAAGCCTACAGCCTAACCCTCAACCCTAAACCCTAAACCCCTAAACCCTAAACCCTGACCACTTCAAGCACTTCAGTGAGGAACTCTCTCACCCCCCCCCACTGAAATTCCCCAAACACGGCTGGCTTGGCCACATCGTGCCCGCCATGTTCTTGCCTTGGGGTGATGCCGGTTTGGGGTTTAGGGTTTAGGGTTCAGGGTTCAGGGTTTAGGGTTTAGGGTTTAGGGTTTAGGGTTTAGGGTTTAGGGTTTAGGGTTTAGGGTTTAGGGTTTAGGGTTTAGGGTTTCGGGGTCAGGGTTTAGTCGCCAACGCGCCCTGCAGCCCAAGGCACCCAGAATGTTGAAGTGAGCGACGCGGAACCTTTGCAGGCGTTGTCAAGGGATTTGAGGGTTTAGGGATTTGAGGTTTAGGGTTTAGGGTTTAGGGCTAGTTTACTTGGAGGTTCGTGGGGAACTATATCCCTACCTATAAGCCCCCATAAGTCCTCTAAGTAGGTGAGAAGAAGACTTCTACCTGTGGTTATCAGTATCCATGATTCTCCAAGTAAGGCGTCAGTGGACTCTGTAACCAAACCAAAGTCTAAACCCTAAACCCTAAACCCTAAACTGGGCCGAACCTAAGGCTCTGGCATTGCCACCGTGAGAAGGCCGACCGGGCCAACAGCAACCCTGTACAATCGACTGTCGGCCAGCGCCTCTACGACAAACCCATGTTGGTCTGAATGAATGTCTTGTATGCTTGTGGTTGTGTGAGTTTTGTGGGTGTTGTGGGTATGTGGTGTTTGTAGGGTTGTGGATTTGTAGGCTTGTAAGGTTTGCAGGTTTGTATGTGTGCAAGGGTAGCCTGGTCTGTTCCCCGCCGTGCTTGAACTGTAAACATCTGCGTCTGCGAATGATCCATACGACCCTGATGTTGCTGCACTCTCTGTAGCTGGTGTCAAACGCCCCTGCTGTCGCCACCACTATGTTGGCAACCCCATGTCGCTACAGAACCATAAACCCTAAACCCGAAACTCGAAACCATCAGAACCAGTTGGGGAAGTTGGGGAGGTCATTGCGAAAGCGCGGCAGTTCTTTGCCACCGACACCTCCCTGACCAGTGAGAGCATCACCGTTCGCGTCCCGGGCGCTTTGCAAGCTCTGGTTTCGGGTTTCGGTTTTCGGGCTTAGGGATTAGGGTTTAGGGCTGCCAACAACTATTTATTTGCCCACACTTTCCTTCAGGGACTTGCTCCTAAACCCTAACGCTATCACATAAGAGCAACTCCAGTTCAACTTTGAAAGGTGCCAACTTCCAGTCAAGCCCCAGCCCTAAACCCTAAGCGTTCCTATCTCAAGGTAGGGGGATACGTGCCTTATTTGTTTTAGTTGGCATCACCCTAAACCCTAAACCCTAAACCCTCAACCCTCAACCCCAAACCCCCTAAAGTGACCAGTTTCAACCATCAACTTCAGGACCTCGGGCTATACCCTGCATCCTCCCAGTCGACAACGCAGCCCCAGATGCTTACGCTCTGGTGTTTTGGGGGGTCCCCTTGAGAAAGCGCCTTTAGGAAGTAATTATAGCCCTTTGAAGAAAACTAGGGGGCGGGGGGGGCTTTAGGATTTTCGGGTTTTTAGGTTTTGGGGGGGGGGGGGTTTCGGGCCGTTTTTACTAGGCCCCTCCGCCCGCCCTCCCAGCCATGGCGTCCCAAAAACTCTGAACCCACGGCTTTAGGGTAGCTAGGGCTTAGGGTTTAGGGTTTAGGGTCTTAGGGTTTAGGGTTTTAGGGTTTAGGTTTTAGGGGGTTAGGGTTTAGGGTTACAGCGCAAAAGCTGAGCGCAGTTTCGTGCTTCGGGCGCAGCTGCTCTTGAGCACACGCGGGAGTCCGAATCTCAAGAAAACGTGCTCGCGGGCTAGCGTAAGGGAGCCGGCTGCGTGGCCGGCCGTCGGATCTGCCACAGGTAAGTGCAGCATGAAATGGTGGTGTCTCATGCGAGGCTGGCAAAAGTCACAGGAAGATCCGGCTTTCCACTTCAGAACCTACAGGGGCACAGATCCGCCAAAATGTGCTGTACACGACCATTCGATGCCCCTTCGGGGCGCGTGTAGGTCTACAGGAGATTCCTGGCAGCCCTGCGTGAATTAAGATGAAGGGCCTGGCAATCCTGCAGCTTGTGTTGCAAGGCCAAAGTCAGGGGAATCGCCTGGGCTGAGTGGCACGCGATGGCTGAGTTTTTTAGGAGGGTCTTGGGGGGAGGCTTCCAGGAGTCTGCAGGGTCCAAGCCCCGGGAGTGGTTTAGGGTTCAGGGTTTAGGGTTCAGGGTTTAGGGTGTTTGGGGTTTAGGGTTTAGGGATTAGGGTTTACGGTTTAGGGTTTAGGGTTGAGGGTTGAGGGTATAGGGTTTAGGGTTTAGGGTTTAGGGTTTAGGGTTTAGGGTTTAGGGTTTAGGGTTTAGGGTTTAGGGTTTAGGGTTTAGGGTTTAGGGTTTAGGGTTAGGGTGCATTCACTCCCCGGCCTGGTCGCCGGCTGCCATGGAGCCTGGGGAGGCATCATGTAGGCCTCCCAGTGCCGAACGTGGTTCTTTGATATGGGCCTGGGTTTAGGGTTTAGGGTTTAGGGTTTAGGGTTTAGGGTTTAGGGTTTAGGGTTTAGGGTTTGGGGTTTGGGGTTTGGGGTTTGGGGTTTGGGGTTTGGGGTTTGGGGTTTGGGGTTTGGGGTTTGGGGTTTGGGGTTTGGGGTTTGGGGTTTGGGGTTTGGGGTTTGGGGGTTGGGGTTTGGGTTTGGGTTTTGGGGTTTGGGGTTTTGGGGGGTTTGGGGTTTGGGGTTTGGGGTTTGGGGTTTGGGGTTTGGGGTTGGGGGTTTGGGGTTGGGGTTTGGGGTTTGGGGTTTGGGGTTTGGGGTTTGGGGTTTGGGGTTTGGGGTTTGGGGTTTGGGGTTTGGGGTTTGGGGTTTGGGGTTTAGGGGGGGTAAGGGACCATGTGAGGGGGCCCTACTTGGAGGTTCATGGGTACTTAAAAGCAAGGTTAGAAGTAGAACCCTGTTTAGGGCCCTTATTACTTGTAACCCTGCTTACAAGTACCCTTTTTACAACCCCTCCGTGTCCACCGGGGGCGCCTGGGCCGGCAGACGCACCGGTGTGGCCCTGACTGGGTACACGATCTGCGACTGCGTCCGCGGCCTCGCGTGACCAAGGGGGAGGGGGAAGCCGAAACCCTAAACCCGAAACCCTAAACCCTAAACCCCAAACCCTAAACCCTAAACCCTAAACCTAAACCCTGAACCTTAAACTTGGGGGTCTTGGGGTTTCGGGGTTCAGGCTTTGGACTGCTTTTGTTGGCGGCCAGGGCGCCTGAATCCTGGGTCCAGTGGCGCAGTGAGCACCTGGCGAAGGGTTTAGGGTTTAGGGTTTAGGGTTTCGGGTTTAGGGTTTAGGGTTTAGGGTTTAGGGTTTAGGGTTTAGGGTTTAGGGTTTAGGGTTTAGGGTTTAGGGTTTAGGGTTTAGGGTTTGGGGTTTAGGGTTTAGGGTTTAGGGTTTAGGGTTTAGGGTTTAGGGTTTAGTGTCTTCGGCACACAAGCATCGCAGCCCACCTGCACGGCCGTTCCTGACCTCATGGGCGCCGCTGTCCTCGCTTCACACCTCGGAGAGGTTCATTTTATGGGGTTTAGGGTTTAGGGTTTTAGGGTTTAGGGTTTAGGGTTTAGGGTTTAGGGTTTAGGGTTTAGGCGTTTAGGCGTTTAGGGGTTTAGGGTTTAGGGTTTCGGGTTTCGGGTTTCGGGTTTTGTAGGGTTTACAGGGCTTGTAGGGTTTAGAGGGTTTAGAGGGTGTATAGGGGTTGACAGGGGTTTAAAGGGCTTATAGGGTTTAGAGGATTTATGGGCGCTCCTAGTAGAGTTCAGGCTTCTAGAAGGCTTTTCGGGTTAGAGGGTTTGTAACAGGGTTTATAGGGTTTATGGGGTTTATAGGGCTTATGGGGCTTAGAGGGTTGAGAGGGCGTGCAGGGTTTAGAGGGTTGAAAGGGCTTTAGGGTTTAGAGGATTCATTTTTTATAGGGCTGATGGGGTAGCTTTAGCGTCAGCCAGCTCGGGGTTTGGGATTTGGAGGGGGGGTGTAGGATTTGGGGTTGAGAGCTTCATTTAAAAAAAAACACCTATGGTTATGGACCCTTATCAAAAGCACTGTAGCAAAAAAAGAAAATGAATCACAATGTAACGCCGAGCTTCGGCTGCGGGGCGGTCTCCATCTTCGCAGACGCCGAGCTGCTGCTCCTGCTCGAGCTGCTGGAGCTTCCGAAGAGCCTCAGCTTCTGGCGGAGCTTCAATTTCAGGTCTACCCCTGGAGTCTCTCCTACCACCCCCAGTACATCCCCCTTAAGGATGTCCTGAATGAGGGGCCTTAAAGGGCGCAGGTTGCTCCGGGTTTCAGCCTTGGGTCGAAAAGCGGATGCTACCAAGAACGCAATGCTAGACAATCCCAGCATCTGGTCTTGAACAGCCTCTGCAGCAATGGCCACACTCTCGGCCGCCGTCTGCGCGTGCTGGCTGATGACCTCCCCTGCCGTTTGCACCGCGGCGCTCGTCTGGTGCCTCAGTTCTGACAGTTACGGGATCCCTGAGCCCTCCCCATAAACCCTAAAACCCAATTCATGAATCCCACAGAGCCTGAACGAAACCCCGAAACCTAAACTCCGAACCTTGAGGCCCTAACCCCTAAACCCAATCAACTGAAACCAAGCCGAAACCCAATAAAACCCGATAAACCCCATTTTTTCCCAACCCCTACCAAAATCTCTGAACCCTGCAACCCCTAGAAACCCTACAAACCCCACAAACCCTAAAAACCCTAAAAACCCCAAAAACCCTTAAAACCCTTAAAACCCTAAACCCCCCCCCAAAAAAAAAAAAACACAAAAACCCTGAAAACCCTACTAAAAAACCTGAAGAAACCCTTTAAAACCCTCAAAAGCCCCAAACCCAAAACCTCATTTCCCACAGGGCGAATATAAAAACCCTAAAAACAAAAAAAAACCCTTTAAAATCCTGAAAAGCCCCCAAACCCTAAACCCCATTTCCCGCAGGGCGACCAGGCGTGGGAGACCGCGCGCTCGACGTGCGGCCGCATGGCCTCGATGGCCTTGGGCGCCTGTTTCAGGGTTTAGGGTTTAGGGTTTAGGGTTTAGGGTTAGGGTTTAGGGTTTAGGGTTTAGGGTTTAGGGTTTAGGGTGTTTGGGGTTTAGGGTTTAGGTTTTAGGGTTTAGGGTTTAGGGTTTAGGGTTTAGGGTTTAGGGTTTAGGGTTTAGGGTTTAGGTTTTGCCCTCAACCTTTTCTTCGGCTCTGGAACTGTGCGATCTCCCCACCTCCTCGGCTACTGCGCGGTGCGCGGCACGGGCGGCCTGGCAGGTTTTGGATTTAGGGTTTGGGGTTCAGGGTTTAGGGTTTAGGGTTTAGGGCTTGGGGTTTGGGGTTTGGGGTTTGGGGTTAGGGGGGAGGCGACCGTGCACTTTTCGACCAGAATGCCCACGTTGCAACCAGGAACTTGCTTGCAAGGAGTAGAACATCCACCATAAACCGCCTTTTCCAGCTGGCATCTGGAACATCCACGTCACAACCAGCATTCACGTTTTTTTCAAGCTGCGAATGCAACAGAGCTGAAACTAGTCCGCTCCCCAAACCTTGAGCCCCCCAGATGCACACCTATAGCTTATGTTATATGGCCGGGGGGTATGATAGCCGATAGCCAGGATGATAGAATTTAGGGGTATATGAGTCGGCCCTCCCGTTTTGAGAAGTATCAATATTTGGGGCTACCTAAAGCTTACTGTTGCTGAGTAGGCCCTATGTAATCCATTAAAGGGTATATATAGGGGGGTATAGAGTACCTCATTCCCTCATTCCCTACGAACCAACAGTAAGAAAGCAAGTGCAGAGTAACCCTAAACCCTAAACCCTAAACTCTAAACCCTAAACCCCAAACCCTAAACCCTGAACCCTAAACCCTACACCCTAGACGACCTCCTCGACATACGGCCGCGCCGTCTCATACATCACCGGCACGTCATGCCAAACGACCTTGTGGATCGCCTGGCCGGCCTGAGCGGATGTCTTGGAGCTTCAGGGCTTCGGAAGTTCGGGTTTAGGGTTTAGGGTGGGGTTTCGGGTTTAGGGTTTAGGGTTTAGGGTTTAGGGTTTAGGGTTTAGGGTTTAGGGTTTAGGGTTTAGGGTTTAGGGTTTAGGGTTTAGGGTTTAGGGTTTAGGGTTTAGGGTTTAGGGTTCAGAAGTAAGGTTCCCACCCTAAGCCCACAAGACCCTACCGCAACCGCCTGCTGGACGTACGGCCGTGCCGTCTCCACGCCGGTTTCCACCAGGACAGGCACGTCATGGACCACAGCCTTGTGGATCACCTGCTTGGCCTCCGACGTTTAGGGTTTAGGGTTTAGGGTTTAGGGTTTAGGGTTTAGGGTTTAGGGTTTAGGGTTTAGGGTTTAGGGTTTAGGGTTTAGGGTTCATACGGTTTATAGGATTTCTAGGGGTTTGTAGCGTCTGTAGGGCTGAGAATTTCGGGTTGAGGGTCTAGGGTTTGGGCCTTGTGGATCACCTGGCTTGTTGGGTTTTTGAGGCTTAGGGATTATAGGGTTCATAGGGTTTCGAGGGGGTAGAGGGTTTATAGGGTTTGTAGGGTTTATGTGGGGTTTACAGGGTTTGCAGGCTTTAGGGTTTGGGGTCCAGTCAAGGGACTAAGAAGGGACCCTTGTAAGGGGCCTTAGCGGTTATTTATGAAACCCTAAACCCTAAACCCTAAACCCTAAACCCTAAACCCTAAACCCTAAAGCCCTAAAGCCCTAAACCCTAAACCCTAAACCCTAAACCCTAAACCCTAAACCCTAAACCCTAAAGCCCTAAACCCTAGCCCTAAACCCTAAACCATGGACCCCTAAACCCAAAAGCCCTTGAGCCCTTAACCCTAAACCCCAAACCCCTTAAGCCCTTGAGCCCTTGAGCCCGAAATTCAAGCCCAGGCCCCCCAGACGCCCCTGCCTGCGTCCCTTTCTCCACGACGTACACCTGGGACCGCGCTTAAGGTGAGCAGAGGGCCGCGTCGACGATATCTATGTCAGATTCTTCAACCCCCAGAAACCCGAGAAACCCTAGAAACCTACAAACCCTATAAACCCCATAATCCCTATAAACCCTGTAAACCCTATAAACCCTCAAAAACCCTATAAACCCTAAACCCTAAACCCTATAAATCCTAAAAGCCCTCTAGGCCCCATAAACCCTAAACCGAAACACTATGGCGGCTTCCAGCTTCTCCCTGCTAAGCCCTAAACCGTTTAGGGTTTAGGGTTTAGGGTTTAGGGTTTAGGGTTTAGGGTTTAGGGTTTAGGGTTTAGGGTTTAGGGTTTAGGGTTTCTCCAACTCCCAAGCTCGTGCTTCCAAGAAAAACATCGGCAGGGCTGAGTTGGCGCACGCGCGAATGTTGGGGAATTAACAACCTGCACGCCAAAAACGAAAATGATTCTTGTTCCGTATGTCGTTTCTGTGAAACTAAGGGTTTGCAGGACGGCTATCGGATTTAGAGTGCAGGGTTTAGGGCTGTAGGCTGTTAGGATTTGGGCTTGGGGCAGAGAATTTCGGGCTTCGGCCCCCAAAACCCCCCCCCCCCCCCGCCCTATAAAGCCTAAGCGCCTAAACCCTATAAACCCTAACCTCAAACCCTAGCCCGAAACTCTATACCCGAAACCCCTGAATCCTAAACCCTAGGTCCTGAGCGTCCCGGCCTGCGTCTGAACCAGGGCGCGCTCCACGTGAGGCCGCGCGACGCTGTAGAGAACCGGCACGTCCTGCGGCTGGTCACGGTGTGGGGTCAGGGTTCTGGGGCTAAGGGCTGCAGGGACTTAGGGTTTAGGGCTTGAGGGTTTGGGGGTTTAGGGTTTAGGGCTTTCGGGCGTGGGGGTTTAGGGTTTCAGGCTTTAGGGTTTAGGGCTTTAGGGTTTAGGGCTGTGGCGTTTAGGGCAGTTTAGGGCTTCAGGGCTTGAGGGTTTCAGGTTTCAGGCTTTAGGGTTTAGGGCTTACTTAGGGTTTTGGGCTTAGAGCTTCAGGTCTTTGGAGGCAAGGCTAGAGTTTTAGTTTAGGGTTTAGGGGTTAGGGGTTTAGGGGTTTAGGGGTTTAGGGGTTTGGGGGTTTAGGGGTTTAGGTTAGGGGTTTAGGGGTTAGGGGGGTAGGGGTAGGGGTTAAGGGTTTAGGGTTTTTTAGGGGTTTAGGGGTTTAGGGTTTAGGGTTAGGGGTTTAGGGGTTTAGGGGTTTAGGGGTTAGGGGTTTAGGGGTTTAGGGTTAGGGTTTAGGGGTTTAGGGGTTTAGGGTTTAGGGTTTAGGGGTTTAGGGGTTTAGGGGTTTAGGGGTTTAGGGGTTAGGGGTTTAGGGGTTTAGGGGTTTAGGTTTAGGGGTTTAGGGGTTAGGGGTTTAGGGTTTAGGGGTTTAGGGGTTTAGGGGTTTTTTAGGGGTTTAGGGGTTTAGGGGTTTAGGGTTTAGGGGTTTAGGGGTTTAGGGGTTTAGGGGTTAGGGTTTGAGGGGTTAGGGGTTTAGGGTTTAGGGGTTAGGGGTTTAGGGGTTTAGGGGTTAGGGTTTAGGGGTAGGGGTTTAGGGGTTTGGGGTTTAGGGTTTAGGGGTTTAGGGTTTAGGGGGGTTTAGGGGTTTAGGGGTTTAGGGGTTTAGGGGTTTAGGGGTTTAAGGTTTAGGGGTTTAGGGGTTTAGGGTTTAGGGTTTGGGTTTTGGGTTTGGGGTTTAGGGTTTGGGGGTCATGAGCTCTACTGGTTGCGTTTTTATAGGCTGTGGGGTTTAGGGTTCCAGGGTTGAGACTTCTAGGGTTTAGGGTTCTAGGGTTGAGGGCTTGGGGCTTAGGATTCTAAACCCTCAACCCTAAACCCTACACCCTAAACCTTCTGTGAGGTTTTGGGGCTTCGTTGGAAAATCTCGTGGGCCTCGAGAACGACCTTCTGCAACCGATCACCTTCAGGGAGCGCTTCTGAGGGTTTGGGGTTTAGGGTTTAGGGTTTAGGGCTTAGGGCTTAGGGCTTAGGGCTTAGGGTTTCGGGTTTAGGGCGCCCGCGAAGAGCCCTGAAAACTTGACAAGGCCTCTGGGAACCATGAACTAAGTATTAAGATTATTGGGTTTAGGGCTTCGGGTTCAGGGTTCAGGGTTCAGGGTTCAGGGTTCAGGGTTCAGGGTTCAGGGTTTAGGGTCATCGTGATGACTAATAACAAATTCGAGGCCCGGAATTTGGTGGTTTTGGCATATAGCCGAATGCATTCTGCTGATAAATTCCGTAACCTCATGGTTTGAGACCCTAACGGTGAGGGCCTAACCTCAGGCAGGGGTCGCTTAGCCAAGGCGGCCGGAATCAAAAGTCATTCTACCTTCTCCCCCACGAACCCTCCATAGTCCCAGCATCGACTCTATCTGTGCACATTTCTGGGTAGGGTGCTAGGCCATACACCAAAAAAACCCAAACCCTAAACCCTAACCCCCAAACCCTAAACCCTAAACCCTAGCCCTAAACCCTTTGCTTACGGAGCCCCCCAAAAAAGCCGCCATTGAGCGCAACTGCAGCTGGCCTGCTTGCTGGATGCCCGCACGTGTGGCGTGCAGCGTGCGCGCGAAGCGGTCCACCCAGTCCTTGGTTGAGGGTTGAGAGTTTTGGGTTTAGGGTATAGGGTTGAGGGTTTTGGGTTAAGTGTTGAGGGTTGAGGGTTTAGGGTCAGGGTTTTAGAAGCAGGGCAACTATTGCTACCATTGGTTGTGACCTTGTTTGGGGTGCTTGTCATAGGTCTTGGCAACCGGGGGGTTGTGATTGCGCATATGCTCCAAAGCAAAGCCCTACAGCTGAAATATGCTAAACGGTTTAGGGTTCAGGGTTTAGGGTTTAGGGTTTAGGGTTTAGGGTTTAGGGTTTAATGTTTAGGGTTTAGGGTTTAGGGGTTTGGTGTAAACGCGGCTCTAGCATTAAAGCGCTTCAGCAAGCAAATGTTTAAACGCGCAGAGGTTTAGACATTTGGCAGCACACAGTTGTTCGCCCTGCTCCCAACTCTCTCCAACCTAGGACCGAATGCTCGGAACTGTCCCTAAAACATAAACCCTTAACCCGCAACCCTAAGCCCGAAACCCTAAACCCTAAGCCTTAGCCCTGCACACTTTCCCCTAAACCCTGTACCCTAGACCCTAAGCCCTAAACCCTAATCCCCAAACCCCAGCAGGAAAAAGAGTTAAGCGAAATAAGGTCCAGGAGTCTGGCATCGGACCCACTCCAAGAGCCTCAACGAACCTGCAGGGGGAACTGTGGGGAGGAGAGTGGGTAGGGTTCAAGGCTCAGGGTATAGGGTCTAGGGTCTAGGGTTTAGGGTTTAGGGTTTAGGGTTTAGGGTTTAGGGTTTAGGGTTTAGGGTTTAGGGTTTAGGGTTTAGGGTTTGGAGTGTGGGTGTTGGGTGGTTTTGGGTGGGTCCGGCTTCTCCTAGAAGGATCTTGACAAGTACGGGGTTCTAGAGTTGGAAAACAAACTCTCCCAAATCACTGTTTCGTCCGACACCTTATTGTATATTCCCGGATCTACGGCAACATGACTGCGAATTGTTGAGGCTGCTCGTGCAAAGAGGGGTGCGAGCCTCCTGCCGAAGCTGCAGCAGTTGTGACTCAAGACATCGTAGTCCTGCCCTCGCCATTCCTTACTTCTCCAATAACCAAGGAGGTCAAAAAGGCTAAACTTTAATAGTCCTACCAAATAAGGAAACCCTAAACCCTAAACCCTAAACCCCAAACACTAAACCCTAAACCCTAAAGTAAAGGCGAGTAAGATTCTTGGCAGAGGTTGAACAGGATGTTGGCCACTTCCATCTGGCTCCTGACCTCTGGATTCTGGGTCTAGGGCTTCTGCTTCAGGCTGTACAGTTTGGCCCTAAACCGTAAACCCTAAACCCTACACCCTAAACCCTCAACCCTCAACCCTCAACCCTCAACCCTAAACCCTAAACCCTAAACCCTAAACCAAGCCGGGCAGCTGTAGACCCCACAAACACGCTGCACTCGTAGACGTGCGCCGTCTCTGAGCGCGGCGGATCACAAGCGATGCCATAGACCCCATAGGACCACTCGGCACCGAAGACCTACAGCGGGCCGCTCTTGTGGGGTTTAGGGTTTAAGGTTTAGGGTTTAGGGTTTAGGGCTTAGGGCTTAGGGCTTAGGGCTTAGGGCTTAAGATTTCGGGTTTGGGGTTTAGGGTTTTGGGGTTTCGGGGTTTATGAAGCTGACACCATGCCAATTTTGTTCTACTTGCCTCGACGCCGACGTGAAAGGCACCTCCTATGGCAGGACCGCTTTCGGCAAAGGTCAGCATCTGGTTGGCGCCAACAAAATTCCTTCGCGTGTCTGAGAAGACTCTGCGTGAGGACAGCTGGGTCAGTGGCTCTAGACATCCTAGACAACAGAACTGGCGTACTCCTAAACCCTAGACAGTGAATCAGAAGGCCGATTGAAAGCAAGGTTCTCACTGAGGTTGTACACATGCACCTGCACCCACTGCGGATGCAGGGGGCCCGTCGACGACAGCGGAATGCGGTTGGGGCTGAGAAGGGTCAGCTTGGCTTGGTAGTCACCTGGAAGCACATGGACACATGATGACCTTTTCCCAGCCTAAACCCTAAACCCTAAACCGCCAAGGTTGCGTCCACAAAGGTGGAGGGAGACCCGGCCTTCGTCGAGGACCGGGGGCGACAGCACCAGCTGTTGCAGCTCTTCCAGCGTCAGCCGGCTCAAGACATCAACCTCCCAAACGATCTCAACCACAGTGCAATGTTAACTTGGCTACACTATACTATGCGACATATTCTGCTACATGATGAGAAACTGTACACACTGTGTACGTAGGTATGTTTGCTGTAACGTTTGTTTGTTTGTCTGTCGGTATGTATGTATTGTGCTACAGAGAGAGAGAGAGAGGTGGACAATGTTGGCGTGTGTGGAATACACTTTGGGATGTTCCCCCCTACACGAACAGTCCTCAATAGGGATTATAATAGGGGGTACCATAACCCCTACTACAAATTGCTAGTATAAGGGGGAACATCCCAACTTGCGCTGCTCCGCACCTGCTTTCAAGAACCTGAACCCTAAACACTAAACCCTAAAAGTCGGGGTTCTGAACCGCGACAAGAACCCCCTCTCCTGAGGGGCTCATGGGGGCTAGGGGTTCGAACGCTTCGGATCTTCTAGGAACGCAAGGGCTTCTAAACCCCAAACCCAAGGGCTTCTAAACCCCAAACCCTAAACCCTAAACCCCTAAACCCCTAAACCCCTCAACCCCTAAACCCTAAACCCTAATCCCTAAACCCTAAGGTGCCCGCCATGGCCTCGTTCTCAGGTATCTCCTTCCGGGGTCCGCTGACTTGCTGGCTGCTGACCTAGGTCGCTCACTTGGGGGGGAGGGGGGGTTTAAGGTTTAGGGTTTAGGGTTTAGGGTTTCGGGTTTAGGGTCTAGGGTCTAGGGTTTAGGGTTTAGGGTTTAGGGTTTAGGGTTTAGGGTTTCGGGCTTCGGGTTTAGGGTACCAAGTTGGGTTTTTCATGCATTTTTCCGATCAGGGGAAGAAGAGGGAGAGGTTAGAGGGATTCGGGGCTATGGTTTAGGCCTTGGCCCCATCAAAACGCGCAGCCCTACTGCCTCAGCCCGAAACATCTGAACCCCAAGCCCTTCAAAACAGCAACCCGAAAACCTTAAAGCCCCAAGCCCTAAGCCCTAGGTAAACCCTAAAGCCCTCAACCCTAAGGCCTCTAACACCCCAAGCCCTAAGCCCTAAACCTCAAGACCTAAAGCCGAAACCCAAAACTTTAAGGATTAGGGTTTAGGGTTTAGGGTTTAGGGCTTAGGGTTTAGGGCTTAGGGTTTAGGGTCCTAAACCCTAAGCCTTAAAGACCCCCCCCCCGAAACGAAGAGGAGCTGCGGGCCGTGAAGCCAAAGCCCTGTGCTGAAGGGCGGCCTCTTGGAGGTTCATGGTACATATTAACCAAGGGGTTTAGGGCTTAGGGTTTTGGGATTTGGGATTTGGGATTTACATGGATTTAGGGTCTTTAGGGTGTAAATTTTGGGGCTTGGGGGTCTGGGGGTTGGGGTTTCTGCGTTTTGGGCTTCGGCCTTGCGTTCAAGGCGCTCAGATCCTTGGATGTTCAGGGGTGCAGGATATAGGGTCTAGCTAACCCATGCTTAAGGCAATGTCCTCGGTATTCAAGGTTGCATCGTTCTGTTGTTGGCTCGACCCCAAACCCAAGAACCCCAAAACCTCTGAACCCCTAAAGCCTAAATCTAAACCCTAAACCCTAAACCCTAAACCCTAAACCTTAAACCCTGTAGCCAACACCCGAAGCTCCCACCAGCGCCTGGGACTTCAGAAGCCGCTGCTGAGACCGCGACTGCGACTGCAAGGAGCGCCTAAGTGACAAGGAACTTGAAGGGGTTTAGGGTTTAGAATCTAGGGTCTGGGGTTTAGGGTTTAGGGTTTAGGGTTTAGGGTTTAGGGTGTATATAGGGTGTAGTGTAGGGTTTAGGGTCTAGGTTTTGAGGCTTTCAGGGTACCCGGTATAGGGGAAGGAAGTGAAGAAGACGGGTTCCTTGACTGCGGGAGCTTATTTCCAGACTCCTTCCGCAAGAAAGGCGCACCCTAAACCCTAAACCCGTTCCGCAAGAAAGGCGCATGCTCCGTAAATCCAGGTTGGAGAACATGGCGCCAGCGAAGCGCACGCGTGGCGCGTGCGATGGAGGGAACCACTTAAGGCCAGGCTTGCCAAGGGGCTTTAGGGTTTAGGGTTTTAGGTTTAGGGTTTAGGGTTTAGGGTTTAGGGTTTAGGGTTTGGGGTTTGGGGTTTGGGGTTTAGGGCCTTCGGGGCTTGGCGTCAGCTACCGGGAGCAGGATCTGAAGGAAGCCTGAGGGAAAAAGTGGCCCTCCACCTCAGTCATGATCTGCTGTGTTTTTCCTGGAACGCAAGAAGTGAGCCGAGCCAGCAACGGAGCGCACAAGCGGGCCACACGCTCGACTCTTCTGCCTCAAAGAACCGAGGCACTGTCACAGGCACCTGCTGAGATCAACAGGGTGGAGGCAAAGTTCGCATGCGAAACCCTAAACCCTAAACCCTGAACCCTGAACCCTTTGGGTTGCTTTCGACGCATAAATTCGCCTGTCCTGTGAAGACAGCTCCAGAAGCTCTAACTGCATGAGCGGCGGGCGTCTTGCAACTTCTGTTAAAGAGTTGGCTTAGTGTTTAGGATTCAGGGTTTAGGGTTTAGGGTCTAGGGTTTAGGGTTTAGGGTTTACGGTCTAGGTGTTAGGATTTGGGGTCTATTGTTTGGGCCGGCAACTGCACTTTCCAGCCGGGCTCTCAGGGATACTGCCGAAAGACAACCTGAACCCCAAACCCTAAACCCCAAAGCCTAAACCCTAAGCCCTAAACCACAAACCCTACACCCTACACCCTGCACCCTAAACCCCAAACCCCAAACCCTAGACACCCAAACCCTGACTCCACTCTCTGGGATGGAAGCACGGCGCCCACAAGCCTAGAAGTCGACCCTCACGACTTTCAAAGCCAAGTCAAGACCCCTAGCCCCCCCTCCTTGATCTCCCCTATGAAACCTATAAAACCGAAACAGGACCCTATTCACAGCCCTAAAAAACCGTTATGAAAACTCTATTGAAAAAAATAGCCAGACCCATAGACCCCTAAAAGAAAATCCTAAACCCTAAACCCTAAACCCTACACCCTAAACCCTAAACCCTGAACCCTAAACCCTAAACCCTAAACCCAAAACCCCGAACCCTCAATCCGGGATGGCCAAGTTCCAAGCCGCCCCCCTCTCCAAAACCGCAGCTGGGCCGGTCTGGAGGTCTCCCTACGCGAACTTCTTTAAGCGCGCGGGCCGCTAGGGTTTAGGGTTTAGGGTTTAGGGTTTAGGGTTTAGGGTTGAGGGTTGAGGGTTGAGGGTTTAGGGTTTAGGGTTTAGGGTTTAGGGTTTAGGGTTTAGGGTTTAGGGTTTAGGGTTTAGGATTTAAGGTTTAGGTTTAGCGTTTAGGGTATAGGGTTCAGGGTTTAGGGTTCAGGGTTTAGGGTTTAGGGTTCAGGGTTCAGGGTTTAGGGTTTAGGGTTTAGGGTTTAGGGTTTAGGGTTTAGGGTTTAGGGTTTAGGGTTTAGGGTTTAGGGTTTCTTCGGCCGGTTTAGCCCGGTGTAGGGTTTATGCTCACTTGGCCGCAGGGATCGGGCCAAGAAGGCCATGTAAAGAACGAGCAAAACGAACAGAAACTAACACTTGCAAATGTTGTCGAAAGGAGCGGCCAACCGCTCCGAGTCCCTAAACCCTAAACCCTAAACCCTAAACCCTAAACCCTAAACCCTAAACCCTAAACCCCAAACCCTAAACCCTAAACCCTAAACCCCAAACCCTAAACCCTAAGCCCTAAGCCCTAAACCCCAAGCCTTAAACTCCCTTAACGCAGGGACCGATCTTCGGATCCCTCTAGAGTGAGATGGCTCCGCAGGGAAGTTGTTGCCAGGGCTTGTGCAGGGCTTAGGATTCAGGGTTCAGGGTTTACGGTTTAAGGTTGAAGGTTTGGGGTTCAGGGTTTGGGGTTTAGGGTGCTGAAGCCGGGGAAGACAGAGAGTTCGATGGAACTCAACCCTCAACCCTAAAACCCAATACTGACCGGGGGGGGGGGGGGGGTAGGGGCATGTTGCGCTGGCACTTCCGCACTTTGGCCCCAACTTCCCCCAGGGGTGCAGTTCAGCGAAGGAAAGGGAGTCCGCGGGGCTTTCACTTCTTGCCTCGGGCGGTTTGGGGTTTAGGGTTTAGGGAGTTCAGGGTTTAAGGGGTTAGTTGTCGTGGCTTTCTGGTGAATCCATGCATCATCTTGGGGTGTTGCTTTAGGGCAGGGTCTAGGTTCAGGGTTTAGGGTTTCGGGTTTAGGGCTTTAGGGTCTCGGGCTTAGGGTCTCGGGCTTTGGGGCTAACTCCCCCGAACTTGTGTCATGCAGGCGACCGAGCCATTGTCAGCACTAAGCCCCGGACTCTTCGCCTGACGCAGCAAAGGGGTTCAAACCTAGAGGATTTAGGGTTCAGGGTTCAGGGTTCAGGGTTCAGGGTTTAGGGTTTAGGGTTTATGGTCCTGGCCTCCATCTCTCCCTTACGAACCTGTGCTTTGGTTGGGAATTCCAAGCAACCCGAAACCCGGGGGAGGCCAGGGGAAGAAGGCTTCCGGCTTCAAGGATCTGGCCAAGGCTGCCACCCCCCCCCCCCCCCCCCCCCCCCAAAAAAAAAAAACAAAACCCTCAACCCTAAACCCCCTAAACCCCTAAACCCCAAACCCTGAACCCCAAACCCTAAACCCTAAACCCCCCAAACCCCAAACCCCCTAAACCCTAAACCCTAAACCCTAAACCCAAAACCCAAAACGGGGCTCCGGATCCCCTTCATCCCCGAGGACTCTCCCCACGTCTCAGCGCGGCCCGTGCGAGAAAGGATGTCAGCTTTGGATCCCTCTCCCCGGTGTTTGAGGCACAACACTCATCGCTTAGCTGAAACAGTTTAGGGTTTAGGGTTTAGGGTTTAGGGTTTAGGGTTTAGGGCTTAGGGTTTAGGGCTTAGGGCTTTTAGGGTTTAGGGTTTAAGGTTTAGGGCTTAGGGTATAGGGTTTAGGGTTTAGGGTTTAGGGTTTAGGGTTTAGGGTTTAGGGTTTAGGGTTTAGGGTTTAGGGTTTAGGGTTTAGGGTTTAGGGTTTAGGGTTTAGGGGAAACACGGCTAACCCTTAAACCCTCAAACTTGGGATGTTCCCCCTTATACTAACAGTCCATAATCGGGATTCTCATGAGGGGTACTAGAATCCCTATTAAGGATCCCAACTTTAAACCCTTAACCCCTTAAACCCTAAACTTTTGAAACACGCAACGACCCCCGATGTTCGCGTAGGCCAACTCGCAAGCCGCGTCCCACACGCCCAGCCTGAGCACCTAACTCCCTGCATCGCTCCAAGCAAACCGAAGCCCCAGAACCCCCAACACCCCAAGAACCAAAAAAAACACAAAACAAAAAAAAAAAAAAAAAACGAACACCCAAAAACAACTCAGAACCCCCCGAACCCCCGGCCCCCCCCCCCCCCCAAAAAAAAAAAAAAAAAAAATCCCAAAAAAACCAAACACCCTAAGCCCCAGGCTTCTAGGCCTTACCGGCCCAAAAAAACCTAACAAAACCAAAAAACCCAAAAATAGAATACAAAACAATAAAAAGAAACTTAAGCCCCAAGCCCCCTGGGCTCTACCGGCCTTGCCCTTCGCTGCCGGACGCTCTTCTTTGACCGTCTTGACGAAGGGGAAGAACTCCTTGAGCTTTCGGGCTTCGGGTTTAGGATTCAGGGCTTAGGGTTTAGGGGGTTTAGGGCGTTGGCGTTTTAGGGTTTAGGGTTCAGGGTTCAGGGTTCAGGGTTTAGGGTTTAGGTGTTAGGGTTTAGGGTTTAGGGTTTAGGGTTTAGGGTTTAGGGTTTAGGGGTCTAGGGGGTGTTTGGTGGGGGATCTGAGAGGGTTTGGGCTGGACAGGCTTCAGGGGGCTCTTGGCCTTATCGGGATTTTGGGGAGCCCTGGAGGGTTTGGCGGGGGGGGGGGGGGACGGGTTTGGGGTGTGAGAGGTTGCGGGCACTTTAGGGTTTAGGGTTTAGGGCTGAAGGTTTAGGGTTTAGGGTTTTAGGGTTTAGGGTTGAGGGTTTAGGGTTTAGGGTTTGGGGCTGTGATCTGTTTAGGGTTTAGGCTTCAGGGTTTGGGGGCTTAGGGTTCAGGGGCAAACCATCCCCACGCCGAAAATGACAAGTACACAACAAAACAACTTCACACCCAGAGGGTGCAGTTCCCCTGAACCCTAAACCCTAAACCCTAAACTCTGTCCTGACCCAGCCCCCCTTGCCCCGCTGTCCTGACCCAGCAGGAAAGGAACCAAGGCACGCGGGACCTGAGCGGAAGTCCCTGATTTTCGCAGCTCAACGAGTTCAAGCAAGCCCGATCCATGACGAGACAACTATGCCTAACTATGCTCACCTCCTCACTGCACTGTCCCTGACGCGCCACGGTACAAGAAACTATCCTCCTGATGCTGCCCATTCGGTGGAGAATCTTCTGCAGGTGCATCTTCCTTTTTAAGCGAGTTTAGGGTCTAGTTAGACGTTAGGGCCTCCTGTGCAAAGTCTGCAGCTAGGGTGAAAGGCTGAGCGCATTTACGCGGCATCCCCCCCAAGACGATTCCGTCCCTGAGCGCATCACACGAACGCCGTCCTGCTCCTGGTAGTTCTCCACGATGCAGCACAGCGCTCTTTCCTAGCTGGGGTTTGGGGTTTAGGGTTTCGGGTTCGGTTTAGGGTTTAAGGAATCGGGTTGCGGGTTTAGGGTTTCGGTGTAGGCAGTGGACCAGGGGCTTAGGACTTCGAGTTTGTGTATGCACAGCTCTTTGTCTTCATCGGCATGCTGCCTTGACCTCCTATAAAAATAGGACATCCGAGCCTGGCGCCGCACATGCGACCGTGAACCCCGCACCCACAATGCTTCAAATCCAGTGTTTTCTGCCCCGTCCGCGCTCATTTTCATGAGCATCTCCATGAGTGGGGAGACGGGCCGCGCAGCGGCTCTGGAACATTGAAGTCGTCCCTAAACCCTAAACCCTAAACCCTAAGCCCTAAACCCTAAACCCTAAACCCTAAACCCTAAACCCTAAACCCTAACCCTAAGGTTCTCAGCAGTGTCAGGGTAACTGCAGATCATTTCTGGTGATTAGCTGCGTGGTGGGACGGCGGGGAGGGGTGGTACTTATGAAGCCCCCCGGACCGCTGGAAGTCGGTGCTCACATCAGCCCGCCAAGGCTGCGGCGGTCGCGCACAGGGTGCTGTTGAGCATGTGGCAGAACCTCTGATTAGGGTTTAAAAGGTAAAGGGTAAAGGGTTTAGGGTTTAGGGTTTAGGGTTTGGGGTTTAGGGTTTAGGGTTTAGGGTTTAGGGAACCTCCTGAAGCAGTTGAATGGTGGCCTTACATGGCGGTTTGAAGGGCTTAGGGTGAGCTAATTTCATCAGCACGCCGCGCCCCCGAACCCTGAAACCTACAACTGTCTGCATCCAGCTGCAACCCTCCTGGCAAACCCGAAGCTCTAAAGGTCCTAAACCCTAAAAGCCCAGAAACCCTAAACCCAAACCCTCGGCCCTAAACCCTCAAAGCCCGAAAACCCTAAACCCTAAAAGCCCAAAAACCCTAAACCCTCGATCCTAGAGCCATCCCAAATCTTCTGTAGCTCGCCTTGGTGGCGGCTTGGCAAACCGTTTCGGGTCTGAAGGTTTAGGGGTTAGGGTCTAGGGTGGTTTGAAGGTTTAGGGTTTAGGGTTTAGGGTTTAGGGTTTGAAGGTCTCGGGTGCAGGGCTTGGGAAGGTTTTGGGATGACTGCCTTGAAGGTTTGGGGGAAGCTGGTGCTGGGCTGCCCGCGGATCTTCCGGCCTGTAGCCGAACTTGGTCTGCATCGCCCGAGCCTTTCCGAGCATCATGGGGATGGGTTTAGGCAACGGTTTCTTTTAGGGTTGAAGGCTTAGGGCTTAGGGTTTAAGGTTTAGGGTTTAGGGCTTAGGGTTCAGGGTTTAGGGTTTAAAGGTGTTGGGGTTTAGGGTTCTGATTATCCTCCCCCCCCCCTAAAGTCTGAAACCGAAGCCCCCGAAACCCCAGACCCCGCCCCCCCCCCCCCCCCCCCCCCCCCCGGAACCGAAAATCCAAAAGACAGGCGGGAACCCCCAGCAAAAAGGTGTAGGGTTTAGGGCTTAGGGCTTAGGGCTTAGGGCTTAGGGCTTAGTCATAGCATGTTAGGGCTTTAGGGTGCTGGTGTTTTCGGGTTTAGGGTTTAGGGTTTAGGGTTGAGGGTTTAGGGTTTAGGGTTTAGGGTTCAAGGTTTAGGGTTTAGGGTTTAGGGTTTGGGGTTTGGGGTTCGGGGTTTAGGCTTAAACCGGGCGGGTGAGGGGGGGAGGGGGGGGGGGGGGGGTGGAGGGGCTCATGTCTTTCCTAGGAAAGGAAAAATTTACCAGTTCCTGGGCTCGGGAGCTTTTTAAGGGCTTTTCGGGGGTTTAGAGCTTAGAGTTTGTCGAGCGGGTCAGGGGGTTTTGTCCTTGGGTCGGCCAGCGCCTGATAGTCCAGGCAGTTCGAGCAAGACACCAGCTCTCTATACCTCAGCGCTCGAGACCCTAACCCTCAACAACGGTGCCTGGGGCTTGCCCCTTGAGTCCTTAAGCTCTAAACCCCCAAAAACCCTAAACTCCGAACCCCCCTCCCTAAAGCCCCCGACAACCAAACCCCAAGTTCGAGGCAGGGCCAGCCATCCTCACCGGCCGTAACAGTGGGCAGCATGCTGGGTGTTCCGTGCAAACCTGCTTCAAACTACTGTACCCCCATGACTCATGAAGTTTCGTTTAAGAAAGGCATAGAAGGTTGGCCTCGTAGTCAATACCGCACATAGAATTCGAAGCCTAAACCCTCAACCACAAACCCAACCCCGAACCCGAAAAATTCTACACAAAGCCATACGCCCCAAACACGAAAACCTCGATCCCCAAATCCCCAAAACCAAAGAACCACGAAATCCCACACCAATACCCCAAAAACCCCCAAAAACCCCCGAAACCCCCCGAAACCCTCCAGACCAAAGCCCCGAAAACCCGACAAACACCCAAACCCCCAAAGCCCCTACAAAACCCAAGAAAAAAAACCAAGAAATCCACATGCCTCCTCAAGCCTACACCCTTAACCCTGCACCCTAAACCCTGCACCCCCGAAACCCTAAACCCTAAACCCTAAACCCCAAACCCTAAACCCTAAACCCTAAACCCCAAACCCTAAGCCCTAAACCCTAAACCCCAAAACTCCGACGAGACCTGGTTAGCTGGGTCTCGGGCTTCCCCTTCCCCTCGTTGTCACCCGGGAACCATCCCTCCAGATCGTACCTGGATGATTAGGGTTTAGGGTTTAGGGCTTAGGGCTTAGGGTTTAGGGTTTAGGGTTTAGGGTTTAGGGTTTAGAGTTTAGGGTTTGGGGTTTGGGGTTTGGGGTTTGGGGTTTAGGGTTGAGGGCTGACTGCTGAGGGCTGAGGGCTGAGGGGTTTGGCTCCACATCGTACCTGGATCCACGAATCGTGGGTTTCTTAGGTAGGGATGAGGGGTTTTGGGTTCAGGGTTGGGGTTTTGCGGGGGGTTGAGATTGTTAAGGTTGAGGTTTTTGTGTTGAGGGCTTTGGGGTCACTTCTGGACCTTTTTTTCGGGGGGAGGAGGGGGGGAAGCCTTATTCAGGCAGGGCTTAAACCCTAAAACCTAAACCGTCGACTCGAAACCCGTTTGGGTTTTGGGGTTTCGGGGTTTCGGGGTTTCGGGGTTTTCAAGCTTTCGGGTGCCGTGTGGGATGTTCGGCTTCAGAGAAGCGATCGTGGGTGCGGGCTTAGGATTTATAGGGCCTAGGGGTCTGGTGTTTCCGGTTTAGGAATTAGGGTTTAGGGTTGAGGGTTGAGGGTTGAGGGTCGAGGGTTGAGGGTCGAGGGTTGAGGGTTGAGGGTTGAGCGTTGAGGGTTGAGGGCAAGTTTAGGGCAGGACCACCTTGAAAACTCGAAGAGTGACTGCGCGCACTTCTTCGCAGCTGCGTTGTTCAGCTCCCCAGAGACGATGGCCACAGTCCGGTACGGAATGCCCAGGGCCTGGTAGAACTCCTTCCGGGCCGCAGGATGCCCTCTTTAGGGTTTTTAGGGTTTTTAGGGTTTTTAGGGTTTTTAGGGTTTTTTTCGGGTTTTTAGGGTTTTTAGGGTTTTTAGGGTTTTTAGGGTTTTTAGGGTTTTTAGGGTTTTTAGGGTTTTTAGGGTTTTTAGGGATTTTAGGGTTTTTGGGGTTTTTAGGATTTTAGGGTTTTAAGCGTTTTGAGGGTTTAGTGTTTTGGGGGTTTGGGTTGTTTGTTGGGTTTTTAGGGTTTTTGGGGTTCAGGGCTTTTGGGGTTCAGGGCTTTTGGGGTTTAGGGCTTCATGGTTTTGTGAACATAAGTTGGGGTTCAAGCTAGGTCGCCTGCGGCTTCCAGCCTTTTTGTCTTACATGACCTTTGCAATAGGACTCCTTGTACACAGCCACCCCCCCCCCCCCGCCCCCCCCCACCCCCATCACCCCCCAGACACCCCAAGAAAAGCGAAATAAGGAACAAACCCCAAACCCCAACTCGCTTGTCATCACAGAAGCTCTCCTGCGCCATGCTGATCATCGACTCGTGCTCTTCCCAGGACCTGATCTAAACCCTAAACCCTAAGCCCATGGGTGTTAACCCACAAAAGGCCCCCCCCCCCCCGCTCCATCAGAAATGCGTAGCCTGAGGCCTCGGAATATTGTTTCTCCAAGTTGCCCTGATTGAGGGTTCTTATTGTCTTAGGGTTGAGGTTCCTAAGGCTTATAGGGTTGAATTTAGGGCCCCCCCAGCCCTAAGCCCTAAACCCCCTAAACCCCAAACCCTCAGCCCTAAACACCAAACACCAAACCCTAAACCCTAAACCCTAAACCCTAAAACCGAACCCCGAATTCACCCTAGCACTGGGAGCCCCCGGCTTCTCTGGGTTCGCTGAGCACAACTGCTCGATCTTCTCGAACTGGTGCACGCGGAAGATCCCGCGGATGTCGCGGCTGGGCTCATGTAGGGTCTGGGATTAAGGGTTAGGTTTAGGTTTAGGGTTTAGGGTTTTGGGTTTAGGGTTAAGAGGGGTTTTTTGGGTTCGGTTTTAGGGTTTTTTAGGGTTTAGGGTTTAGAGGTTTAGGGTTTAGGGTTTAGGGTTTAGGGTTTAGGTTTAGGTTGAGGGTGAGGGTTGAGGGTTTTTTTAGGGTTTAGGGTTTAGGGTTTAGGGTTTAGGGTTAGGTTTAGAGTTTTTGGGTTTAAAGAGGGTCACTGTTCTAGCATTCACTAGCATTAGGGTGTTCCAGGTGTAGGCCGACGACCACCAAAAAATGGCTCAAGAACGGTGCCGATGCACCAAAATGGCCAAGAACGGTGCCGATTGCACAAAAATGCTCAAACGGGGGTAAATGCACCAAAAAGTTAATGGGTTTAATCCATTAGGATAGAGAGGTTTAGGTTTTAGGGTTCAGGGTTCAGGGTTTAGGGTTTAGGGTTTAGGGTTCAGCATCTCAAGTCCGAGCATTCACTAGTCGGGCAGCTTGTCAAGCGTTAGAAAAAAAAACCACCCAAGAACCCATAACATTGAAAATACAAGTTCACTCAACATTCCAGTAGTTAAATCGAAATCCCAGCGGAAAAAACCCAAAAGCAAAACCCAAGAAACCCTGAACCCTTGAGACCCTAAACCCCTTGAGACCTCAACCCTTGAACCCTAACCCTGTGAGACACTAAACCTTGAAACCATAACCCACAAAGAGGCAAAAAGGGATGCCCACAAAAGGGGGGGGGGGGGGCAAGGAGCAGGCAACAAGGCAAAAAGGGGGGGGGGGGGGGGGGGGGGGGGGGCAAGAGCAGGCAACAAGGCAAAAGGGGGGGGGGGGGGGGGGCGCCCACAAGGAGGCAGAAACGCCCACAATCAGGCAAAAAGGGGGGGGCCCCCAAGCAAGCAAAAAATGCCCACAAGCAGGCAAAAATGCCCATAAGCAGGCAAATTGGCCCGAGCTTTTTGCCGCCCACAGGGGTCATTAAGGTTTAGATTATATAGGTAAGAGAGGGTTTAGGGTTTCGGGTTTAGGGTTTTCAGGGTTTAGGGTTTAGGGTTTAGGGTTTGTTAGGGTCTGGGCCCCTGGCCGCTGCTCCCGGCCTCCCGCCGGAAGCAGCTGGAGTAGCCGACGTAGCGAAGCGGGAAGCGCGTCTGGAGAAAGAGTGCGGGGGAACACTAAGCCCTCGACCCTAAAGGGCTTAGTGCTTAGGGTTTCGGGTTTAGGGTTTAGGGTTTAGGGTTTAGGGTTAGAGTGTGCTGAATCAAAGCCCAAACTTTGGGAGTAGCTCGTTGTGGCAACCTGTACCCTATGGGGTTAAGGGTTTTGAGGGCTTATGGGAACTGTGTATGGGATCCGCTGTCCAGAGTAAGTTGGGATGTTCCCCCTTATACTAACAGTCCTTAATAGGGATTCTAATAAGGGGTACTATAATCCCTACTAATGGACTAAGGACTGTTGCGGTAGTTTAAGGGGGAACAAACCCTAACCGCAGGAAACCCCAATCCTGAAAGCCTCGACCTCACCCATCACTATCTATCATTCAGAACCGCTTTGATAAACCCACCCTAAATCCTATGCTTTGGCATGTTCCCCCTTACTAACAGTCCTGAATCGGGATTCTAGTACCCCCTACTATGTTCCTACTAAGGCCTGTTAGCATAAGGGGGGACATCCCAATCTATACTCTTAACCCTGAACCCTAAACCCTAAACCCTAAACCCTGAACCCTGAACCCTGAACCACTCACATGCTGACGCATGTTAGGTGCACAGGCAGATGCCTTGTCAATGGTCTGCCCTCGGTGGAAGGCAGAGATTGGCTGCTCCTGCAAGAGGGTTTAGGGTTTAGGGTTTAGGTTTTAGGGTTTAGGGTTGAGGGTTTAGGGTTCAGGGACTGGCTTCGTCCGAGAGGGTTCAAGGCGTGCAGGGTTGAGGAGTTGAGCAGACTGGAAGAGGAAAGGAGGGGAGAGGAGAAGGGGGGGTGTGTTATCCTCGAAAACCTTCAACCCTAAACCCTAAACCCTCAACCCTCGCCCTCAACCCTAAACCCTAAACCCTAAACCCTAAACCCTAAACCCTAAACCCTAGGGGGGGCAGTCCGAGGTGGCGATGAGGTACTTGTCCAACTCGGGGTGCTCCTGGCAAGTCATGGGCACGCACGGCGGCCCTTCTTACACTGCACCCTGGGCCCTAGCGTTCAGGGTTCAGGGTTCAGGATTCAGGGTTCAGGGTTTAGGGTTTAGGGTTTAGGGTTTACGGTTTAGGGTTTACGGTTTAGAGTTTAGGGTTTAGGGTTTAGGGTTTAGGGTTTAGAGTTTAGGGTTTAGGGTTTAGGGTTTAGGGTTTAGGGTTTAGGGTTTAGGGTTTAGGGTTTAGGGTTTAGGGTTTAGGGTTTAGGGTTTAGGGAACAGGCCTGAGATTCTTCAGGGCTTCCCACTGCGAGTTTTCGTACATTCATGCTCAATGGTGGGTGCAGGGTGGCCCTAGAACCCTGAACCTGTGCGGCGCGCCTTATCTTCGATGACCTTGTACAGCACATCGTCGTAGTCTGCCTCAGCCCCACACCCGAAACACCGAAATGCTCGAAACCCTAATGACCCGAAGCCCCTGAATGCCCTAAATGCCCGAAAGACCTAAACCCCCAACCCTAAACCCTGAACCCGAAAGCCTAAGCCATAACCTACACCCGAAGCCCTAAAGCCCGAAACCTTGGGATGTTCCCCCTGTGTACTAAAGGTCCATCATAGGGATTATAGCAGGGGGTACTATCATTCCTATTAAGGACTGTTAGAATCATCGGGGGAACATCCCAACCTAAACCCTAAACCGTGAAGTTCCTTGGGAACCAGCCAGCCTCACGACATGAGAGCCTTAAATGTAAGGACAAGGCTTCTGCAAGGGCTTGCTAAGGGGTATATCATATCAGGGAGATATGTAAGTCTAGGGTCTAGGGTTTTGGGGTTTAGGGTTTAGGGGGCGAACGCCCTAAAAACAAAAACATACAAAACCATAGGCCCCTCAAAAGAATCCCCAAAAATCTTAGCCGCGAGAAAGAAGTCGATCCTTGCACCAATAAACCCTGAACCCCAATCTTAAGTAGTTTCATGGTAGGTAAGCGACCATATTAAGGGACCATGTAACTGCCCTTGGACCAAACATACCCTGCCGAAAACGCCCTACCCCCTCACCCTCGCCCTCCCCCAATAAGACAAGACCTCGTGGAAAAGACACGCAAAACCCTAAACACAGCCCTGGCCTAAAACAAAAACTGGGGTTGCTGCTAGCTCCGCCGTCTTGGCCATAAGGTCCTCCAGACGTGCGGCTTCAGCGGCGATGGGGTTCCGGATGTTTGGGCGGATTTTGGAGATGGGGGTTACCCTTAAACCCTAAACCCTAAACCCGCTTAGGGTCTAGAGTTGTTGCGGCCTTTTGCTGTGGGGCCTGCCTAAAGCTTAGGGAATAGTCCTGTATGTAGAGAGAGAGAGAGAGAAAAAAAAAGCCATTCTGTTGATGCTATGACGCACAAGCCTGGGTTTAGCGTTTAGGGTTTAGGGTTTAGGGTTTAGGGTTTAGGGTTTAGGGTTTAGGGTTTAGGGTTTAGGGTTTAGGGTTTAGGGTTTAGGGTTTAGGGTTTAGGGTTGGTAAGAAACATAACCTGATTTGGTAAATCAGAGAGCATTCTTCACACGATGTTAATTTTACCGGGCATATGCTCGGCCGAGCCAAACGGCTCAGAAACCCCCAGCCCTAAACCCTAAACCCCAAACCCTAAACCCTAAACCCGACACCCTAAACCCTAAACCTTAAACCCGAAAACTTTTGTACGAAACCCTGAGCCCTAAGCTCTAAACCCTACAAACCTACAACTCATGCTTTGCAAGCCCTGCAAAAGCGGCACGCAGGGGGGGGGGGGGGGGGCCACCTTCTTCATGAAGAAGGGCGGCTGCCTGGGACGGATAGGGTTTAGGGTTTAGGGTTTGGGGTTTAGGGTTCAGGGTTGAGGGTTCAGGGTTTCAGGTTTAGGGTTTTTAGGGTTTAGGTTTGGTTCAGTTCAGGGTTCATGGTTCAGGTTCAGGGTGCCAGGGTTCAGGTAGGGTTTAGGGTTCAGGGTTCAGGGTTCAGGGTTCAGGGTTCAGGGTTCAGGGTTCAGGGTTCAGTTTCAGGGTTCAGGGTTCAGGGTTCAGGGTTCAGGGTTTAGGGTTTAGGGTTTAGGGTTTAGGGTTTAGGGTTTAGGGTTTAGGGTTTAGGGTTTAGGGTTTGGGGTTTAGGGTTTAGGGTAACCCGAAACCCCAAACCCTAAACCCTCGCGACACTAAGCCCTAAACCCTAACCCCGAATCCCTAAACCCTAAGGATCCCACAAAAACTCCCTAAAACCCGAAACCCAAAACCCCAAACGAGAGCCCCAGAGCAAACCCAACAAGGATGCCCCCCAAGGCAAAGCACCAGCTGAGCAATTCCTAAACCCTAAACCCTGAACCCTAAACCCTAAACCCTGAACCCTGAACCCTAAACCCTAAACCATTCCGAGCTCGGAGCAGCGGGGTGTAGCCGCGCTGGGAGAGGAAGGCTAGACCTCGGCACTTGGCGTTCCCGAAAATAGGGTTTTTTTTGGGGGGGGGGGTCCCTGTAAGGGGATTCTGTCCTAGTTAGGGTGTCAACAGGGTACCTGTATTTTGGGAAAGAACCACCCTAAACCCTAAACCCTAAACCCTAAACCCTAAACCCTAAACCCTAAACCCTAAACCCTAAACCCTAAACCCTATCATGGGGCTGAAGCCCTCGGACTTCGGGTAAGGGGTTTCGCAATGGGGAGCTTGGAGGGACACTTGGGTTTCTGATGGCCCACCTCAGGCTTCTGGGCCCCTCAGGCCCTTAAGCCCTTAAGCCCTTAAGCCCTTAAGCCCTAAACCCTAAACCCTAAACCCTAAACACCCTAAACACCCTAGAGTCCCTAAACTCCCTGAAGTTTCTAAACTCCCTAAACTCCCTAAACTCCCTAAACTCCCTAAACTCCATAAACTCCCTAAACTCCCTATACTCCCTAAACTCCCTAAACTCCCTAAACTCCCTAAACTCCCTACTGTAACCTCCCTAAACTCCGTACTTCAAACTGCCTAAACGTGTTAAACTCCCCAAACTCCCTAAACTCCCTAAACTCCCTAAACTCCCTAAACTCCCTAAACCCCCTAAGCTCCCTAAACTCCCTAAACTCCCTAAACCCTAAACTTCTGAGGCGCCAGCCGAAGTTGATCAGCGCCTGGTTCAGGAGCACGCCGGGGCCCGACAGGAAGTAACCCCGGTGCCCGGCGACCTCGGGCGCTTCTTAGGCTGTTTAGGGTTTAGGGTTTAGGGTTTAGGGTTTAGGGTTTAGGGTTTAGGGTTTCGGGTTTAGGGTTTAGGGTTTAGGTTGAGGGTTGAGTGAGGGTTGAGGGTTGAGGGTTGAGGGTTGAGGGTTGAGGGTTGAGGGTTGAGGGTTGAGGGTTGAGGGTTGAGGGTTGAGGGTTGAGGGTTGAGGGTTGAGGGTTGAGGGTTGAGGGTTTAGGGTTTGCTGTGATATGGCGCAGAAGCTGTGAATTAAGGTGGGGATGCAGACTATCTTCGACAGCTTCGTGGCATGCGAAGAGCGACTATGGCCCGATTGTGGGCAGCCATCTAACTCTTCATCCCACCCCCCGGCGTCTCAGGCAACAAAGTAGGCCTAAACCCTAAACCCTAAACCCTCAGGTACGCTAGGCCTGTTCCAGGGGGCCGGAGGGGGTCTCAGCAAGTGCCAGAAGGTCAGCGCGGGGGATTTCAGGAACCCCAAGCCCCCACATTGGCCCCCCACCCTGGGTCATGTTCTGGAAGCTTCAGGTATTGCAGGGTTTAGGGTTTAGGGTTTAGGGTTTAGGGTTTAGGGTTTAGGGTTTAGGGTTTAGGGTTTAGGGTTTAGGGTTTAGGGTTTAGGGTTTAGGGCTTAATTTAGCAAGGGACCCGATATTGGCATCGCGGGTGCTACCGATGCGAGCTGTGGGGCTTAGGGGCTTTTGAGGGCTTTCAAGGGCTTTGAAGGCCTGTTCAGGGCTTCTAGGATTCCAGGGCTTTAAGGGTGTTAAGGGGAAGCCGTGACCCCTTCCCTAAACCCGAAACCCTAGGCCCTGAAGACACTGCGCTTCCGCTGCCGCGCCTCAAGGCCAGCATCAAACTCGACAGCTCCGATCATCTCCAGCAGCTCGAAATGCGGCCGAAAGCCGTTCGCCTACAGCAACAGGTTTAGGGGTTGAGGGTTTAGGGTTTGGGGTTTAGGGTTTCGGGTTTCGGGTTTCGGCAAGTTCTGCTCATCATAAGCCTGGCCACCCAAATGCGCCAGGGACTCAGCGAGGTCAAAGATGGGCAGCCCAGAGAGGGCGGGAGGAGCAAGCTGGGTATAAGGGCCACTTAGGTACATAGGGTTTAGGGTTTAGGGTTTAGGGTTTAGGGTTTAGGGTTTAGGGTTTAGGGTTTGGGGTTTGGGGTTTGGGGTTTGGGGACTATATCAAGGCATTTAGAACTGTTATATAGGGACTACATAAGGGATTTTTTGGGTACTATATAAGGATTTTGTAAGGGTTGTATAGGGACTACGTAAGATACTTGTTGGGCACTACGTACGTTACTTGTAAGGGTTCTCTAGGGGTTACATAAGGGAATAAGGGGACTATACAAAGTTGGGGACGGTAGAAGGTATTTGCAAGGGTTCTATAGGTGTCTTTTAGGGTATTTAGGATTTAGGGTTTAGGGTTTAGGGTTTAAGGTTTAGGGTTTAGGGTTTAGGGTTTAGGGTTTAGGGTTTAGGGTTTAGGGTTTAGGGTTTAGGGGTTTCATAAGGGAAGAAGGGGGCTGTATATAAGGCATTTATAAGGGTTCTGCAGGGCTTGCGGAAGGGAATAAGGGCCATCTTCCCGGCACCCAGGAGTTCCCTGAACCCTGACAGACCCTGAAGTTTAGGGTTTAGGGGTTTAGGGGTTAGGGGTTTAGGGGCTTAGGGGCTTAGGGGTTTAGGGGTTTAGGGGTTTAGGGGTTTAGGGGTTTAGGGGTTTAGGGGTTTAGGGGTTTCGGGGTGGGCTTAGGGGCTTAGGGGCTTAGGGGTTTGGGGTTCGGGCCTGGTAGGTCTTCCCCTCGAAACTGCGAGGCACTCCCCAGGTCGCGACCACCTCCAAGCTGGTTCAGAGTTTAGGGTTTAGGGTTTAGGGCTTGGGGTTTGGGTTAGGGTTTAGGGTTTAGGGTTTCGGGTTTGGGGTTTAGGGCTTGGGGTTTAGGGTTTAGGGTTTGGGGTTTGGGGTTTACGGTTTAGGGCTTGGGGTTTGGGGTTTGGGGTTTGTGGTTTCGGGTTTGGGGTTTGGGGTTTCGGGTTTCGGGTTTGGGGTTTGGGGGGGTTGGGTATGGTACAGACCCTTTCGGAAACAAAAAGGATGCTATACTGTCTAGTATGGGCGTTTCTCAACATAGGGGTACCCCTTGTATGCCCCCAACTAGAATAGAATCCCCTTAAAGGGACCGCACAAAAAAGGGTACCCCCATTTTCGGAAACCCCCATATGGGCAACTTGACTTAAGCTCCTTAGAAACCGAGGTCAAAGAAGGCGCAAGCACGAGGAGATGCCGTGGGCGAGCGCGCGGGACGAGGAGAGAAAGAGAGAGAGAGAGAGAGAGAAAGAGAGAGAAAGGGAGAGAGAAAAAGAGAGAGAAAGAGAGAGAGGAAAGAGAGGAAAGAGAGACAAAGAGAGAAAGGGAGCGAAAGAGAAAGAAAGAGAGAAAGAGAGAAAGAGAGAAAGAGAGAAAGAGAGAAAGAGAGAAAGAGAGAAAGAGAGAAAGAGAGAAAGAGAGAAAGAGAGAAAGAGAGAAAGGAAAGAAAGAGAGAAAGAGAGAAAGAGAGAAAGGAGAGAAAGAGAGAAAGAGAGAAAGAGAGAAAGAGAGAAAGAGAGAAAGAGAGAAAGAGAGAAAGAGAGAAAGAGAGAAAGAGAGAAAGAGAGAAAGAGAGAAAGAGAGAAAGAGAAGGAGAGAGAGAAGGAGAGAGAGAAGGAGAGAGAGAAGGAGAGAGAGAAGGAGAGAGAGAAGGAGAGAGAGAAGGAGAGAGAGAAGGAGAGAGAGAAGGAGAGAGAGAAGGAGAGAGAGAAGGAGAGAGAGAAGGAGAGAGAGAAGGAGAGAGAGAAGGAGAGAGAGAAGGAGAGAGAGAAAGAGAGAGAGAAGGAGAGAGAGAAGGAGAGAGAGAAGGA
>CAJNDS010000662.1:0-62487 GCA_905221605.1 Symbiodinium natans
GGGGGGGGGGGGGGGTTGGGGGTTTAAGTTTAGGGTTTAGGGTTTAGGGTTTAGGGAGAGGGTGCGGGGTAGATTCCTGCGAAATGAGTGCCATCTCTGTCGCTTTCCTTCGGGTGGGCTGGCAACGTAGCGTTTTCATTCTCGGGGCTGCACTTCTGACCCTAAACCCCAAACCCCAAACCCTAACCCCAAATCCTAAACCCTAGACCCCAAATCCTAAACCCTAAACCCCAAACCCCAAACCCCAAGCCCTAAACCCTAGACCCCAAATCCTAAACCCTAAACCCCAAACCCCAAACCCCAAACCCTAAACCCCAAACCCTAAGCCCTCAGCCCTAAACCCTAAACCCTAAACCCTACACCCAAGGCCCCTGGGCAGCACCGGGCTCCTGGCGACCTCCTCCTTGGACGCGCGGTCCATGCAGTTGGGTGCTGCAGGTGCCCGTTCGGGGGTTTAGGGTTTAGGGTTTAGGGTTTAGGGTGTAGGGTTTAGGGTTTAGGGTCTAGTGATCATGCATGGCAAGCCACTTGGAGGTTCATGGTTTGGTAATGCAAGTATAACTGTGCCCAGTAGTGAGGTAGTCAAGGATGCTTGTCCAAATGGGTTACATATACCCTAAACCCTAAACCCTAAACCCCAAACCCTATGTCAGCCTGAATGGGGTTGTAAGTACACCTCTACTTGGGTTGCAAGTGGAACCTCCAAGCCAGGGGACAAAGCATCTCCTGCCGAGCAGCCTGGCCCTTAGTCATGTTCTGGCGACGTGGGTCCTCAAGTCAGAGCCAAGGTTTCAGAGTTTAGGGCTTAGGGCTTAGGGCTTTTAGGGTTTAGGGTTTAGGGTTTAGGGAGGCCCTAAAACCCTGAGCCCAAAAAAAAACCCAAATCCCTGACTCCCTGAACCCTGAATCCAAGACTTCGAGTTTGCTGAAGGAGTCCGCGTACTCGGAATCGTTTAGGGCTAAGGGTTTAGGGTTGGAACGACGCGCCGCTCTCACTTGGCAATCTGATGCATGATTGCTGATTCGGTAGACTACTTAATGTGCCCATCATAGGGGGGGGGGGTTGATCTAGAGGTCCTTCTGGGAAATAGCTAGGGTCTGTATGAGTTTAGAAGGGAAGTCGGGTGATTTTGGGCACAGGTATCTCGATCAACTAATTACCCATATGAAGATTTGTTCAAGTTGTTCTTCATCGCAACAACAATGAACCTTCACGATGCAGAAATCTATTCTGTACAAGCCAGTGACGCGCAACGAGCATCAGTAGCGCCAGTACCATATACTGAGCGCCATTGACCCGAGCTGTAAACTGCGCCGTTCACCCGAACTAAACCCGAAACCCCAAACCCTAAACCCTAAACGCTAAACCCTAAACCCTTTGTGCAACTAAGGTGCAACTTATTGCTCACAACTGTCGAGGCACTCTTCGCGTGCGAAGTTTTCGCAGAGTCGGCATTTCAGGGAGCAAGGTGAGGCTTGATTGTGGCTTGGGACTTATAACCTAACTTAGGGTCCTTATAACCCAATTTAGGGCCCTTATAACTCTACTTATAGCTAGGGGGCCCCACCCTGTAGGGCTTTAGGGTTCAGAGGCTTAGGGTTTAGGGTTTGGGGTTTTAGGGTTCGGAGGCTTAGGGTTTAGGGTGTAAGGGTGTTTGGGGAGCTACAAGCATGTCCTTTTGCCCTCAGCCCTAGGCCCTTGCCTACAAAAGCCAACGGCCACATGTTCCGCAAGCTGTGTAGATTAGATCCGTGAACCCTAAACCCCAAACCCGAAGCTGACCCCTTAGGTTAAGGGTGCAGTGCTTCGCGCTCACCAGGCTTGACATCGGTTTAGGGGCTTGAAGAAGCGAGGGTCCGATGCTGCAGAAGAGTGTTTTTGGCCACTACTCCGATCCTCCTTAAGTTCATTCCAGGCTTTCTCTGAAGCTCTGAAGCTCTAAACCCTAAACCCTAAACCCTAAACCCTAAAATCTAACCCTAAACCCTAATAAGGGTTTGGGCCCTCCACGTTGGGGCGGGGTGTTGAGGGTTTCCTGCGGGCTTGCCATGAAAGCACCAGGCCAAGCAAAAGATCAAACAGAGTAGCCCGTTCAGTTTAGGCAACTCGGCTTTTTGGGCGAACACCTCTAAAGCTACTAAAGACTCAAACCACACACCCCCTCAAGCTCCAAACCCCTAAATCCCTAATACCTCAAAACCCTGAACCCTTTAAACCCAAACCTCGCGACCCTAAACTACGTACACGCCTAAGCCCACCCTAAACCTAAACCCTAAGCCCCAAGCCCTAAACCCTAAGCCTCAACCTTAAAAGTCCTAAGTTCCAGGGGTGGCTCGTCACCGAGAAGCGCTCCCTGCAGGATATTGCTTTTGCAGAAGTGCAGGCCGTTTAGGGTTTAGGGTTTAGGGTTTAGGGTTTAGGGTTTAGGGTTCCCAATTAAGGCGGTTCTGGGTTTAAAGGTTAGAGTTGAGGGATGCCCCCTCCCCCCAGCTACCAATTTTCAAGCTCTAGTCTAGGGCTGTACGGGTTTAGGGTTTAGGGTTTAGGGTTTAGGGTTTAGGGTTTAGGGTTTAGGGGTAAACCCCGGAATTTCCCGTTAACACTTTTGATCTCTGCTCCTGCATTCACGGATTCGGGGTTCAGGTCATGGCTGCATGTCAGACTAACTTCTTTGACGTTTTGGCTTGAAGGAAATGGACGTGACATGGGTCCACGAACTGGAAGGTTACATGTGCGTTTGGGATTTAGGGTTTAGGGTTTAGGGTTTAGGGTTCACTTGCATCAAGTGGTAGGATTGTGAGTGTCGGGCATGGGGCAACAGAACACCGGCCTTTCGTGAGGCCTCAGGAACACCCAGACCCGAAGGACCTAAACTCCAACTTTAAGCTTTCAACGCCAAGCCTCAGGCCCTAAACCACACCACCCTAAACCCTAAGCTCTAATCCCCTGAAACTTTACGCTCGAAGAACCCGACCTCTCCTAAAACAGGTCTCGGACATGGGTTGCTTCGACTCGGTGAACGCGGAGTACAGCAGGCTCGCAGGGGTGCAGGTTTGAGGGTTGAGGGTTTAGGGTCGAGGGTTTGGGGTTTGGGGTGTAGGGTTGAGGGTTGAGGGTTGAGGGTTGAGGGTTTGCGGTTGCAGGTTTGGGGTTGAGGGTCGAAACTCTTGCTGCTTTTCGACATCGGGGTTCGCCAAATGCCAACTGTCATCGCTTTTGGTGTTCTTGGAGGACATCCGGAGCATGAAAGTCGACTTGTCTCTAGGATGCCCAGTAGTACCCTTATTCCCTTTTTGGGGGGTTTAGGTTCCCTTATAAACCCCTTTAAGAAAAAAAGGGCACCTTTTTCAAGCCTAGGTTACTGGGCAGGCTAGGTCTTGTGTAGCCTTGTAGCACACATGTATACAAACGGAGAACGCCGAGGACTTCCAGAGCTCTTGTGGCTCGAAAGTCGGCCTTGGTAGCACAAGCGTAGTACGTGGAGGATGTCAGGAACTCCGGTGGCATCAGTTCTTCATAATCTGTGAACTTTTCTTGTCCCTATGTATTTCGGGCCCTTAATTGCCGAACTCATCAACCCTACAGTACTCCCTAAACCCTAAACACCCTGCGAAGATTCATGACAGTACTCGTACTGACGGTTATGGGTCCTTCGCCCCAAGCCCTACAAGCCCAATTGCCAATTTCGGCCCTGGTTTCAGGGTTTCGGGTTTTAGGGCGTCGGGAGAAAACCCTATGAGGTTTCGGAACCCCTGCTCAGATGCCCTGGCGCAGGCATTTCACGTCAAATCCCCCAGCACGTGTCTGCATTGAGACGGCGCTGCCCCAAGGCGGAGAGCGGAGGGTCAGGCTTTAGGGTTTGCGGGTAGGGATTCGCGCATGCAGACCTACCCACCCCACTTACAACTCTCATGGAGTTAATGAATGCCTCCTGTGAATTTCCACAGCAACACATATGAAACTCTTCACTTGTATAGGCCGCCCAAGAGTTGTGTCACATGGGTCGCTTGGAGTACTTGTGTCCCCTGGGGTCAAGGCGAATGTGGACACTTGACACTTGGGGACACTGCACTCACTTGGTCACTTGGAGCACTTTGGAACACTTTGGAGCACCAAAAAACACTCAGGTCACTTGGGCACTCTTGCGCTGGGGGGTCACTTGTGACACGAACACCTGGGAGCACTGGCACTGGGGGACGCTTCATTCGCTCAGTGACTTGGGACACTTGGGCCGGATCCCTCCCAGGGGTCTGCCACAGCAGGTCACTGTTAGGGTGCACAAGGCTCCGCACGGTCAATTCCTACACGCAACTTCAGAACAGAAGGCTAGTTGTGTTGAGTATAGGGCTTTAGGGTTTAGGGTGTCTATGGGAAGTTACATGGTCACTTGATACGAGTCCCTTACCTTCTCGAAAGGGTTCTGAGATTCTGAAGTATGGGCCCTTGGGTTTTAGAGAGAATACCAGGGGGTATATAAGGTTCCCCGACCATGGGCCCATATTCACGGAACATGCAACTATCCCAAGAGGATCCTAAACCCTATAAACCCTATAAATCCTATAAACCCTATAAACCCTGTAAACCCTGTAAACCCTATAAACCCTATAAACCCATAAACCCCTAAACCCTAAACCCTAAACCCTTTAGTGCTTCAGGGCTGGGAGCTTGATCAAACTCCCACGACATGCTCCTAGAATGCCATCTAAGAGAAGCCGAATCCCCAATCTCCGTGCGGCATAAGGGCTTACGATTTCAGGTTTCAGGGTTCCAGGGTTTAGGGTTTCAGCGTTTCAGGGTTTAGGGTGTAGGGTTTGAAGTTTCAGAAGACCTTTAGGAATACCTCCAGGATGCTTAGACAGGTGGGGCCCAGATTCGGACCAGTTTAGTACTCTATACTCTTTCAAAGGGGATGTACTGAAGTACATAGTGAATACTTGGGCCTGCAAGTACCTCCTACATAGGGACCCTAGGCCCGAGATTCCAACTATGACACTTGGGCCCTTAGGTCCTGTAAGCCCTATACCCGAATCCCGTTTGGGGGTTTAGGGGTTTAGGGTTTAGCGTTTAGGGTCACATCTCTGATGTCTTAGCTTTTCTGCCAGAGTACCAAAGCCCTCATGTCTCTCTATATGCCAGCTGCTAGACGCCCCTTAGCACCCGAAAAACCCAGAACATCACTTTACACAGCCGTGGCCCTTAACTTAACCTACACCCTAAACCCCAAATAAACCCTAAACCCCTAACCCCCCAAAGTGCAAAACCGAACACGTAGCTTGCCGCTTCAGGTGTTCACGTTCGACTCAGACTCCTTCTTCGAGCCTCTGAAGGCAGACGAGTTGTGAAGCCTGACCCTTGACCTGGGTCTAGGGTTTAAGGGCCATCGAAGCGTCTAGGGTTTCAGGGCTTTTAGGGTTTTACGGTTTCAGGGCTTAAGGGTTTAGGGGTTTAAGTTGTGAACCCTGACCCTTGACCTGGGTCTAGGGTTTAAGTGCCATCTAAGCGTCTAGGGTTTCATGGTTTTTAGGGTTTTACGGTTTCAGGGATCAAGGGTTTAGGGGTTTAAGTTGTGAACCCTGACCCTTGACCTGGGGAAGGGTTTAAGGGCCATCTAAGGGTCTAGGGTTTTGGGGTTTTAGGGTCTTAGGGTTTTAGGAGGCCTAAACTTTAACTAAACCACCATGACCCTTCTAAAGACTAAAGACATAAACCGAACACATCCCAAAAGACCCTAAGCTCAAAGTACTGGTTCCTTCTATACGTTCAACAGATGGGTTTGGGGTTTAGGTTTAGGGTTTGGGGGGGCGGGTTGAGGGTTTGGCGTTCTAAATATCCCAGAGCGCCACTGATCGTGCAATTGTGGCATTAGGGCTTTTAGCATCAACTTACCGGAATCCTCAACCTTTCACCCTGAACCCTATAAAGCCTTAACCCTCAACCCTAAACCACTCAAAGTTTGTCGGCTCCGACTTGTGTGTGCTCTTTACGTCCAAGCCTTAAGCACCAGCCCTAAACCCTAAACCCCAAACCCTAAACCCTAAACCCTAAACCCTATTGAAGTCCCAACTGGAGGCCCTGAGCCCTGGATCCCCCAAGCCAGGGCAACTGCTTTGGGTTCAGGGCTTTGGGTTCAGGGTTAAGGGGGTTTGGGGGTTCGGAGGTTCAATGGCTTGGGGTTGCTTGGCTATTTAGTACTTCAGTCCCAGACTAAGTCTAATCGCGCAACCTTTCCGACCTCAAAGAGCCTGTTGGGGGGGGGGGGGGGGGGCAAGCTACCTGTAAGCGTTCAACAGAATGCAATTTTGGGCAGTGTTGTGTTTGGGGCATAGGGCCCCTGCCTTAAACTCAAGAGGAGTTGCCACTGAGGGGTTCTGGTAGACGTTCTGTAGGCGTTTGGACCCTATAAGCCCTAAACCCCTATAAACCCTAAAACCTAAACCCTGGGTTGTTGAGGTGTTTTTCGGGGGGTTTAGCCCTCAACCCAAAACCCCTAAAACCCTAAAACCCAAAACCTTAAGCCAAAACCCGTGGGTTTTTGAGGTTTTTTTGGTGGGTTTGGCCGTTTGGCCTCGGGAGGTCCGCCGAACAGTCGCGACGGCCTACGGGTGCAGTCCATCTCCACCTGGGCGATGGCATGCATCGGCCCGTATTCTCAGGCCCACCTTCGGTTTAGGGTTTAGGGTTTAGGGTTTAGGGTTTAGGGTTTAGGGTTTAGGGTTTAGGGTTGAGCTTAGGGTTTAGGGTTTCGGGTTTGATCTCAATAGCGAATTAGGGAATTCGGATCCATGTTATTCTAATCCTGCAAGGAGTCTATATGAGGGCATTTGAGGAGAAATTTTCCAGCAAGAACAAGAAACGCTCAACCCTGAAGCCGGAACCCCAGAACCCGGCGGAGCGCCAAGGACTTAAACTCCTATAGCGCTGAACCCAAAACTTTGGCCCTAAACGGCCACTAAACCCTAAACCCATACGCCCTGAACCCTGAAACCGAACCTCTGAGAACCCTTCCCCTAGCTTCCAAATTACCCGAATACTCGGATAGCTTGTAACCGGGTTACAAGCCAACCTGGAACTGGTAACCTATCTAAGGCCAGTCAAGGGGATTGTGTTGCAAGTAGCCCTAAACCCTAAACCTTAAACCTAAGGGTTTAGGGTTTAGGGTTTAGGGTAACCCAGCCCCGAACCTGAACCAGGAAGGAACCCTAAAACCCCTTAACACACCAAAAAACCCTCAGACCCGAAAGGCTTTGGGGCCCGAAGACCCTCAACCCTAACCTTAAACCCTGAACCTTAAAACCCCAAGCACTAAACTCTAAAGCCCCAAAGCTCACTAAACCGCACCACAGCTCTACAAACTCTAAAGCCCTAAGCCCAAAATCCTAGACCCTAAACCCCTAAGCCTTAAACCCTAAACCCTAACAACCCCTAAAGAGCCAAATATCCTCCCCCAAAACCGGCCTTAAACCCTAAACGGCCCTAAACCCTAAGAACCCCGAAAGAGCCCTAAAAGCCTCCCCCAAAACCGAACCCTAAACCCTAAACCCTAAACCCTAAACCCTAAACCCTAAACCCTAAACCCTAAACCCTAAACCCTAAACCCTAAACCCTAAACGCTCTGAATTTTCACGCAGGCGCAGCGTGTGTCCTCCCGGCTACTCTCGTCGGGGGTGCTGGGCCTGGTGCCAGGAGCTGAGGTTTAGGGTTTAGGGTTTAGGGTTTAGGGTTTAGGGTCTAGGGTTTAGGGTTTAGGGTTTAGGGTTTAGGGTCTAGGGTTTAGGGTTTAGGGTTTAGGTTTTAGGTTTTAGGGTTAGGGTTTAGAGTCTTAGGGTTCATGGGTTGTTAGGAGTATGGTTAGAGGCAACCTAAGTAAGGCTCTGGCCACTGTTTTAGCTCTACATACAACCCCAGCTAAAACCCTAAACCCTAAGCCCTAAATTTTAATGTTACATGGGTTTACGAAAACCGGGGACCGCTAAAAGAGACCACTACATAGTAGGATCACGTTATAATAAGAACGCCCCAGTAAGGTACCCCTAATGTCGTAAACCCCCCCGCATGTGCCCATGAGCCTCCAGGTTAGCGGGTCCAGGAACTCGAGGTTTAGGGTTCAGGTTTTTGGGGTTTTGGGGTTTGGGGTTTAGGGTTTAGGGTTTAGGGTTTAGGGTTTAGGGTTTAGGGTCGCTGGTTTCGGAAGATTGGACCTACAGTGGCTGATGCCGACTTGTTCAACCCTTGTTCGGGCTTGGGGATGTTTTAGGTTTCGGTTTGGGTAGTCTACGGTGCCGGGTTAGTGGTTTAGGTTTGGGTAGCCAGGGCTTTGGGGATTTATAGGTTGCCTTGTTTCACACCCATGCACCCCTGGGAGGATCTAGCGGTTTAGGGGGTTTAGGGTTTAGGGTTAGGGTTTAGGGTTTAGGGTTTAGGGTTTAGGGTTTAGGGTTTAGGGTTTAGGGTTTAGGGTTTAGGGTTTAGGGTTTAGGGTTTAGGGTTTAGGGTTCAGTTCTTTTAGGGCCCAACTTCGCACCTAATGCTGCCATGGGGGGGGGGGGGGGGGGGGGGGCTTCATAAGACATACCGAGAGGGGGTCAACTTGCTAGATCCTGACACCCCCGAAACGGTAAGTTTAAGGAATGACATCGCATCTAAGCTTGGAACCATGGGCCCTTAGTATGGTCCCGGGATCCGAAGTATGTGCCCTTATTATATATATTATATAGTGTACATAGCGGTTATATACGGGCCCATACTTCCGACCCCTTATAGTAGGACCCCAAGGGGGCCCAAGAATTTAGGGCTTTTATAAAGAAAACCCGGTTGTTTGCAAACAGGGTTTTTATAAAAGCCCTCTTGGCAAACCCGTTTTTTTAATGGAAACCCCACATGAATTCACGAGGGGAGCCAAGATTTCGGGCGCAGAGGGCTTGGGACTGAGTCAGAACTGGCCTTGAGCGTGAACTAGAGGGGGCTCCCTAAACCTTAAACCCTAAACCCAACTGTAAACCCTAAACCCTAAACCCTAACCCTATGAGTCATTCCCGCCATCACTGGCACTTGGTTGTGGAGCACCTCACCACGCTGCCCAAGCTGGCTTACCCCAGTTCTCTCCGTCCCGGCGCGAGCTATCTGTTCCATCGTTCCATCTTTGGGAGAAGATTTGCCACGCCTTCAGTCGCGTGGTAGATGGGTGCACCAACGCACTTTGTCTCACTACATACAAGAGCTGGGTGCTGTGCACGTGCTCACTCAAGTTCCACTGGCTCCTCGGGTGCCTTTGCATCAGCTGGCCCTGATGTTTCCTTGGTTTAGGGGTTTGGGGTTTAGGGGTTTGGGGTTTAGGGTTTGGGGATGAATCTCTCCTTTAGGGCTGGAGAGTCCCCGAATCTTAAGCTCCGACACGTGGGTAGTTCTCTACATTAGGGTCCCGTTTTCGGGGAGGTTCCTTTGGCAAGGTGCCGGATTTTGTATCGGACCCCACTTGAGCCGCAACGCGCATTTGATCCCAGGCCACATTCCATGACGCTGCCGTCAGCAGAGGCGCCGCGACTCAAGGTAGAAGAACCCCATGGTTAGTTTTGATGTAGGGCTTAGGGTTGAGGGGGTCCACCATGCCGCGCTTGCAGTGAGGGCGGTGTTTGCCGAGTCCTGTGAGAAGGCAGGGCTAAATTGCGCGCGCGTAGGGTTTTCATCGGCTGTGGCTCCCTTTAACCCCAAAACGTTGTCGGGTTTAGGGTTTAGGGTTCAGGGTTTAGGGCATCCCTTCCTCACTGGCACATGGGAACTTTGGCCATAGGCTGCTGCTGCCATACGGCTGGGTGAGGAGGAGAGGGCTCAGAAGGCTCTGAGCATGTAGGTTCAGGGTTTAGGGTTTAGGGTTTAGGGTTCAGGGTTTCGGGTTTAGGGTTTAGGGTTTAGGGTTGGTTAAGGTTCCCTTATCACCCAAAAAGGGCACCTGTGCTATTCATAACTAGGTTACTCTTGGGTCTAGTAGAAGGTTGAGCACATCTTGCTGTGCCCTTCTCATGCCTAGTCTTTAGTGTTTGGGGGTTGGGGGGTTTAGGGGGCTTGGGGTTAGGGACGCCAGACTCAGACTGCGTCAGATATGGGATAGGAGTTTGCTGCCGAACAGTCTGTCTGCAAAGCAGCTGACTCCCGGCAGCCAGGACTTGAGTGATGCTGTGGAATTGTTCCCATCTCATTGGTTGGCCCCTGTTATCAGGGCTTGTATACAGGCTAGCTTTGAAGGCCTAAGCCCTAAAACCAAATCCTGCTCTCAGAACCCACTCACCATGTCGACATAAACCCCAAGCCTCTAAGGCCTAAACCCTAAACCCTAAACCCTAAACCCCGTAAGCTCTTGAGCAAAAGACCAAGCTTTGAGCACCTGGGCCCCTCCTTGCTAAACCCTAAACCCTAAGGCCCTAAACCCAGTACGCAACCACGAGAGACTCGAGCTTAGGGTTACATAAGGGGTTCGGGGTGGTTTAGGGCTTAGGGTTTAAGGTTTTTTCGTTTAGCTTCCGGAAATTTGAGGCTTAGAAGACGCCCTCAGCCAATACACAAACCCCATACACGAGATTCCCCTAAATCCCAAACCCAAAACTCCCCCAAACCCAAACCTAAAGGTCCCTAGACTCTAAGCCCGAAACCCTAATTAAACCCTAAACCCTAAACCCTAAACCCTAAACCCTGTAGGTTTTAGCTTTCAAGTGAGCCTACAGGACTCGGATCCCGACTCTCTCTGCGCAGCTCCCACTCAACTCGAGGTGCAGACTCTTACGTTTGGGGCGAGGGTTTAGGGTTTAGGGTTTAGGGTTTAGGGTTTAGGGTTTAGGGTTTAGGGTTTTAGGTTTAGTGGTTGAAGCTTTTGGGGGTATTTAGGGTTTGGGGGTGCAGGGTTTAGGCTTTGGGGCGCTTATTTGAGGTTTGGGGGTTTTGGGGTGCAGGGTTATTCAGGGTTTTGGGCTCGGGGTTTATTTAGGCGTTGGGGGGTTCAGGGTTCTCGGGTGTACATGTACTGGGTAGACTCTAGTGTTCAGGGTCTCTTGGGATTTGTAGGGGTTATAGGGTTTTGGGCCAAGTGTCTAGGTGTTTTTCAAGTTTCAGGTACTGTAGTCTCTCTTGTTAAGGGCTCAGGGGGCACTATTAGTTCGCCTGAGTTTGCAGGAATGCCGGACAGAACCCCTAAACTCAAGAACCTAAACCCCAAGAAACCCCCCCCCCCCCCCCCCAAAAAAAAAAAACAGCAACAACAAATCAAAAAAACAAAGAAAAGAACCCTGATACTCCCTGAAAGCCCTATAGGACCTCCAAGCCCTAAGCACCCTGTATAAACCATATACATCCCATAAACGGCAAAATATGAGAGAGAAAGTCCTGAAAAAACAATCATGAGTGCCCAAGCCCAATAAGCCGCGCAATCCCTAAACACCCAAACCCTAGAAAGACATAGACCCTACAAAAACTTTAAACACATATATACATCCCATAAACCCTGCAAACCCTATAAACACTTATGACTGGCTGGTTCTTAGTAGGGAATGAGGGAATGAGGTACCTACGCAACCCCATGAAGGGTAGATGTGTAGGGCCCCAATTCCCTCATTCCTTACTAAGAACCAGGCGATAAACGTTGCGCCCGCGTGCAATCCTCCAACAATCTCACAGCTTTAGGGAAGTTAGCCTCGGTCTAGCCAATCAGGCTTCGAACCCTAAATCCTCAATCCTCGACCCTACCTGGGACCTTGTTTACCTACGCCGGACCTACGGTTTAGTAGTAAGTAGCCCCTATTTAGCAGGTAACCCTCAACAACTGCAGGTAAATAGGGTCCCAGGTAAACCCTAGGCCCCAAACCCTAAACCGGCACAATTGATGTGCTGCCAGCCTGTGGAACGATTCTGCTGTCTGCCTACCTGACGCTGCGCCAGAAGAACATTGCAAAAGGGCCGAGCCGCCGTGTGGAGCCAGCTTCTCCCAAGAAGCGTGGACGCCCAGCACGGCCGGTATGGCAGAGGCCGGGGTTTAGGGTTTAGGGTTCAGGGTGTAGGGTGTAGGGTTTAGGGTGTAGGGTTTAGGGTTAGGGTTTAGGGTGCAAAAAGAGTTACAATGCCTGCAGGCTGCATCGTGGCGCAAGCTCTGTCCAGTGGCGGACTTGCTGCCCGACAGCATCGACCCCCAAAAGCGAGTCGGCCCTCTGTAGTGGTTGAGTCAACTGACAGGCATTCAGAGGGCCGCGGCCGATATATGCTGGCTGCGACAGAGTGACGGTCGCTCCACAAACCCTAAACAATAAAAAAAACCCTAAACCCTGAAACCCTGAAGCCCTAAGCCCTAGAAGCCCTACACGCTAAAACCCTAAACCCTGAGACCCTAAACTACAAGCCCAAAAAAACTCTAAACCCTAAACCCTAAACCCTGAGACCCTAAACCCTACAAGCCCTAAGCCCCCGCAAAAGCGCACTGGAAGGCCGAGCTTTGGATACTCATGCGCTCGCTGGCGCACGTGCTGCAGGCGCCCGCCTCAAGAGCTCCGTACATCGGATTTCGGGCATTTTTCGGGTTTAGGGTTTAGGGTTTAGGGTTTAGGGTGCATGTACCTACATAGAGAATACTTGGGCCTTAACTAGGACCCAGAGTAGGCCCCTATTCATTGGTCTTGGGGTTTCGAATCCCTTACATGCCCCTTTGTTAAACTAAACGGGGGCACCGTCTTTATTCCCAGGTTGGAAGCCTCAACCCTGTCTTGAATACCTGCCAGTAAGACCTACCTGGGACTCTCTTTGCTTGCAGTTCAATGGGTTATACCTACTAATTAAGGGGTAGTTCCTACTAAACTGTAGGTAATAAGAATAGCATCACCCTAAACCCTAAACTAATCCCTAAACCCGGAACCCTAAACCCTAAACCCTAAACCCTAAACCCTAAACCCTAAACCCTATATAAGGACTTTCGGACCCAAAGTCGAATGAGGCGCATGGACCCTTCAGATGGGCTCACTTGGCTTCGATGTTACAGGGCTTAGAGGGCCCAGGTTCAATCGCTCAGGGTTTGCTTGGAGGTTCATGGTACTTCTTAACCAAATATAATTGTACTTATCACTGTACTTATAACCATATAAGGGCACAAAGGGGGCTTGTAAGTGGGTTCTAAGAACACTTATAATTGGTTAATAAGTACCATGAACCTCCAAGTAGGGTTTACGGGTTTACGGGGGTTTACGGGGTTTACGGGGGTTTACAGGGCTTTACGCGGGTTTACGCGGGTTTGCGGGTTTACGCGGGTTTACGCGGGCTTACGCGGGTTTACGGGTTTACGGGTTTTGGGTTTCGGGTTAGGGTTTTGGGTATTGGGCCCAACATAATGGGTTTGTAGAGTTCAGGATCCCCTGACCCCCTTCATTCCTCCTCATGCAGGCCAAAAGCTTCTAGGAGGAGGTCGGGTTTAGGGTTTCGGGCCGGGGGCTTTTCACGCCCTGAACCCTAAACCCTAAACCCGAAAACCCGAACTAACCCCAAAACCCCAAGCCCGAAACCCTAACCCTAAACCCTAAACCTAACCCTCCTCCCGGCCCCGTCCCCCACCCGCCCCGCCCAAAATGAAGCGGAAGGTCATGGGCAGCGATTTCCAAGAAGCGCGACTGGCACAGGCACTTGCTGCTTCTGGGGTGTTCAGGATTTACGTAAAACCCAAACCCGCAACCCTAATCCCTAAACCCTATATACCCTAAAAACCCTAAACCCTAAACCCTTAAACCCTGAACCGAGTTTAGGGTTTAGGGACGGAGGACAGTAGGTGTTGCCTTCCTCCCATGGCACCCCCAGTGCTGGCCTCAAGGGGTTCATGTGCTACGGTGTTGTTGGGGGTACTCTCCGGGATTGCATAGGCTTAATGAATCCTCCAAACCCCGTACCCTAATCCTTAAACCCTAAACCCCAAACCCCAAACCCTAAACCCTAAACCCAAACCCGGAAACCTAAACCCCTGCAAACCCTACATGGACCTTTCAGGTCTATGTGGCTGGGGTTGGTGCCGGCTCAACTGCAGAGCCCGGGCCCTGTTGCTTTCTGGTGCTTAGTATATTTCGGGGCTCAGGGAGGTTTAGGGTTTAGGGTTTAGGGTTTAGGGTCTAGGTTTGGGGGGAGGGAAGGTATTGATCGTGACGCAGGTGTGACTCTCATCCGCGCCGGAACAGCTCTAGAGTTTGCTCCACGCTACTGGGTTCTCTTCTGGGATGCGCCACCTGAATCGGGGCATTGAGATCGCACTAAGTGGAGTACGGGCGTGCACGTTCGATGCTGGCGCCGTGAGGAATATAATTTCCTGGTTGGCGGACGGCCGGCACTCAAACTCCCCAGTACCCTCTACGGAAGATTTCCCGAAGCCCTAAACCCTAAACCCTAAACCCTACTCCCTACTCCCTAAACCCTAAACCCTAAACCCTAAACCCTAAGTCTTGACGAAACCCTAAACCCTAAACCCGAAACCCTAAACCCTACTCCCTAAACCCTAAACCCTAAACCCTAAGTCTTGAACCATCCTAAACCCTAAACCGCAGCTCTCTCTGAAGCTCTAGAGTCTGATACATGCGGAGTCATGGATCCACAAGGTTCAGGGCTTAGGGCCATCACCCCTGGGACCCTTAAACCCTAAACCCTAAACCCTAAACCCTAAACCCTAAACCTCCTCGAGCTACGACATATACTAAGCCCAGAATTTTAGGGTATGTCGCAGGTAGTATGGACCCCTATTGTGTATAGTGTGTAGAAGGGTTATGTGACAGGGCCCAAATAAAGGGCCCAGACTTTGGAATTTCTAGTTTGGGGTTTTGGGTTTGGGGTTTAGTTTAAGGTTTTGGGTTTGGGGTTTGGGGTTTAGGGTTTGGGGTTTGGGGCTTGGTTTAGGGTTTAGGGTTTAGGGTTTAGGGTTTAGGGTTTAGGGTTTAGGGTTTAGGGTTTAGGGTTTAGGGTTTAGGGTTTAGGGTTTGGGGATGTTTTGGGTTTAGGGTTTAGGGTTTGGGGTTAAATTCTTTTCGGGTGCCCTTCAAGGCCATCCTGGGCTTGAGATGAAGACGGCTTACAGGTTTGCATTTCTGTTAAGCCTTGAGCCCTTTTAACCCCAAACCCCAAACCCCAAACCCCAAACCCCAAACCCCAAACCCCAAACCCCAAACCCCAAACCCCAAACCCCAAACCCCAAACCCTAAACCCTAAACCCTAAACCCTAGACCCTAGACGTTCAGTGGTTAATTTTTAGGGTTAGCCAGAGGCGCCAAAGGAATGGACTTGCAAACCACACGCATTTTCTGGCTCATGTGTTTTTATGTCGACTTAGCCCTTGGCCCTAAGGGTCCATGTACCTGATTATGGAATTTGGCCTCCAAGAGTCCATATATAGGAGGTACTTCGAGGCCCAAGTATGTCCTGTGTAGGTACATGGACCCTCAGTCTCCTTAAACCCTAAACCCTAAACCCTAAACCCTAAGGTACATGCACCCTTCAGGTAGGTTCGAGCCTGTGAGCCTTCTGTCAGCCTAGAAACGAGCCTTGCCAACGAAGTCATCAACTTGCAAAGTATTCTAAGTAAGAGAGGTTTAGGGTTTAGGGTTTGTAAGTACGAGAGGCTTCGGGTTTGGGGTAATAAAGAAACGGTTTAGGGTTTCGGGTTCGGGCTCCTTCGAACCAGGCTCTGTGCTCATATCCTGGCCTACATGCGGCGTGCGGCACCTGCAGCAACGCCGCCGCGCCGGCGTGCTTGATGCAAAATTCCTGGAACCCGCGTACAATGTCTTGCTTGCCTCTAGACCCCAAGCCGCTACTTGCTGCCTCTAGACCCCAGGCCCCTACTAAACCGACTCTGTCTGGAATTTGGTGTTCATGTTTGTTATGCTGAGTTGTGATCGACGCGCAAAGCCCTGGTCCTTGGGGACTGACAGGACCTTGAGAAGGATCTACGGCGCATGGTCTCGAACAGAATGGTAATCGCCCATAGGGTAGATGAGCACTTCCCCAAACAGGGGGCAGGGGGAACCCTGTAATATACCCCCAAATGATTCAAAGCATAAAGACTTGAAGGTTCAACTTACTGTCTAGTTGGATTTGGGGTTACAAGCCAACGTCTAACAGGAGTCGGTTAAGGGATATACGGAGGGACCCCTTAAAGGGACCCTGAATCTTATTCTTTTATATACCGTATACAGTCCCGAAATGCCTGAGTAGCCCCCACATTAGCCCTAACTTCCCCTTGGGTCCCAATAAAGGGTCGCCACCCTATTTTTGTCCCTTGATGAGGCCAATCAAGGCGAGCACAACCAAGCCATGCACTCTGGAACGCCAACACCCTGAACCCGAAACCCTGATGCCCGCAATTCCGAAAGCCCTCAACACCCTAAAGACTAGCGCCCACGCCCTAAACCCTAAACCCTAAACCCTAAACCCTAAACCCCAGACCCTAGACCCTAGACCCTAGACCCTAGACCCTAAACCCTAAGCCCTAAACCCTAAACCCTAAAACCTAGCCTCTCAACCCTAAACCCTATTCTCAAGCCGTAGAAGGCGGCTGTGCATCGCCGAAGTCCCGAAGCTGCCAAAGGGCGGATGCGTGCGCTTCCTGGAATTTTAGGGTTTAGGGTTTAGGGTTTAGGGTTTAGGGTTTAGGGTTTAGGGTGCAGGGTGCAGGGTGCAGGGTGCAGGGTCCCCACATACAATCCCTTGCCAAGGTTAAAGTAGGGTTTAAGGTTAAGCGTTAGGGCTTCGGGCTTACCTATCACGGAACCTAATTCCCTAGTAACCCCTTTTCAAGGGGAATTTCAAAAGGACGTCAGCGAGCCAAACTCTCCAATCCAGTTGAGCGAGCAGAAGTATCTTACCAGGTCCTCAATGAGGAGTTGGGGAACTAGGTACCTTACATCCCTGGACCTTCTTTTCGACCCGAAACACTGAACCCCTGAACCCTACACCCGCAACCCCTGAACCCTAACCCCTAGACCCCTAAACAATTAAGACCCAAAAACCCTTAAGCCCTTAAACCCAAATCTCAGGCTTCGCTGAGGCATTAGAGTCTATCTAAGAATAATTCAACATACCCCAAACCCATACCCTGTAACCTCTAAAAGGAGAGTGTCAGGAAGGTTGTTTATACACCTTTATTCTTTTCAGGGTATGTCTAAGTCCAGGCTAGGGCCTGTCGATTTTTCTTGTTTGGGGGGGGGGGGGGGGGGGAACCCTAAACTCTAAACCCTAAACCCTAAACCCTAAACCCTAAACCTAAACCAGGGGTCTTAGGCAATTCGTAGAGCCTAAAGCGGCCGGGTGGAGATTGCCCTTACGTGCGACGAATCCGGAGCCGACTCCCTCGAAGTGGCCGAGGTGCTTGGAGGTTTAGGGTGTTTGTGGCTTTAGGGGCAGGTTTAGGGTTTAGGCTTCAGGGTTTAGGGTTTAGGGTTTAGGGTTTAGGGTTTAGGGTTTAGGGTTTAGGGTTTAGGGTTTAGGGTTTACAGTAAGCTTAAACCCGAAGCTGAAACCTTGTGCTCATTTTTCTGGCCTCCTTTTTGTATTAAGAGAGTTATTGAGGAATAATGGAAACTTTTCAGGTAGGCTTAGAGTGCCCTGAACCCTAAATTACAAGCAACACCCCAAAGCCCATACTTTTTCAGAGGCTTTTGAGACCCCCAAACCCTGAACCCGAAACCCTGACCCCCCCCAGCCCAACCCCCCAAAAACCTTAACCCCAAACCCGAAACCCTAAACCCCAAACCCCAACCTGACCAAGGCCCTTTGCGAGCCCGACTTCTCGTCGCTCTTTGCCACGGCCAGTAGGTGCTCGGAGTGGATTGGTGTGGGTCTTGTTTGGGGGGGGGGGGGGGGTGCAGGAGTTCAGGGTTTAGGGTGTGGGTTAGGATTTAGGGTTAAAGGTTTATAGGGTTTAGGGTTTCGGGCTTAGGGTGTAGCGTTAGGATTTAGAGTTATAGGGTTCAGGGTTCAGGTTTTAGGGCAAAGTTCACCGCCGCTTTTCAATTCCACCAGGTGCCTGGATGCCCTCTGCAAAGCGGGAAGCCAAGTGGGTTTTGGGTTTCTTACTGGCTCAAAACCTAACTTTTCAACTTTTGGGCTTCCTATAAGGTATTTTATTTTATTCTGAAAGTTTCAACTTTTGGGCTTCCTATAAGGTAGTTTATTTTATTCTGACAGTTTCAACTTTTATTTCCTTGGGTTTTGGGCCAGTGAGGTTTTCGCTAAGGGTCCATGTACCGAAGGGCTTTTTGGGCTTTTGGGTTGACTGGGTCCTTGTTGGTTGTGGTTTTGCATTTTTCCCATGAAATTCCCAATAAGGAATGGTAATGATAATTCTTAATATGACCCCAACAAGGAAACAGCTGAGGGTTTTGGGTTCTTTGGGTTCTACATTCAGGACTTGACATTTAGGGTACCTACGAAGTATATACTTGGGCCCTTAAGAGGAACCCCTTTCAAGGCCCAAGCAAATACTATCTAGCCACATGGACCCTTAAAGAGTCTTTGGCGCATGCCATGAGTCGCATTGTTTGTTGCAGGAGATTGGGGTTTGGGGTTTAGGGTTGGGCTCGTGCCACGAGTAGCATGCGGCTTTGTTCGGGGCATTAGGGGGGCCCTAGAAACCCCAAAAAGGACATGAGCACAAGCTTCTTTTTGTTTCGTCAGGATATCCTAAGCTTATTGGGCTTCATTACAAGGGGATTTATACGGGATATCCCTATCCTAATATTTGCTTATGTGCTTTTTGGGGGCCCTAACAGGGTTTGGGTTCAAGCCTAGGTAGGGGTTGGATTTAGGGTTTAGGGTTGGGCTCATGCCATGAGTCGCATTAGGGTTTATCGGGTCTGGGGTTGAGAGTTAGTGGTTTGGGGTTAGGGTTGGGCTCACGCCATGGGCCCCTAAACCCTAAACCCTAAACCCTAAACCCTAAACCCTAAACCCTAAACCCTAAACCCTAAACCCTAAACCCTAAAGGGTTTGGTTACCTAGGTCCGCGCATCGTTACTGTCCGCGGGCGGCATCTTTTTCTCCATTTCTTGTTGGATAGGCATTCATGGTTTCATTGAGCAGCACTAGGATGCCCAGTAGTACCCTTATTCCCTTTTTTGGGGGTTTAGGTCCCCTTAACAACCCTTTTAAGCAAAAAAAGGCACCCGTTTTAAGCCTAGGTTACTGGGCCACCTAGAACACATGGAGCTCTTACTTGGGGTCAGGGTACTTCAGTTCCTAAGCCCGGCACCAAAATCCCTTGATGTTCTTGAAGATCTACTCCAAGTCAAGTTCAATCCCTGGTCCTCGCATGTAACTTGAAAACCGTTTGCCGAGGATCCCCTGTCATCTCTTGCTAGCCAGCTTCACAAGGATGTGGAACAGTTCTTGCATCGAGCTTCAGTAAATTATCGTAGCAGAAGCTTCCTCCACTTTGAAAAGGGTTCTAGCATGGCACCCTGCATCAAAGACCCTAGACCCCAAACCCTAAACCATAAACCCCAATCCTTTCTGACGGAGAAGAAGTTGCAAATCAAGAGGGTCGTCCTGTGTATGGGCGCCCTTGGGCTGTAGAGGGCACGCGGGTACATATTTACAAGGGCTCCCACATGAAACCCTAAAAACCCACACGAAGTGCCCTTGTAGCCAAAGCCAAAATACAAAAATCGGCGAAGTGCCCGTCAAGCCTGTGACCCAAGGAGCCGGAGGGCGACAAGGCTGCGAGCCGGATCGACGCATTGCAAGTTCAGTGCCCCCGCTATTTCAGAACAGTATACATTCAAGCAGCAATAAACTACATACATACATCTCCCCCCATGGTATGGTAAGAGCCCAATACCGAAGTGACCCTAAACCCTGAATCCTGAACCCTGAACCCTGAACCCTGAACCCTAAACTAGCCCCAAAACCCCAAGCCGTAAACTAGCCCTACGCCACAGGCCAGGCTTCAAATCCTAAGCCTCAAGCCGCAAACGCGAAAGCCCTGTATAAGCCCTCAATCCCGGGTTTAGGGTTGAGGGTTCAGGCACCCTAGGCTTAGGGTTTAGGGTTTAGGGTTTAGGGTTTAGGGTTTAAGGCTTAAGGCTTAGGGTTTTGGGTTTAGGGTTTAGAGGGCCCAAGACCGCAAACCCCAACGCCTGTAAGCTTGTTTCGTGGGAGTAGGGTTTAGGGTTTAGGGTTTGGGGTTTAGGGTTTAGGGTTTAGGGTTTAGGGTTAAGGGTTTAGGGTTTAGGGTTTAGGGTAACTGGATATAGTTGTGGGTACAAACCTAGCCTACTTGGAAGCGAAGCTCTTTCACTAAGCAAGTCTACGTTGTATGTATCCCCTAGAAACCCCTTTATCCACCCCCCATAACTCAACTTGCTAACCCTACTTACCGAGGTCACAAGAGCTTCCAAGTAAACCCTAAACCCTAAACCATAAACACTAAACTCTCATGAACCCTAAACACAAAACCGTAAACCCTGAACACTAAGCCCTACACCCTAAACCCCTAAACCCCTGCACTCGTAAATGGCCTTTGCAAAGCCGAAGGTACGGGCCGAGCGACAGGGAGGCATCAGTTATGGAAGCAGTGCAGGCGATTGTTTGTTTGTTTTGGGGTTTAATTAGGGTTTAGGGTTTAGGGGTTTAGGGTAGGGTCCTCTGCTTACACCTGAATCCAGCATCATCTCCCTCACATTCAATATACACGCGAGGTTTAGAGTTACGGGATTAGTGTCTAGGGTCCCTTGCACACTGCCCCCCCCCCCCACCCCCAGCCTAAGTAAGCTTTGATTCGGGCTTGGGCAGAAGCCGGATGTAGCTTCTCAAAGCATGGGTGCTTGGAGGTTCAGGGTGCTTAATAACCCAATTATAACTGTACCCAGTTAGAACCGTGATACGGGCACTTAAAAGGGCTATAAGTGGGTTATAAGTACAGTCATCATTGGGTTATAAGTACCCTGAAACTCCAAGTGGGCCTATTTGGAGCCCGGATTTTGCAGCGCGTGGGTTTCGGGGTTAAGGGTTTTCCGTTGTCGGGCTTAGGACGGGAAAGGGCTGACCTGGCAACAAGACAGGGTTTGGGTGCTTGGGTTTAGGTTTAGGCCCGAAACCCTAAACCCTAAACCCTAAACCCGGGAGGAGGGTGCAGGGTGTAGGAATTCCAGGCGTCCTGTTTTGTGACGAGAGCCCGGGAGCACTCTATGGCTCTATACCCTTTGCTGGTGGCATCCTTGGAGGGTTTGGGGTTTAGGGTTTAGGGTTTAGGGTTTAGGTTTTCAGCCTGTTTAGGGTTGAGACCAGGATGCTCCGCGTTTGGGGGATGTCGGGCGAAGAGCTCTGCTCCCTCACCAAGGAGGAGCTGACTGAGGAGTTGAAGGTCGTCGCTGATTTGAAGCTCCACTTGCGCAAGTTGCACGATTTTCCTGCGTGTCTCCAGGAACTTCTCGATGGCAGCAAGAGGCTGGAGGATGCTGTGGTACTGGAGATACCATGGGACATGCAGCTGTTGCTGAAGCCTTCCTCCGAAGGGACAGAGGCCGCGAAAATGGCAATCAACCTGGAATTCTTCCATGCCGCCTTCAATGGCCTCACCAGGGCTGTCCAATTAATGTTGGCAGCTGGTGCTGACATAGACTTGAGGGACAATACCGGCAGTGACACGCGAAAGACAGCTCTCATTGTCGCATGTGAGAATGGCCACTTGGAGATTGCGCGCTTGCTGGTGGAAGCTGGTTGTGACAAGGACTTGCGGGACAATGATTGTAAGACAGCTCTCATGTTCGCATGTGAGAATGGCCACATGGAGATTGCACGTTTGTTGCTGGGAGCTGGTGCTGGCAAGGACCTGGCTAGCACTGAGCGCAAGACAGCTCTCACGTTCGCATGTGAGAACGGCCACGTGGAGATTGCTCGTTTGCTGCTGGAAGCTGGTGCTGTCAGGGACTTGATTCATGTCCACAACACAGCTCTCATGTTCGCATGTAAAAATGGCCACGTAGAGATTGCTCGTTTGCTACTGGGAGCTGGTGCTGGCAAGGACGTGATTAACACTGATCAGAAGACAGCTCTCATGTTCGCATGTGAGAATGGCCACGTGGAGATTGCTCGTTTGCTACTGGGAGCTGGTGCCGGGAAGGACTTGACAGACCGTTTTGGCATGACTGCTTTCATGTCCGCTTGTGGCAATGGCCACCTGGAGATCGCACGTTTGCTGGTGGAGGCGGGCGTCGACAAGGACATGAAAGCCGCGCGCAGTGACAAGACAGCTCTCATGTTCGCATGTGAGAATGGCCACTTGGAGATTGCGCGCTTGCTGGTGGAAGCCGGCGCGAACAAGGACTTGTCTGCCAGCTTCATCAGCCCTGGCGGTAAGACAGCTCTCATGTTCGCGTGTGGCAATGGCCACGTGGAGACTGCACGCTTGCTGGTGGAAGCTGGTGCTGGCAAGGAGTTTACAGACTGTGTTGGTAGAACCGCTCTCATGTTCGCATGTAACAATGGCCACGTGGAGATTGCACGTTTGTTGGTGGAAGCTGGTGCCGACAAGGATGCCACAGCTGGTGGTGGCTGGACGGCTGTCCAGCTAGCACATGACAATGGTTACGTGGAGATCGTCCGTTTGCTTTCGCCAGAATCCTCGGACTTGTGCTGACGTGCCCACCCGTGCAGTACGGACAGACCGTGTGGACGAGGCCGCTTGCGTCAGACGTCTGTGTCGGCCTCCGCGTTGTCGGCCAGCTGCTCTTCACTCTTCACATCGGTCTTGTGCCGTAGTGTAAATACGCCTCCGCTTGGGTCAGCCAGACATTTTTAAATAGGTGCTTTCTGCTTCGTATCAGTGTCTCCCGGTGTTCTTGGACCCCTGCTTGGGCCAGCTAAGTTCTGTAGCGCTGTGCGGTGGATGTTCCCTGGGTTGTCCACCATGCATACACCCCACATCCCCCAATGCTGTAATACAGGGTCGAATAATTGCTAGTAGTATTCCCTTATGGTCCCTGTATAGTGCTCTGGACTATTGCTGAGGATCTTCTTTACTTATTGACTTCGACAGGCTTTCGCCCTCATACCCCAAGGCCCTAGTCTAATTATTAAGGCCCTAATAGTACATTCTTCAAAGCAGCCTCATCTCTGGAGATGTGTCTTTCCCTTGCCGTTTAGTCATCGTCATCATCATTTTCCAGGACCCAGAGTAGGCCCATATTTTCCCTTTCCCTAAACTCTAAACCCTAAACCCTAAACCCTAAACCCCCTAAACCCGCTAACCAAATAGTAACTGCACTTGTAACCCAACTATGGTTTAGGGTTTAGGGTTTAGGGTTTAGGGTTTAGGGTTTAGGGTTTAGGGTTTAGGGTTTAGGGTTTAGGGTTAGGGATAACGGTACTTTTACCCCTAACTATAGCCATATTAATTAGGGCGATTAAGGGGCTTATAAGTGGATTATAAGTACACTTCTCATTGGTTATTAAGTACCGCGAACCTCCAAGCAGCTCTCCTGTTTAGGGCTAAGGGTGCGGCCCCTCACCTCAGTTCCGAGCAAAGCTAGAACCCCTAAACCCTAAAGCCCTAAACCCTAAACCCTAGGCTTTAAGCCCTAAACCCTAAACCCTCAACCCTAAACCCTCAACCCTCGACCCTCGACCCTCAACCCTAAACCCTAAACCCAAGCCCTTGCAGGCAGCACTGTCTGCATCAGAGACCAGCTGGAGTTCACAGTGCGCAGTGCCACTGGGCTGCTACAATCATGAGCTCCCCTCTATACCACTATAGGGTTTAGGGTTTAGGGTTTGGGGTTTAGGGCTACTACCCCCCAGGTTCCCCCCAAAACAACCTTAAGTAGGCTTAATTATTCCTAGATAGCCTTAATTATGGGGGGGAACTTATGGGGTAGTAGGGGAACCCATGATCCAAAGTTTCGTAATTCGAGCCGAAGTCAGCTGACTTTAGGGTTTAGGGTTTAGGGGTTTAGGGGTTCGGGGTTTAGGGTTTTAGGGTTTAGGGTTTAGGGTTTGGGGTTTAGGGTTCAGGGTTTAGGGGTTTAGGGGTTCGGGGTTTAGGGTTTTGGGGTTAGGGTTTAGGGGTTCAGGCTTCGGTGCTTATAGGGTTCGGAGACAACATCTGTCGGGATTTGCTTAGAGGTTTAAGCGATTTCGAGTTTAGGGCTTCAGAGGTTCTGGATTTGGGGGTGCATGGGTTTAGAGGTTTGGGGGTTTGGGGCTCAGCGTGCCTGAGGGTTTAGGGTTTAGGGTTTAAGGTTTAGAGGTTAGGGTTTAGGGTTTAGGGTTTAGGGTTTAGGGTTTAGAGCCCCGAACAGGGCAAGAGCCCCTAAACCCAAAAACTCCAAAATCACTTCAACCAACCCTCTTTCCTCATCAGACCTCCGACCCCCCCCCCAAGCAAAATAAACAAACAAACTCATACCACCTCCTTAAACCCTGAACACTCAACCCCAAACTCTAACCCCTAAAAGCAAACAACCGCAATCCCTAAGCCCGAAGCCCTAAGCCCTACGCCGCACACCCAAACAACCCAAAGAACCCAATGAGTTCAAAGAACCCAAACAACCCACGCAACCCAATCAACCCAAACAACCCTAAACCCTAAACCCTAAACCCTAAACCCTAAACCCTAAACCCTAAACCCTAACCCTGTAGGTCGTGGATGCCCGTGCTGTCTTTGGGCCTGGAGGAAGTTGGTCACTCTGACATGGTTGGCTTTCCCTGAGAGGTTTAGGGTTTAGGGTTTAGGGTTTAGGGTTTAGGGTTTGGGGTTTGGGGTTTGGGGTTTGGGGTTTAGGGTTTAGGGTTTAGGGTTTAGGGTTTAGGGTTTAGGGTTTAGGGTTTAGGCTTTAGGGTTTAGGCTTTAGGGTTCAGGGTTTAGGCTTTAGAGTTTAGGGTTTACGGAGAGGGTTTAGGGTTTAGGGTTTAAGGGTTTAAGGGTTTAAGGGTTTAGGGTTCAGGGTTTCGGGTTTTAGGGTTTCGGGTTTGGGGCTTCGGGGGGTTTATAGGGTTTAGGTTTCACGGTCTGGGCCCTTGTGTTGGTAGTTTTTAACTGCAAGGATTTTATCAAGAGGCGGCGGGAAGCAAATGTAGTTCTCTCCTTAGGGTTTAGTTTCAGGGTTTTGGGTCTGGGGTATACACTACCCTTGGTACCTCTACACACAAGGGACCCCAACTAAGAGAACCCCCTCCCCTCCCCTCCCCTCTCCCTCCCCTCCGAGTCGTTTATCTTTGCGGTGTTGCGCATGCGGGAGTTGTTGCATCTTGCCAGGCTTTAGACGTCCAGAAGCCCTAAACCGTAACCCAAACCAGCCCCAAACCCCTGTAAACCCCCGAAACCCCAAACCCAAACTATAAACAAACCATCCCCCAAAGAGGGCCACGCAAAACGGGGCGCTCCCCTCACCCTCCAGAAAGATAAGAGGTTCCGAATGCTTAAACTCTGCAAACAGGTATACCCTAATTCACCCTAAACCCTAAACCCGAAACCCTCGTTCACCAAAGCCTCCATTCCTAAAACCCCAACCCCTTAAAACGACCTCATACGCCCCCCTAAACCCTTTCTGCACATACCCCATATGAAACCATACAGCACCTTTGCGAAGCCTTAGGCCCTACACACCCAAACCCCAAGGCCATAAACCCTAAACCCTAAACCCTAAACCCTAAAACCTAAACCCTAAACCCTAAACTCTGTAAATAAGGGACCATGAAACTTCCCTCAAGTGGAGGGCTTAAAAGCCCCCGAACCCTACTTGCAGGTTAGGCCCTACACACCCAAACCCCAAGGTAAACCCTAAACCCTGAGAAGCCCTTCGGGATCAACTGAGCTGTGGAGGCTCAAGCGGCAAAGTACAGCTGAGGCTTATCGGTCGCTTGGCAAGCAGCATGTTTCCCTGGTTATGTGTTATTTGTGTTGGGTGCGTGTGCGTGCGTGCGTGCGTGCGTGCGTGCGTGCGTGCGTGCGTGCGTGCGTGCGTGCGTGCGTGCGTGCGTGCGTGCGTGCGTGCGTGCGTGCGTGCGTTCGTGTGGTGCGTGCGTGCGTGCGTGCGTGTGTGTGTGTGTGTTTGTGTGTGTGTGTGTGTTTTTTGTTTTGTTTTGTTTTTTTTTTTTTTGGGGGGGGGGGGTCAGGGTTCAGGGTTTAGGGTTACTAGGACCCAGATTAGGCTCTTATTCACTTGTTTTAGGGCCGCCTAGGTTCCCTCAGAAGCCCTTTCAAACCAAAAGGGTACCCCCTTGGGTCCAGCCCTACACCCTAAACTCGAAAACCAGCACTTCTTGTGTCCTTTGCACTTTCGTGGTGCAAGAGGCGGGTTGGTGTTAAAGCTCCAGAGTTGCAGGTTTAGGGTTGAGGGTTTAGGTGGCAGTCGAGTATGTGGACTTCAACTGGGGCCTTCCTAAATTAGGGGGTACCTTCTTGCGGTCTTCATTATCACGGAATCCTACTATTGGGGGATCTTTCTTGGGAGTTCACTACGTTCGTAAACCCCCAACTTGCATACGTGGTCCAATATCTAGACCGGTCATATACCAGGCCTGGGAGTTTCGGGTCACGGCTTTGAGGTTTGGGAATCTTGCGTACACACGGGGGGTTTACGAAAATACGGACCCGTATAATTGTAGGATTCCCTTATAACAAGGACTCCAGTAAGGTACCCCTAATTTCGGAACCACCACATGCGTTCACAGGGTTTAGGGTGCGGGGCTTAAGGTTTTGAAGCCCTAAACCCTAAACCCTAAAATCTAAACCCTAAAATCTATCAGGGGGTTTAGGGTGCGGGGCCCAAGGTTTTGAAGCCCTAAACCCTAAACCCTAAACCCTAAACCCTACAATCTAAACCCTAAACTGAAATTCGGGGTGCTTGTGTCCGCCGGCTCGGGCTTCATTCCCGCCAGCGCTATTTTTGGCCCAGGTTCACTCTCCGCCAGCTCCTGCGGCTGAACCGCCCACGAAAACATGCGTTTTCTGCTGCGCTGGGGGGGGCATGTGTGTTTTGCGGTTTAAGGTTCTGTGGGAAGGAGCTCTAAACCTTGCAAACACCCGGAACTCTCGCAAGCCCAAACCCCAATCCCTAGACCCTACACCCCAAACCCTTAAACCCTAAACCCGAAACCCTAACCCGCAAACTCTATGAATCCTGAACTTCGGATCGTAGGAGTCAACACTACCTGCAGCTAAAAGGAATCCTGAATCCGACCGCCCTCCATGTACGTGCCAATGTATCCTTTTGGGGTTTAAGGGTTTAGGGTTTAGGTTTTAGGGCTAGATCTTCTTGGTAGCCCAGTGGTACCGTGTTGCCATTTTTTCAGGGTTTCCCTTCTGCAGAAACCAACCCGAAAAAGGGTACCTTGATTTATGATGTGGCCTAATATGGCTTCTGGGCTAACAAGGTTTTGCTTGTCTTTGTATATTTATTATATCTATAGTTCCTGGTCATGCATCATCTAGCCCCTACCTAAGCCGCCCAAGTCTTTCCATCAGCCTTCCTCCTATTGTCCCTTAAACGCCCAAACGCTTGCACCCTAAACCCTACACCCTACACCCCCCGCCCTCCCGCAAAAGGCTAAACCCTAAACCCAAAAACAAACCCCAATTCCAAAACACGCAGGACCCTACACCCAAGAAAAACCATACCCTACACCTCCAAAAACCTAAACCCAAAAACACCAAGCCCTCAATCCTGCAACCCTAAGCCCTACACCCTACACCCTAGGAAGCCTCAACACCCAACAAAACCCTAACCCCTGAACCCTAGACCTCAAACCCTAAACCCTAACAACCCAAAGATCCCCAAGAATTCAAAGAACCCAAAGGACCCAACCCTAAACCCTAAACCCTAACCCCTAAGCCTAAACCCTAACCCCTAAACCCCAACCCCCAAACCCGTTCTCCCCCTCAAATAACCTTAATTAAATTCGATTTTCCCGAACGGGGTAGCAGCGGAACCCACGATGAACCCTCAAATCGAACAGGGTTTAGGGCTTAGGGCTTAGGGCTTAGGGCTTGGGGATTAGGGCTTAGGGCGGCTTAGGGTTTAGGACCTAAACCCCAAGCCCTCAAACCCTCCAACCTAACTCCACCCGCGCAGGGTCCACAACAGGCGCATCCGAGAGACCTTCGGTTGCAAGGGGCACACCCGGTGCCCTAGCCCTAAACCCTAAGCCCTTCTCCCTAAACCCTACACCCTAAGTCCTCTACCGCAAACCCTAAACCCTAAAACCTAAGCCCTAAACCCTAAACCTGGACTTTCTACACCCGACAGAAGACCCAGAAGCTTGAGGGTTTTAGGGCCGGTCGGGGTTTAGGTTTGCGGCTCGGAGCTTTGGGGTTTCGGTTTTAGAGGGTTGAGGGTTTTCATGTTTGGTGTTTAGGGTTTAGGGTTTAGGGTTTAGGGTTTAGGGTTTAGGGTTTAGGGTTTAGGGTTTAGGGTTTAGGGTTTAGGGTTGTGCTAGAGCGTCAGAGTTCAGATGCTCTCTATGTCTGCCATGCGGCTGTTTGGTTTTGGGGTTCAGCGGGCTGCTCCAACTCCGTACATCATGGAGACTCCTCGTCAGAAGCCGAAGGAAAAATCTATGAACTCCATCATAAAACCTAAACCCTAAACCCTAAACCCTAAACCCTAAACCCCAAACCCCAAACCCTAAACCCTAAACCCTAAACCCTGAACTCTAATGGGGGGGGGGGGGGGCAGAGAAGCATAACACCAACTTCAGCCCAAAAACAAGTCCGGCAGGGCTGCCAGCACAAGAGCGCCGAATGCTGTACCGGGCGTTGCACAGACGGATATGGGGTTGACGAATATACGGATAGACCCCCAAATAGTATACGATTCCCTTATAACAAGGGACCCAAAAAGGTATCCCTAATTTCAAGGAAGCCCCCCATAAATGCATGCCCGGTGCCTTGAAGTGTTTTTTTAAAACACCATGCCGCGTGGGACGACCGCTTCGTGAGAAAGAAGCCTGGGACGTTTTCCTTCTTCGACGAGCACTTTTTCCGACCCATCCCATCAGAGAGAAGAGCCACCATTCGCTAGGCATGTGAGGTCACAGATGTTGCACTAGGGTTTAGGGTTTAGGGTTTAGGACAACACGCTAACCCCCAAGAAGTAAGTCTAAACACCCCCCAAAAAGTGTTTTCTTTGGGGTACGGGTACCTCCCACCGCAAACCCTAAAGTCCAAAGCCCCCATTCTCCTAAATAATGGCAAACCCTAAACCCTAAACCCTAAAGCCCCATGGTTCCCACCTCAGAGATAAGAGAGCCCAGGATCGCTGAAGACCTCGATGTTTCCGTGCCCCGTGCTGTCTTTGGGGTGCAGGGTCCGGGGGTTTAGGGTTTAGGGCTAGGGTTTAGGGCTTCTGGGGCTTCTGGGGCTTCGGGGGCTTCGGGGGCTTCTGGGGCTTCTGGGGCTTCTGGGGCTTCTGTGGCTTCTGGGGCTTGAGGATTAGGGCTGAAGGGTGTAGGGCGGTCGTGTGTGTAGAGTTGTCAGGGAGCAGGGGTGTTATTCTGAGTGGCTGGCTCAAAGGCTTCGGTAAACGGGTTCTCGAAAGCCGCAGGGAGCAGGGGTTTAGGGTTTAGGGTTTAGGGCTTAGGGTTTAGGGTTTAGGGTTTAGGGTTTAGGGTTTAGGGTCTTGGGCTCTTTTGGACTTGTTGCTTGGGCTTTGGGCTGGGCTCTAGGGTTCTGTGAGAGGGATGTGGGGTTCCCTAAACCCTAAACCCTAAACCCTAAACCCTAAACCCAAAACCCAAAACCCTAAACCCTAAACCCTCAAGGCTCAGGCTAGGAGTTCCGAGCCCGAGCTCAAATGGGGGTTTCCGCAATTAGGGGTGCCCTAAGCGGGTCCTTATTCTAAGGGGATCCTACTGTGAGGGGATCGAAACCCTAAACCCTAAACCCTAAGCCCTAAACCCTAAACCCTAAACCCTAAACCTGGTTCAGGGCTTGAGTTCTTAGTAGGGAATTTGACCGCTAGTTGCCCACTCAAGTCCATGAAAGGGCCAAAAACAGGTCGCATATTAGATGAGGGTTTTTTTTCGCAAATCGGGGTACCCTTTATGGGCGTCCCTTTAAGGAGGTTCCATTCGATTTGGGCCTAAACCCTAAACCCTAAACCCTAAACCCTAAACCCTAAACCCTAAACCCTAAACCCTAAACCCTAAACCCTAAACCCTAAACCTGGGTAGAAAAGGGGAAATAAAAATATAGCTCGAAACGGCATAGGGGAACAAGAAGGCATCAAAACCAACTTTGGCGGGGTGTTGTCCTTGGTGCCAGGCGGGAACCGAGGAGGTGGACTTCGAGTGCTTTAGGGTTTAGGGTTTAGGGTTTAGGGTTTAGGGTTTAGGGTTTAGGGTTTAGGGTTTATGCAGGGTTTAGCAAAGATGCACCCTGGATGCGAACTACTGGAAGAGCAACCCGAAGATTTTGCGCGCAATCCCATGGGGCGAGCAGGACCAGGCGCTTTTTTCAAAGCCGATCTTCTCCAGGATGCCCAGTAGTACCCTTATTCCCTTTTTTTGGGGGTTTAGGTTCCCTTATAAGCCCCTGTAAGCAAAAAAAGGGCACCCTTTTTCAGCCTAGGTTACTGAACAGCCTAGTTCTCCACATCCTCAACATGGGCGTGTACAAGGAGCACGCTGTCAGCAGTCTTTGCTTGCTTCTGCCCTTTTGTGGCCGAGACACGAACGATGAGAACATGGCTGGCATGAATGCGCTGCTTCGGGAGTATCTCTGTGCGAAGAAAACATGCTCAGAGGCTCACTCTAAACCCTAAACCCTAAACCCTAAAACTTTGGACACGTTGTAGTGGCCAGGTTCCCTTTGAGACTCCCCAAAAAAAGCAACAGGGCACCGTTTCAGGATTGGAACCCTAGACCCTAAACCCTAAACCCCTTAACCCCTTAAACCCCTTAACCCTAAACCTTAGGCTCTTGGCTTGGGTTTGGAGATTTCTGGCACTGGCCCTGGGTCCTAAGGTTCAGGGCTTGGGTTTAGGGGTTTAGGGCCTATAGGGTCTGAGGGTTTAAGGGTTCTGAGGGTTTAAGGGTTGAAGGGTTTAAGAGCTTGCGGGCTTCAGGTTTCAAAGTTCGGGTTCTAGGGTACGCACCAAAACACATTAACTGGGCTGACCTGGCCTCTTAATAAGCAGGTCTTGGACTTTGCAAGCATCTGCGCGGATGCCGAGGACGCACACAGGGCATTGGTCTTTTGGATCAATCACTTTGCGGCCTTTTCCATACATAAGCAACCCTAAACCCTAAACCCTAAACCCTAAACCCTAAACCCTAAACCCTAAACCCTAAACCCTAAACCCTAAACCCCCAAGAACTCTAGACCCTAGCGGGGGAGGCCCTCTGTGAACCTTAAGCGAAAGAGATGCCCGACACCACCGGCTAGCGCCCAAGGCCCGAAGACCTGGTTTAGGGTTTAGGGTTTAGGGTTTAGGGTTTAGGGTTTAGGGTTTAGGGTTTAGGGTTTAGGGTTTAGGGTTTAGGGTCTACTAGCACTTCTGACACGCCGAGCACCCCCCTACCCCTAAACCCCTAAGACCCCCGAAGCCTAAAACCCTAAAAATCCCTGAACCTAAACCCCAAGACCCCAAACCCTAACACCCCACTGACAGCAAGATTGCAAAAGGATTTCGCAAACCCCCTGGAGTTGAACACCCGTGGAGGCCCGAACTTCAAGCGGTTCAGGGTTTAGGGTTTAGGGTTTGGGGTTTAGGGTTAGGGTTTAGGGTTTAGGGTTTAGGGTTTAGGGTTTAGGGTTTAGGGTTTAGGGTTTAGGGTTCAGGATGTGGGGTTTGAGGGCCTCGGGTTTAGGGTTTGAGGGTTTAGGGTTTAGGGTTTGAGGGCCTAGGGTTTACGAGTTCAGGGTTTGAGGGTTTAGGGTCTTGGGTTGAGGGTTGGAGGGTTTAGGGTGTGGGGTAGAGGTTTTAGGGTTTTGGGTGTGAGGTAGGGTTTAGGACTTGCATGTAGGGTTTGAGGATTTAGGGGTTTAGGGTTTGAGGGCTTACGGTTTAGAAGTTTAGGGTCTTGGGGTTTGAGGGTTGAGGGTTTCGGGTTGTGAATACGAGGACGACATGATTGAAGGCCTTATGGCCTTTAGGACTTAGGGTTTGCAGTACGGCTTTGGGGTCTCTAAGCCTTAAAACCCTGCACCCTCAACAACCTAATTTCGGGGTCGGAATACCGGGTTTAGGGTTTAGGGTTTAGGGTCCCTATAATAATTGTACCATAATGACCCCCCAAAACCCTGTACTTTTTTTTCAGGCCCCTAGATTTAGCCCTTAGGCTTCCAGGGTTCAGGGTTCAGGGTTTAGGGTTTAGGGTTTAGGGTTTAGGGTTTAGGGTTTAGGGTTTAGGGTTTAGGGTTTAGGGTTTAGGGTTTAGGGTTTAGGGTTTAGGGTTTAGGGCAACCTTGAACGACGAAGAAGCACAAATTGTGTGTTCTCCGCGCCCCTGCGCCCTGTACCACCACCGTCCGGAAGGGGGCGGCAATGGAGCTCGCATTATTACCTGTGTGACCTAAACCCTAAACCCTAAACCCTAAACCTTAAACCCTAAACCCTAGACCCTACACCCTAAACCCTAAACTCTAAACCCTAAACCCTAGACCAAGACTGGCGACGTCCTGGCTTTGGCACTTGGCACGAAGCGGATTCCGAAGTCCTGGTCGTCTCAGACCTCACTGAAGGAAGGCTTCTGCGCACGGGAGAAACCCTAAACCCTAAACCCTAACCCCTCAACCCCATAGCATCAGCATGTGGACAAAATTCGCTTTAAACGGAGTGTCGGGTCTTAGGAAACATCGCAGTATAGAGTAGCTAGGTCCGATTCTGGGTTTCCCAGTCATCTAGCAGATCGGGGAAAGCTTGCCTGGCTTTTGGTTTTCATATAACACTGTCGAAATGTCTCAGTGAAAGCCTAAACCCTAACTCTTAAACCCTAAACCCTAATAAAGCCAGTCCTAAATGCAATGGAACTCTCAGCCTCCGGCAGACCCACCAAGTACCCGTCAAGATTCCCGAAATGACCGCCAGTAAGGTGCACCTGGGCTTTCTTAACGGGTACCCTAAGCCGTAAACCCTAAACCCTAACCCCTAAACCCCAAACCCTCAACCCTAAGCCCTCATTAAGAGGTACTTGGTAAACTTCAGCCCGAAGCCCTCCAGGTACGCGTGCACAAATCGCGTAACTTATGGAGCCTGGGCAACCCCGTGGGATGTTGCATATTTTACCTTTACGGGTCAAAAGAGGATCATACTCACCCTAAACCCTAAAGCCTAATCCCTAAGCGCTAAACCCTAAACGCTAAACCCTAAACCCTAAACCCCTAAACCCTAAACCCCTAAACCCCTAAACCCCAAAACCCCAAAAGGCCCTAGCATCTAGGGACTTTCCAGGAGTCCCATCATTGCCAGGTAGCAAGGTGGTGGAGAACATCACACAATTCGTGAAGGAGCACGCGACCGCCGCTCTCCCGAGGCCTGTGCCTGCTTTTGGGTTTAGGGTTTAGGGTTCCGGGTTTACGGTTTAGGGTTTAAGGTTTAGGGATGAGACCCTGCACCCCTTTCAACTTAAACCTTAAACCCAACCCGAAGCCCCAAGCCCTCACCCCCAGCCCCCCGGGTGGTGCCCTTTACCCTTTTTTTGGTGCTGGGTTCTCTTATAAAGTAACCAGCCCCCCAAAGGGGTGCCCTTGCTGCGTTAAGGTCACTGGGCTACCAAGTAGAGTTTGGCAGAGAGCTCAGGGTTCAGTAGAGTTCTGTCTGCTGGGTTGGAGCTTGCGGGCCTGGGCTCAGGGCCCAGAGCCTATTTCGTCAAAAGTGTTTCGGGTTTAGGGTTCAGGGCGTAACATAGGGGCCTGAATCATTAGAATAGGGCTTTGTTATAGTATAATTGAAAAGGGAGCCTTATAAGGGAATAATATTCGTACTTCTTCCGACCCCTATATCAGACTCCCAATAATGCCTAGCCTCATCCTCGGCGGGATGCCGGGGGCGGTTTAGGGTTCGGGGTTTGGGGTTTAGGGTTTAGGGTTTAGGGTTTAGGTTTAGGGTTTAGGGTTCAGGGATCCCTCTCATGGCCGCTCTAATTCTCTTAGTTACATGCCCCCTTAATATGAGCCCTTAATTGGGGAACCCTTGTATACCCCCATACCTAGAATTTCGAGAGTTGCCCAAACCACGAAGCCTTACAGGCCCCCTTAAACTCTACAGGACCGTGATCTAGAGAAACTCACAGATTACTGTATAAGGAACCCTAAACCCGAAACCCGAAACCCGAAACCCGAAACCCGAAACCCTAAACCCTAAACCCTAAACCCTGGGGTCGGGCTTCAAACTCTGCGCGATCGCTCTGCGCAGGCTCGGCGAGCACCCGCCGGCGCGGGCGAAGAGGGGACACACACTTCTGCAGGCTCGGCGAGGGTTTAGGGTTTAGGGTTTCGGGTTTAGGGTTTAGGGCTTAGAGGGTTTAGAGGGTTTTGAGGGTTTTGAGGGTTTAGAGGGTTTATAGGGTTTATAGGGTTTATAGGGTTTATAGGGTTTATAGGGTTTATAGGGTTTATAGGGTTTAGGGTTTAGGGGGTAGAGGGTAGGGGGTAGGGGTTATGGGTAGGGTTCAGAGTTTATAGGGTTACGGTTTAGGGTCCAGTTTAGGGTTGAGGATTTGCGAATTAGGGCCCAGACTAGGCCCTCATTGAAAGAAGAACCAAGAAAGAAATAATTACAAGAGAGAGAGAGAGAGGACAATAGATAGCTTCCTAAGCTTTTAAGGCTGAGCTGGCTAGGGGAGGGAGCCACTCGCATCGACCTTGTCTCGTGTGGTCAAGCTGCGGAATAAGGATTTCTTGACTTCTGCACAAAACCTAAACCCCAAACTCTCAACCCTGAATCTCAGACCCTCACAAGCCCAACCCTCAGCGCCTAAACCCTCAACCCTAAACTCTCAACCCCAAACCCTCGACCCCAGAGTCAGAGTACCTAGGAATGAAAAGGGCACCCTTTTCTTTTTTAAGGGGCTTAGAAGGCCCCCCCAAAAAAAGGGAGGGTTTAGGGGTGTAGGGCTTCATGGGGCTTAGGGGTGTTAGGCAGTTTTGGGTTTTAGGGTGGAGGGTTTGGGGTTTAGGGGCTGAGAGTTTTTAAGAAGGGTTTCGGGCTGAGGGCGCAGCTCACACCCAAAGCCCTAATCCCTAGACTCAAATATACATGATACATATATATATATGTATATGTAGATATACACACCTTATTAGACCCTCGGGTTCAGGTTGAGGGAATTGGGCAGTGTGAGTCAGCAGCCCTACAGTCAGACAAAAGAACTTGAACCTCCACCGCTACACCCTGCTGGCAAGCTTTCCTAATGCCTCCTTATGAAGCCCTGAACCCTAAACCCTAAACCCTAAACCCTAAACCCTAAACCCTATACCCTAAACCCTAAACCCTAAACCCTAAACTACGTAGTCAATCGCCCGGGATCCCAAACGTGAGAGGCCATGCATCTCCGGGATCTAAGATCTTCCTTTCTTTATAGGGCAGTATACTGGCTGGTTCTTAGCAGGGAATGAGGGAATGACGTAATATAATCCCTTTAGGGGTATATAGGGCCTTATAAATTCCCTGATTTTCCCTGAGAACCAGGGGGTGTAGGGGTTCTAGGAGGGCTTTGAAGGGTTCTTAAGGTTTCGCAATCCGCTCCTTAGGCAGGCCGCAAGTCCTAAACCCTAAACCCTAAACCTAAAACCTAAAACCTAAACCCTAAACCCTCTTGCGAGGCCCTGGGAATGGATACCATGCGCCACCCTTGGGCAGTTGTCAGGAGGGGAGGTATGGCTTTCATCAGGGCCTGGTGTGGTTTAGAGGGTTTATAGGTTTTTTGTGGTGTAGGGTTCAGGTTTTTGGGTTTGTTTAGGGTTTGGGGTTTGGGGTTAGTGTTTGGGGTTTGGGGCTTGGGGCTTGGGGTTGGAGCTTGCTTTAAGAACCCATAGCCTACTTCTGCAGGTTATTTTTAATGGAACGTCTTGTAGGATTCTTATTAGTCGCCAAAAAAATAGGCTTTTTCTGGACTCAGATTGGAGCTTTGAGGTATAGATTTAAGTCCTCCAGCCGTACCCTTTTCTTTGAATGCGTTCTTTTTCGGAGCAGGGGGCGGGTGCCCTGAACACCTCTGGTTAATATCAACCGAACAGGGTGTAGGGTTTAGGGGTTTAGGTGTTCAGGGGTTTAGGGGTCTAGGGGTTTAGGGGTTTAGGGGTTTAGGGGTTTAGGGGTCTAGGGGTTCAGGGGTTTAGGGGTTTAGGGGTTCCTGGTTCCCCCTTAGTCTTCTCGGGACCCAGGCCAGCAAACTGCACCTTAAAACCTCCACAACTTAGCCCTGGCACCAACTTGAGGGATCGGGGCACTCAGTAAGTAGGTTTATGAGTACCTTAATTCATTGAGCTTATAAGACATTCTAGGTATAGATACCTGACTAAGTGCCCTGATCCTAAGAAGTTCAAGACTCCAATCAACTTGTCTAAGCCCTAGACCCTAAACCGCAGACCCTAAAGCGCTAAACCCTTAAACCCCTAAACCCTAAACCGTAAACCCTGAACCCGAAACCCTTGTTGATGTCCTAAGCCGGCGTCGCGCTTGGTGTCCTCTTGACAGCCCTGCCTCGCCGTCTCTGTCAAGTCGGAGCGATAGCCATGACAGCCTGACGTCCCCTCCTTGCTGCCCTGTGCCCTGGCTCTTGGGGTTTAGGGTTTAGGGTTTAGGGTTTAGGGTTTAGGGTTTAGGGTTTAGGGTTTAGGGTTTAGGGTTTAGGGTTAGGGTTTAGGGTTTAGGGTTTAGGGTATAGATTTAGGGTTCAGGGTTTACATTGTCATAGTGGGATAACATTTTACATTTTTAAGGGTACTTAAACTCAATAAGAATAAAATTTTAAATTTTTATTATTATCCCAACTATAAACCAGTTTAGGGTTTAGGCTTTAGGGCTTTCAAGAAAGCCTTTGGGTTTTCAGTGTTGCTGACTTTTTTTTTTTTTTTTCGGGGGGGTTTCGCCCTTCCGGCTTCAGATGTGCTACTTCGAGCTTCGAGTTGGGTTTAGGGTTTGGGGTTTAGGGTTTAGGGTTTAGGGTTTCGGGTTTAGGGTTTAGGGTTTAGGGTTTCGGGTTTAGGGGCGAAGGTCCAGGGTTGTGGCGGTATGGGTTGTGGTGGTTGGGTTTGGGGTTTAGAGGGTTCGTGGTGCCATGGCATCCTCCAAGTCTTGTCATGACTTGTCAAACCCTAAACCCTAAATCCTAAACCCCTAAGGGCTTAGGGTTTAGGGTTTAGGGTTTAGGGTTTAGGGTTTAGGGTTTAGGATTTAGGGTCCCCTAAGCCCGCTCCTGCACACTAAACCCCTAAACCTCGAGACCTTTGACCCCCTCATCCTAAATCCCCTCCCCACCAGCTAAAGCCCCAAACCCGTAAACCCCCAAAACGCCCAAAACCCCTTAAGCCCCTTAAACCCCTAACCCTCAACCCCTGGACTCCTTAACGCCTAAACACTAAACTGAACCCCTCTAACCCCTAAACCCTATCCCTAACCCCAAACCCGCAAACCCCTAAACCCTAAACCCCCAAACCCTAAAACCCTAAACCCCTAAAGCCGAAACCCCTAAACTCCTGAACCCTAAGCCCTGAACCCCTAAAACTCTAAACCCTAACCTCTCAACTCCTCAACACCTAAACTCTAACCCCTAAAACCGAAACCCCTCGACCCTGAACCCTCAGCCCTAAAGCCCTGAACCCTACACTCCTAAACCCTAGACCCTAATCCCAAAACCCCTAAACTCAAAACCCTAAACCCTGCAGTCCCAACCCTAAGCCCCAAACCCTAAGCCCTAAGCCCTAAGCCCTAAACCCTAAACCGTAAACCCCTCAAGTGAATGCGGCTGAAGGCTCCAGCTGTGCCATGGGGCGCTCAGGGCACCCAGCGGCGCAGTGGCAGGTGCCGGGGTTTAGGGTTTAGGGTTTAGGGTTTAGGGTTTAGGGTTTAGGGGTAAGGGGTGTAGGGTTTAGGGTTTCAGGGTTGAGAGGTTCAGTGTTTCTGGTTTAGGGTCTGGGGTGTAGGGTTTAGGGTCCGTTCTAGGCGCCGGTGCTTGTTTGGGTTCAGGGTATTTTGGGTGATTGATTTCCGGCTTTTGCGGGCGTCGGGCTTTTTAGGGTTTGCGGAGAGGCCTTTGGCATTTTTGCATCTTCAGGGGACGTGTGACGTGGCCCTTAGGGTCCATACACCTACAAAGGGAATTCTTGGCCTTAAAGCACCTCCTAGAAAGGGACTTTGGGGCCCATGAACATCAGAACAAATATGGACCCTTCGTGCGGGTTATGCGTTTAGGGCTGAGGACTTAGGGTTTACGGTTGAGGGTTTTGGGGTTCGGCTTTCTGCATCCTTGGGCGCGAAGATCTTGGGAGGGTTCAGGGTTTAGGGTTTAGGTGGTGGAACCTGCGGGGTTCCACCCCCTGAGAACGCCACCAGGCTCCAACAATCTCCATTGCGTCCAGACACGCGGAAATCCTAAACCCTAAACCCTAAACCCTACACCCTAATCCCAAAACTCTAAACCCAACCCTACACCCTACACCCCAATCCCAAAACCCTAAACCCTAAACCCTAAACCCTAAACCCTAAACCCTAAACCCTAAACCCTAAATCCTGCAGGATAAGAAAAGACCTCAGCAAAAGAAAGTCCGCTGGGAGCATGGCAGGGACGCTACGAAGTAGCGTTCTGCACCCTCAACCCCCAAACCCTAAACCCTATACCCTAAACCCTAAACCCCAAACCCTATATAAACCCTAAACCCTAAACCCTATAAACCCCAAACCCTAAACCCCAAACCCTAAACCCTAAACCCCAAACCCGTAACCCCTAAACCCTAAGACGTTGTTGTCTAAGGACAGTATACATGGTCCCTTAATATGGTCCGTTACTTTAAAGAATTCTGAAGTATGGGCCTTTAGGTCGCATAGGGTATATGAGGGGTGTTTAATATAAGTGGTCCCCTTGGGTTTAGGGTTTAGGGTTTAGGGTTTAGGGTTCGTGAAAAAACATGTCAAGCTGTACACTTCAAGCGGGGAGTAACATGTACGTTCCCGCAGTTTTGTTTCTTGGCTCCACATCGTGCAGAGGGGTGCTGACGAGAGCGCTCTGCACGGTGAGCCTCCACCCAACGTGCCGAAAGGCAGGAGCCATACGGTGCTGCGCCAGTGCCGCCGAAAATTGGCGTGTTCCCTCACTCTTATATCTGGGTTCGTGGCTCTTCTTTACGAGTGCAGGCAAAGCCAATGTGGCACAGCGCAACCAAAGATTCCAAAGTGCAGGAACTGCGGCATCATACCATCAGAAGCAGCCTTGCTGCTGATGAAGCAGGCAGGCGCAAAACCTTACAAGATGAAGAAGAATTTCAAGAAGATATGATGGTGGATGACGACAGCGATCCTCGCAGAGAAGATGATGCCAGACGATTCGCATTTGATTTCAAATCCATCCAGAAGCCGTTTCAGACAATGCTCTTTCAGCAGCATGACCGACTTCGCAAGAATGTTGCCTCTCTGTGGAGTGCCCGTAAGCAATTCGAGAGCGTTCTGAACGAATACCAAAAGTTCAAGGAGACAGGGCGAGCTCCACAGTTTGCTGACTCATTTACTGTGCCAAAATGTGTGTTGGGAATGCCTTTCCCAACTCAAGAAGGACCTACTGCTGGTCGATCAATCCAAGAGGTCATCGATTCGTTCAAGACTTCGCAACTGGCGACCAAAGTTGATTACATGGTGAAGGTCAAAGAAGCAGTTGTTGATCACTTCAAATCCCTGGTCAGCTTGCAGCACTACAGCTCAACAATCAAAGATCAATTGGACTTGATCATAGATGAGCTGCGTGCTATGTCTCTTGACTTAGACTTCCAGTACGAGGCATGGTATGACGAGGCCAAAAAGTTTGCCAAGATGTCGTTCGAGCATGTGCTGTTCGCCAAGGCATCCAAAGCAGTGATCGATGCTCAGAAGCTTGAACGCCTGAATGAGAGACAAACCCAGGCGCAAGCTGCGTTCAGTGCACTGCCCAAGGAGGCCCAACTCGAAATGATCATTGAAAGCAAAGTCTCAAACATTCTATCTCGTGGACGCTCTGAGCCTGGCTACCGCAAACTCTGTTTCAATCCGAAAGAGAGACAGTCCGTGGCAAGAGCCATCTCTGCGTTCAATGGTGAGTTCGGTACCTCGTACAATGGCCGAGGTCCAAAACATGATGCCAGACAAGCTTCTCGTGGAAAAGGAAAAGGCAAGGGCAAAGGACGTGGCAAACACAGCAGCCACAACAAGGACTGGTCTCGCAGTCCCTCGCGGCAAGCGTCGCAGTACCCCCATCAAGACAGACGCAGATCCGTGAGCAACTCCAGAGAGCGCCGAACAAAGGGCAAAGGAAAAGGCAAAGCAAAGGGCAATGGCAAAGGCAAAGCAGCTGGCAAGGGCAAGCGCAAGGGGTTACCTTCAGCAGCACGGCCACCATCTTGGAGTTCAAGACGGACGAACAGCCGTGCAACGTTCAATCAGCGCAGACGTACACCGTCCCAACATCATCAAGGATCCGGAGGCGGATGGCGCGCAGCGCGATGGTAGAGCAACAGAGAAAGTTGAATCGATACCAATGTGGCCGTGAGCGTTTGAAATCCACTTGGTTATCCTCTTGTCCGATGGCCCAATTTATGGACCAATACCTAATTCAGCTCATGCGGCGTACCAGCTGGGAGCATGCGATCAAATATTTCACTGGCAATCTTGACCTAGGAGTTCTTGGGTTCGATCATTCCCGCAATATGGCCGTTCCGCGCAATCAGGTTGGGGTGCCTGATTGCGTTGCTCATTTACTTTCCAAAGGACCCAAGTTCATCATTGGCAGAGCCAAGCCTCCCAAGCTGAAGTGCATTCTTGATGCGATGACATCTTTGCAAAGACAAATCCTTTGTGCCAAGTTTTTCGAGGAATCTGGGCAAGCTGCTGAATCTTCATCCTTATGGCGCGGTCTTTCACGCCCCTCTTCCTGGCAACCGCCTGAATGTCCACGTTTATTCACTGTGTTTGAGCAGATGCAGGCAAGTTTGGTGAAGAGGTTTTCAGCCACTGCAGCTCAGCATCAGCGCAACAGCAATCTCGATGCTTTCGACCGTTTGGGCTTGTGGTGGCTCAAAAGCAATGACTTTGTGGTAGTTAAGGATGATAAAGGAAGCAGCCTCATCCCGCAGCGCAGATCCTACAAAACTGACGTGTGCGTCAACCTCGCGTCAGATCATGAGCAGTTTGTTGCTGAGCAGCCTGACAGATTGGGGGTTTTCTTGGCTGTTCAACATATAGTTCCTCATCTTCTTCTTCCCAAGCGTGTCAGTGATTTGCTGTGCTTTCAGCCGGCATTTGAGCATTGGCACATTCATGAGATGGAGTACACATGGAAGTCGCACAAACAGTGCCAGACTGCCAGATGTATTACTCCAACAACAAAATCTCCGCTGACGCCACTCGCCAAGATTTGCCAAAGGCATCTCAAACCCGTGGTCTCTAGCAAAGCCGCTATTGTGACTTGTACCAGAGATGTGATTCTTGCTCTTGATGGCATGGTTGTTCCCAGCAATGTGTGGTTAGGCGCTGGTGACATCAAGGATTTCTATCCTTCCACATGTCCGCATGAAGCGTGCAACATTGTGCAGCGTGAGCTCATTGAATTTGAGGGCACATCCCGCATGACAAAAATCTGTGCTTTGATTGACGCTCTCAAACTTGTGCTTGCGAACCAGTACATCAAAGCTGGTGACACGACATTCAGATGTTTACGCATCGGTCAGGGCCTGGCATGTGCTTCTGAAGTTTGTGATTTAGTTGCTTCTCGCACAGTCGACTGCAACACCGATGTCCGATTTCACATTCAAAATCATATGTTGTGGTACGGCCGCTTTCGTGACGACTGCCTTGTCGTTTGGTATGGACCTTCGGAACAGCGACAGGCTTTTGAAGATGCGTACAGCCAAGCCAATGCCAGATACAGATGCACATGGGACTGGTCACAAATCTCCATTTCATTTTTGGACTTGCAAATCACTGTGCACGAGGACAGATTGCGAGTTAGCACGCACTTCAAGCCTTCCAATCTCTTCCGTTACATCCCGCCATGGTCTGCTCATCCCAAAGCAGTGTTCACCAGCTGGATACAGGGAGAATTGCAGAGGTATATCCTCACCAACAGTTGTGCTGATGATTTTCGGCAAGTGCGTAGCGATTTCATGCGGCGACTAATCGCATGTGGATACAGTCAGCATTTTGTTCAGCATGTTTTTGACTCCGAGTCTTGTCAGTACAGTCGGCGAGAATCCATGCTGCGCACTACCACGCGAGCCAAGAACAGATGTATGGCTTTTTGCGTGATGTATCATCCTTTCTTTGAAGATATGCAGCTAAGATCTTGGTTACGCCAGTGGCAAGACGTAATTCAGTCTGCACTCGGTTCTCATCCACGGCTGGTTGTAGCATACAAGCGCGGCCAACATTTGATCCATGCTTTACGCAATGGCGTGAAGTAGCCAAGCGGTGGGTGGGAGGGTGCATTTTTTCATGAAAAAACATGTCAAGCTGTACACTTCAAGCGGGGAGTAACATGTACGTTCCCGCAGTTTTGTTTCTTGGCTCCACATCGTGCAGAGGGGTGCTGACGAGAGCGCTCTGCACGGTGAGCCTCCACCCAACGTGCCGAAAGGCAGGAGCCATACGGTGCTGCGCCAGTGCCGCCGAAAATTGGCGTGTTCCCTCACTCTTATATCTGGGTTTAGGGTTTAGGGTTTAGGGTTTGGGGTTCGGAGTTTAGAGCCTGAACCCAAACCTGGGATCCATGGGTGAGGGTAGCCTGCGACCAGCTCGGCTGCGTTCGTACCTTCTGGTGTCCTTGACCTCAGCGGGGGCGAGTTTTGGCTTCAGGGTTTGGGGGTGTAGGGTTTAGGATTTAGGGCTTAGGGTTTAGGGTTTAGGATTTAGGGTTTAGGGTTTAGGGTTAGGGTTTAGGGTTTAGCGTTTAGGCTTTGGGGGGGTCGGGGAGTCGGTGAAGTGGTGATCCTCATGTGGGGCAGTCTCTCGCGTTTTTGCGCACCCTTCATATGATGCTTTGGTTTAGGGTTTCGGGGTTTAGGGGTTTAAGGGGTTTAAGGGGTTTAAGGGGTTTAAGGGGTTTAAGGGGTTTAAGGGGTTTAAGGGGTTTAAGGGGTTTAAGGGGTTTAAGGGGTTTAAGGGGTTTAACGGGGTTTAGGGGTTTAAGGGGTTTAAGGGGTTTAAGGGGTTTAAGGGGTTTAAGGGGTTTAAGGGGTTTAAGGGGTTTAAGGGGTTTAAGGGGTTTAAGGGGTTTAAGGGGTTTAAGGGGTTTAAGGGGTTTAAGGGGTTTAAGGGGTTTAAGGGGTTTAAGGGGTTTAAGGGGTTTAAGGGGTTTAAGGGGTTTAAGGGGTTTAAGGGGTTTAAGGGGTTTAAGGGGTTTAAGGGGTTTAAGGGGTTTAAGGGGTTGAAGGGGTTTAAGGGGTTTAAGGGGTTTAAGGGGTTTAAGGGGTTTAAGGGGTTTAAGGGGTTTAAGGGGTTTAAGGGGTTTAAGGGGTTTAAGGGGTTTAGGGGTTCAGGGGTTTAGGGGTTTGAGGGCTTAGGGGTTTAGGGGTTTAGAGGTTTGGGTTTAGGGTTTGAGTTTTAGGGTTTAGGGTATAGGGCTTAGGGCTTAGGGCTTAGGGCTTAGGGCTTGGGGCTTGGGGCTTAGGGCTCTGTGCTCTAATAGGGACGCCCTCCCCCCCCGGCTTTAGCTTGTGAAATGGTACGGCTGGTCAGTTGTGTGAAATGGTACGGCTGGACAGTCTTGCATCTTCGTCAGCAGTTTTGGGGTTGGGGTTTAGGGTTTTCTTGGGCTCAGTCCAACCCATGTCGTTAGGATTTCCCCGAGGCCCTGAACTCTCAACACCTAAGCCCTAAACCCTAAACCCTGATTCCTGATGTTTTTGGGCCGGGTTGAGCGCGCAGATGTGGAAAGTTTCGGGTTTACGGTTCAGGGTATTAGCTTTCCATAGCCACGGGGGCCTCTTGGCTCCTATGCCCAAGCCTCGGAAGAAGGGCTCAGGCTTTAGAATTCTAAATGGGGTTAGAAGTCCTTGAACAACCCTAAACCCTAAACCCTAAACCCTAAACCCTAAACTCTGAACCTCCAAGTGCAGGGGCATACAAGTTCCCACAGGTGTCCCCTGTCTTTGCACTTCTCCACCGGAGGGCCTAGCCGCTCCGGGCGGCTTCAGCTTCTCCCCGCTGCAGGCGAGGAGCGCGAGTCCGCGCGTTTCACGTGCACGTGCAGTGCGTCCTCGTCTTTCTCAAGCAGCTCGCTACTTGCCGGCGCCATGTGCGCGGCGCGCCGTCCGCCACGGACCGCCCGAGCGTCCTCGGCGTCGCATCCTTGGCGAGGTGGCCGATGTGCGCATTTATGGATGCAGATGGGTTCGTTACCTGAAACCCCATCAGCCCTCGGCCGCATGGGTTTAGATTTTGGGGTTTAGGGTTTAGGGTTGAGGATTAGGGCCTTAAGACCTGATCCTTTTAGACCCCATAAACTTTCCAAATCCCTAAAGTCCCAACGCCCTAAACCCCAAAGCCCGAAAGTCCCCAAACCTTAAGCCCTAAACCCTAAACCCTAACCCCTAAACCCCTAAACCCCTAACCCCTAAACCCCTAAACCCCTAAACCCTAACTAAACCTACAATCCCCGTAAGAAGCTGAGGCTTGGACTGCTCGCCCTGCGCCACCTGGGCCCTCCCCTCTTCACCCTCAGCGGTCGGCTAGGCGCACGAGGCGGGAGGGGGTGAAGGTGCAGGGTTTAGGGTTTAGGGTTTAGGGTTTAGGGTTTAGGGTTTCGGGGTTAGGGTTTAGGGTTTAGGGTTTAGGGTTTAGGGTTTAGGGTTTAGGGTTTAGGGTTTAGGGTTTAGGGTTTAGGGTTTAGGGTTTGGGCTGTTCAAGTGTTGCGGAGTTCGCGGCGCCCCAAAGTGTTGGGATTTAGGGCTTCGGGCTTTAGGAGATATAATAGGTTGGGATCCCCCCCTGGTACGAACAGTCCTTAAAAGGGATTCTAGTACCCCCTAGTACAATCCTATTGCGGACTGTTAGTAGAGGGGGGAACATCCCAAGATATTTAAGAGTTTAGGGTTTAGGGTTGAAGGTTTAGGGTTTAGGGTTTAGGGGGTTTTGTAAGCCCCTTGAAACAAAAAAGGCACCTTGTCTTGTTCCTAGCTTGCTGTTGTGTCTAGTGTGCATATACACTCTTAACAGAAGTATACGTCTAGCACTTTTTGGCATAGCCGTCCCTTTGGACGAAAAGAACATGGAGGCTAGACCCGGCAAACGCTACAAACAACAGGCACAGATTGCCACGGCCGTCGTATCCAGGTGCGCTTGGAGGGGAATTGAGGTTCACAAGTTCTGGGGTTCCAGGGCTAGGGGGTTTGTGGAGTGGGCTTTTAGGTTCAACATTCCGGGTGGCCCCAAACCCTAAACCCTAAACCCTACACCCTAAACCCGACTTGTGCTGTAGGAACTTGGGCTCCAGGGTTTACGGTTTAGGAGCGTTCCAGCGTTCGCTCTTTTCTTGATATTGCGATCCTGAGCCCAACATTAATCGCCCAAAACATACGTAGGGGTTTAGGGTTTAGGGCTAGGGTTTAGGGCTTAGGGTTTAGGGTTTTGGTTTAGGAGGCCCCTCCCCAAGTTGAGGAAGCCTCCATAAACCAGAGGCCCTGAACTTAACCAAAGCCAATGCAGTTCCCCTAAACCCTACCCCAAGTCAAAACCTCGACCCTGAACCCTGTAACTTTCGGGTTTAGGGTTCCGGGGCTACACCGACAGAGACCAGGATGAAATTGAGGAAGCCCCCGAACTACAGACAGTTACCAGTATACTTGCAATTACCCCCCCTGTTATTTGGAAACGATGGGTATAGTTGCCTTACTGATAACCCCTCACTTACTAAGTGTCCTGATCCTTGCAGTATGCGTAGGGCTTAGGGTGTAAGAGCACAGATCCCCTATACCAGGATGCCCTTATGTGGTTACTTCCGGCTAGGATGCACTCGAAACCCCTTCAAACAGACGAACCCTAAACCCTAAACCCTAAACCCTAAACCCTAAACCCTAAACCCTAAACCCTAAACCCTAAACCCTAAACGGTTCAAGGTTTAAGCTTTAGGGGTCTACTGAGCAACCTCAGTTGCAGACTCAGGGAATTTGCTACCCCTTGCAGGGTACACCAAAAATTCCCTGTTGAGGGTCGCACCTGAACCCTGAACGGTTTAGGGCTTGGGGTTTAGGGTTAGGGCCGGTTAGGGTTTATAGGGTTTATCTTATAGGGTTTATAGGGTTTACAGGGTTTATGGGGTTTATAGGGTTTATAGGGTTTATAGGGTTTATAGGGTTTACAGGGTTTATAGGGTTTATAGAGGCCTGAGTCCCAAACCCAGACCCTAGTAGGGGTATCAAGGGAGGGGGCATGAGTACAATCACCACTACTTCACTGAACCTTACCCTGTGGCTCGTATGTAACATAAATTTTGTCAATATATAGAGACTCAATATAACCAATAAACCATCTTTCAGTTGTAGATCCTTAGCTTGTTTGGGGTTTGATGGGTTTCTTAATGCGGTAGCGAGGATGTAGGCGGCGAGCAAAACCACCAGAGCTCTGGACCCTAAACCCTGAACCCCAGACCCTAGGCCCCAGACTCTCAACCCTAAACCGTAAACCCTAAACCATAAACCCCAAGCACTTCACGAGGCGCGCGCAGCTCCTGCCGAAGTGGAGCCGACGAGTTCCGAGTCGGAGTCGTTCGAGTCGGAGTCGTCCGACTCGGAAACCGAGGTGGGCGGGTTTAGGGTTTAGGGTTTTGGGTTTTGGGTTTAGGATTTAGGGTTTAGGGTTGACGATGCACCGACCACCCTATCATTAGCACGGGGCACATGTGTAATATCTAATCTATATATATATATACACACATGCGAAAATCTAGGCTGAGTATGCCTTGCTTAGTGGAGAATGTGGGAACGGGCTAACCTATGACCCTTGAAGGGTTAAATTGTATTGTGATGAGTTTAGGGTTTTAGCTGGACCTTAAGTGATACTCTTGTTTGGGGGGTATACCTTTTCAGTTGCTAGTAGAGTGCGCTCAGAAAATATCGGCAGCCGCAGCCATTTTTGCAAAGACCCTAAACCCTATCTAAATCCTAAATACTAAACCGAACCCTGAACCCTGAACCCTAAACCCTGAACCCTGAACCCTAAACCCTAAACCCTAAACCCTAAACCCTAAACCCTAAACCCTAGACCCCAGCAGCGGTGACTGGCAGGCACCCTGGGATAGCCTGGCGAAGACCGCGGCGGACCCAACGATCACCGGGGGGGGGGGTGGGGGAGGGGAGGGAAGGGTCGGTCTTGTGTAAGAGGTTTAGGGTTGAGGGTTTAGGGTTTAGGGTTTAGGGTTTCGGGATGTGAGGGTTAGAACCACCTTCCTCGAACATGTTCGGCCTTGCTTTGTCTCTGCCAGCGCCTCGTGCAGTCTCAATATGCTCCACAGCTGCCCTTGCTGTGAAAGCCCCTAAGCCCTAAACCCCAATTAAACAGTAATTAAGCCCTAAGCCCAGACCCTAAACCCCAACTCTTCCACCCCAAAATCCCCTAAGCCCTCAGCCCTAGACCCTGAACCCTAAGCGATCTGCTCGTGAGACCCGAAAGATACCGCTAAGCTTCACTTCCTGTTTTGGAAGCATACTCTGATAAAACCACCCCTCCCACCTCCCTTGAATAAGGTTCCATCGTTTACAGACCCCTTCCCGCCCCATATAGCTCTAAAACCCTAAATCCTAAACGCAAACCCCCAAACCCCCCGAAACCCTAACCCGTAACCCCTAAATCCTGAACCCACCGAGCTCGGGGCGAAGGGGCCATCGCTCACAGAGCTGCTCGAGCTTACCATTCCCTTCCGCGTCTCGATGGAGCACCTCGAGCGGCACGTTGCAAGACAGAAAGATCGTTCTTCGCGCTGATGTGTGCCGTGGAGCAGCTCCTACCAAGAAGGCCAAGGCCAAGGCGCAGCGCTGAGTTCTACTCGTTTGCGAGGCTTTTCTTCCTCAGTTTGCCCTGCGCGTGATGCGCTATAAAGTCGTTTTCAGCACCAGTCAGAGGCCACATTGGCACACAGCAAGGCTCCATAAAACAGGCTGTTGTTGTTTTCACACGTCTACATGGCAAAGCTTTGCATCCCTATACCCCTCAACCCCCTCGACCCTAATCCTCCCTGCAAACCACTACAACACAAAACCCCCCCGAACTCCTCAACCGTAAGCCCAAACTCCTAAACCCTAAAACTCCTAAACCCTAAACCCTAAACCCTCAACCCTAAACCCTAAACCCCCAGACCCCTAGAAACCCTAAACCCCCAAGCCTCAGCCGCCCCAGGACCTGTTTGAGGATGGCTCCGAGTTCTTTGTGGACACCTTGAAGTTCGCTTTCCAAGGGCTCGGGGGCCTGGTTGCAGGTTCCCAGACTTTTGGGAGGATCCAAAAAATAGAGCCCCCAGATAGTACCCTATACTACTATTGGGTCAGTCTTAGGAACCCTTAAGGGGATCTATTTTTTGGATCCTCCCAGGGGTCTGGGTTGAGAGTTTGTCTCACATAGCCACAGAGAAGCGGGAGCTATTCGACACAGCCGTAAACCCTAAACCCTAGGCCCTAGACCCTACACCCTGCCGTGCTAAACCCAAAACCCTTTAATACAGTGGTCGGAATAACTGCTATCTGCACTCCCATACTGTCCCTACATAATTATGCTAAAATCACACCCCCCCCCCCCCCCCCCCCCCCCCCAAAAAAAAAAAAACTAAAAACTAAATCAAGGCCCTTATAGTAGCTTCAAAGAGCAGAACTCAGCTTCACTAGGATGCTTGGGGTATCTTGACAGCCCCATGACACCCCAAGGATTTAGGGTTTAGGGTTTAGGGTTTAGGGTTTAGGGTTTAGGGTTTAGGGTTTAGGGTTTAGGGTTTAGGGTTTAGGGTTTAGGGTTTGGGATTTAGGTTTTAGGGCTTAGGGTTTGGGGTTTAGGGTTTAGGGTTCAGGAACTTCGTCCCTACATGCAAAAAAACACTCAAAGCCCCCCACGTCCGGCTTTACGCGAGGGAAGACGAGCTCGTGGCCGATGCCGCGCAGAACCAGCCGCAGTCCCGCATGAGCTTGCGCTTTAGGGTTTAATTAGGGTTTAGGGTTTTAGGGTTTTAGGGTTCAGGGTTTTGGGTTTTGGGTTTAGGAGCCCAGACAGTACTGGTCCTTAATTAGTAGGGGATTTCGGGAAGTAGGCTTGGCCCGTGATGTGGTTCAGGATGTCGGGTTTAAAGTTCTACTGTGAAGCATGACACTCAACCCTCTCCCTGGACCCTTGAAGATACCCCAAGAGATTCTTCTTAGGGTGCTTCAAGGGCGGGCGTACCCTATACCCTCCATATACCCGACAGACCCTAAAAAACCCTATATACCCCTGCACACCCCAGAGCCTGGACCGTAAACCCTCTCTTTATTATCCCTAAACCCTAAACCCTAAACCCTAAACCCTAAGCCCCTCCCCTTTATTAAGGCATGCCTTCAAGGGGGGGGGGGGGGGGGGGGATGAACCCTAAACCCTAAACCCTAAACCCTAAACCGTAAACCCCAAGGTCGGACGCTTCTGGCGTCTTTGGCGGCGTGCAGGGGGAGTCCCTGGAAGCCTTACAGGAGGTCTGAAGAGGGTTTAGGGTTTAGGGTTTAGGGTTTAGGGTTTAGGGTTTAGGGTTTAGGGTTTGTGCCCCTTAATTTAGGTTTAGGGCCGTTTAGAGGCTAAGGTTTGGGTGTAGGGCCGAGTGCTTAGGGTCGAAGGGTTAGTGGTTAGAGTTTCGGGTTATAGGCCACACCCAACACTCGGTATCGACTGGGGACAGTACCTATATTTTCTGCTGTCTACAGAATAGTATGCTGGTAATGCGTTTTGTTGGTACAGGATGTCGAAAGGTGAGGTTGCGAGCGTCCCAAGTCCTAGGCTCTGAGCCTAGACCCTGAACCCTTACAAAGCCTAAACCCTAAACCCTACACCCTAAACCCTAAACCCTAAACCCTAAACCCTAAACCCTAAACCCTAAACCCTAAACCCTAAACCCTAAACCCTAAACCCTACGCCCAATCCTACCAGCCTGATCACACCCTTGCTCGGGGGCAAAGTACCCTTGCCAGCCCTAGTAGACACTGAAAAACGTATTCACAGGCTACTGGGCAAGCGAGCCTGAGAACCCTAAACCAAAGGGGATGACTCAGACGGCTAAGGGTCCATGTACACGTATAGTATACTTTTGATCCCTAAAGCTACCATTTTGGAATCGCTGTATGGCCCACGAATGTACTGTAAAGGGACAGGTACATGGACCCCTTGCCAAGCAACGTCATGCAGTAATTTCGGGATTGAGCTACCCTAAGCCCTAGTCCCGAAACCCTTATATGATGCCACAGAGCCTTTTGACGCCATCCAGCACATTCCCCAGCAAGTTCTGGCAGTGTTGACGTTGTCATCATTATCATCGGTCGGCCAAAGATGCTCTGGCCAATAGATGCAATGGTGGCATGGACATTGTTCTCTGCTGTCCAAACGCACGGAAAGCGCAGGCGTTGCGTGCGCAAGCGCAGGCAACAGCCAGACGTCACGCATGCGCCTTACCAATTACCAACTGCAACCCTTTGGGGTTGGGGCTTGGGAAGCCCCAAATCCTGTTCTACTACTAGACTGTGGGCAAAAACAGGGGGTCTGGGTTTTGGTTGCGGTGTGGGTTGCCTCAAACCCCTAAACAGCCCTAAAAACCCTCGACCCTAAGCCCCAAGCCCCCCTACGTCTCGAAGAGGCGGTGAGTACCCAAGCGGAGTCCCTCAGCCAGTTCTTGGCACAGGCGGCGGCTTCTTGCTTTTCGTCGGCTTGGCAATTTAGGGCCTAGGGTTTAGGGTCTGAGGGTCTTAAGGGTCTGAGGGTCTTAGGGTCTGAGGCTCTCAGGGTCTCAGGGTCTTAGGATCTCAGAGTCTCAGGGTCTTAGGGTCTTGGGGTCCTGAGGTCTTAGGGTCTTAGGGTCTTAGGGTCTCAGGGTCTCAGGGTCTTGGGGTCTTGGGGTCCTGGGGTCCTGGGGTCTTAGTCTTAGGGTTGTAGGGTCTTAGGGTCTTAGGGTCTTAGGGTCTTCGGGTCTTAGGGTCTTAGGGTCTTAGGGTCTTAGGGTCTTAGGGTCTCAGGGTCTCAGGGTCTTCGGGTCTGGCATTTCAGGGTTCAGGGTCTGAGGGCCTTAGGGTGTCAAGGTCTTAGGGTCTCAGGGTCTTAGGGTCTCAGGGTCTTAGGGTGTGAGGGTCTGAGGGTCGATGTTAGGGTCTCAGGCTCTTAGGGTCTCAGGGTCTTAGGGTCCTTGGGGTCTTAGGGTCTCAGAAACTTAGGTTGGGGTCTTAGGCTCATAGCTCTTATGCAGTGTTTTAGGGTTTCAGGGTCTCGGGGTCTCAGGGTCTTAGGGTCTTAGGCTGGAGGTGTAGGGTTTAGGGTTAGGGTTTAGGGTTTAGGTTTAGGGTTCAGGGTGTAGGTCTTTAGGCTTCATAGGGTTTGGAGAACTTCGAGGGTTTCTTGAAAGGAATTGTCAAGTCGAACCTGCTTTGAAAGTGTTCCTTCAGCGATTCCTAGATAGTTTAGGAGTTTAGGGGTTAAGGTTGACACTAGCGTTTGTTTGGTCATATGCCTCCCTGCGGGTCCATTCGTAGTACTATTTTGGGAGTACGTACCCTAAACCCAAACCCTAAACCCCCTCAACCCTCAACCATCAACCCTCAACTCTCAACCCTAAACCCTAAACCCTAAACCCTAAACCCTAAACCCTAAACCCTAAACCCTAAACCCTAAACCCCAAACCCCAAACCCCAAACCCTAAACCCTAAACCCTAAACCCTAAACCCTAAACCCAAACCGACCCTGTGGGTAAGGCTGCATCTTACGGCGCAGGCGTCTTCGCTGAATATCGCCCCGACGGATTTCGCAAACAGCCTTAGCACCGTCCGGAGGACCGATCGTGTGCAAGGGGCAGGTTTAGTGGGGTTTAGGGTTTAGGGTGTGGCCACGTTCTTAGCGCGCGTCATGGGCCCTATACAGAGTGGCTTTCACGGGCCCACTCCCACGCGCGCGTCGCGTGGCACACCCACCCCAAACCACCCGGGGTATAGTATTTTAGGGTTTCGGCCCCAGATCTGGTTGGTTCAGCAGCCCCAGCTTACCTGGGCTGCACGTGGCGTGTGGTCAGGTCGCTCGCTGAGCGCTCGGACGGCTTCGGGCTCTCACGTGGTGGTAGCGAGCCCTCAGCCGGACTAGGGTTTAGGGTTTAGGGTTTAGGGCTTAGGGTTTCACCTGATGCAGTTTGTTGCACCCAAAGGCTTCACTACTTTCAGGGCCTTAGGATTTTCGGGCTCTTTGTTGCCTGCACGAGGTAGGCCGGGTCGCTTTGCTGTCTGCAATATGGGCCCTTTTGTTTACTTTTGGGCTCTGGGGATGCAGGGCTTAGGTGTTCTTTTGGGGGGTTCTTCAAGTTAGGCTCCCCTTTTGGGGGGTCCGTATTGGTAGGGTGACGCCTTATATATGGGGCTCACAAAGGGACCACAATTTAGAGAATTGCGCATTTATGGTTTCAGGGCTTTCGGGTGCAGAGGTTTAGGCTGGGTGCCTCTAGAATTTAAGGATTCAAGGGCTTCAAGGTTTTGAGGCTGTAGGGCTTTAGCGCTGTAAGGCTTCACAGTCTGCAGGGGTTTAGGGTTCAGGGCTTTGCTTTTTCGGGGGCTCTCCCTTTGCTCTAAGTTTCAACATCTCTTCCTCCTGTGAACCCTATCAACCCCTATAATCGCATGCCTATAAATCCTGAACCCTGAACTCCGAAGTTCCTGAAGCCCCTCAAATCCCATTTTAAAGTATGGACTTCTCTTTAGTGGGACCTAAAACGACTGAACCCCGAACCTCCTGAACCCTAGAGCCCCCGCAAGCCTGTACCCTAAATCTCCTGAATCCTGATCTGCCTGTTTGTACAGTTCTCTACGGCCCCCCATATCAGGAACGGTGAAAAGCCGTCAGCTCCCCTAGATCCGAAACACCCGCAACCCCAAGTCCCCAAATCCCCAGCCCTAAACCCCTATCCACGGAAGCCCTTGAAAGAAAAAATGCAAGGAGCATCAAAGATGTCGAGGAGAAGGCTGCCGAGCGTCCATGAGCACAGGGCCCCAACGTATCCTAAACCCTAAATCCTAAACCCTAAACCCCAAACCCTAAACCCCAAACCCTGAACCCTAAACCCCAAATCCCAAACCCTAAACCCTAAACCCCAAACCCCAAACCCTAAACCCTAAACCCTAAACCCCTCAGCAAGGTGGAATCTGTGGTCGACGAGGCGCAGACGAAGCGCAGAGGCCGACGGCGACCTCCCGAGGTGGAACGCGCCCAGCACGGTCTTCTAGGGATGGGTTTAGGGTTTAGGGTTTAGGGTTTAGGGTTTAGGGTTTAGGGTTTAGGGCTTAGGGCTTAGGGTTTAGGGCTTAAGGCTTTAGGGTTTAGGGTTTGGGGTTTTGGGTTTGGGGTTTAGGGTTTAGGGTTTGGGGCTTAGGGTTTAGGGTTGAGAGTTTAGGGCTTGGGCTTAGGGCTTAGGGTTAAGGGTTCAGGGTTTAGGGGTTAGGGCTTAAGGCTTAGGGTTTAGGGTTTAGGGCTTAGGGCTTAGGGCTTAGGGTTGAGGGTTTCCGGCTTAGGCGATTTCAGGGTGTTAAGGGTTTAAAGGGTTGAGTGCACCGTCAAACTTTCTTGGTATGTCAGGGCGCTTGGGCTTTAGGACTTTTCGAGGTTTCAGGAATTCTGGGGGTCGGTTGGTCCTTGCACCGCCCTCAGAAGTAGGGATGGCTTGACTCGAGGAGGGGTCGGAAGCATTGCAAATAGTTATCCCTTAGGTCTCTTTGTAACTATACTAAAATAACCCCCCCCACACCCCTATTCTAATTATTCAAGCCCCTATTAGGTTACTGAGGCTAAAGATCTTAAAAGAGTGACTTTGAGGGGTTGGCACAAAGGGAACTGAGGGCTTGGGGCTTACGTAGGCCTACTTGAAGGTTCATGGTTCCTAAAAGAACCCAACTAGAACTGTTCTTCAAACGCAACTAGAACCACATAGTCCACTTAAAGGGCATCTAAGTGGGTTTAGGGTTTAGGGTTTAGGGTTTAGGGTTCAGGGCTTAGGGTTTAGGGTTTAGGGTTCAGGGCTTAGGGTTTAGGGTTTGGGGTCCCTAGCACTGAACAAAGGTCTGCGCCCACCCCCCGGCTTTGGGTTTGTTTGGGGTGGCACCGGATACCCTCACTCCAATGTGCAAAGCAACCTCGACCCTAAACCCTAAACCCTAAACCCTAAAGGGTTCGGGGTTTAGGGCTTCAAGTTTACCGGCCGCCGACACACAGATAGCTCCGGGGCCTCGGTCCCCGGCAACATGCACGTGCTCTACGCCCACGAGTTTCGCCGTTGTATGCATGCATGCTGCCGCAATCATTCTTCCAGCAAGAACGACTTCCATTGTTGAGGCTCCGAGATACCTCCCAAAAGGGTCCATGTACTCATATAGTATATACTTGGGCCTTAAGGGGTTCCTATACAGTAGCTGTAGGGCCCAAATATGTACTATATGCGTACATGGACCCTTAGGGCTTTTGCCTTCTTTCGCGACAGGCACGGTTGAAATTCGTCCTGGATCGTGGCAACAGATACGACAAGATACAAAAAGCAGTCCATATGTCTGTAAATCCTTAAGGGTCCATGTACCTAAATGAATGAACCTTAAACTCTAGAAAAGTGGAGCTGGAGTACCCTTCTAAACCAATCCCTAAGGGTCCATGTACCGTGTTATTATACACTTGGCCCCAACGTCCCTATTTTCGCAGGTACTTTAAGGCCCAAGTATTCCCTATTTGGGTACATGGACCCTTAGGGCTAATGGTTTACAACGGTACTCCAGTTCCACCTTTCTAGGGTTTAGGGTTTAGGGTTTAGGGTTTAGGGTTTAGGGTTTAGGGTTTAGGGTTTAGGGTTTAGGGTTTAGGGTTTAGGGTTAGGGTTTAGGGTTTAGGGTTTAGGGTTTAGGGTTTAGGGTTTAGGGTTTAGGGTTTAGGGTTTAGGGTTTAGGGTTAGGGGTTAGGGGTTAGGGGTTAGGGGTTAGGGTTTAGGGTTTAGGGTTTAGGTTCGGTGGGCTTGTCTTCAGATTCAGAAATGCTTTTACTTGGAGGTTCATGGTACTTACTAACCAAATAGCAATTGCACTTATAAGTCAGTTCTGACCATTTTCGGGTAACTCAGGGGCTCATGAGTGGATTAGAAGTACAGTTGTAATTGGTCATTATGTACCACGAACGTCCAAGTATGCCTTGTGGTCGAGGCGTTGTTGATTGTGGTTCCGGTATGTTCCGGTATTTTTCGCTATATTCTAGGGCCCCGCTTACCATGAAAACCATGAGTTAATGTTGTCCATCGTTCGGGTGTCAGGCAGTTTCAAGCCCAATTTCAGGTTTCCTGTCAAGATCTGTCAAGCATTGTCTTCATGGGGCGTTCAGGGTTGGCGTTCACGGTTTTAAGTTTTGGGATGTTTGGCTTCTGGGGCAAAGGGAACTCTGCTGCTTCAGAATCTGATTTCGGATGCGTCCGGTTTGTGGCCTGATGTTTCAGCACACTGGGTTTACCCTTTTTGCCCCGCGTCGTCAAACAGAACAGCATGAATTCATGGCCGTTCCACTTGGCGGATTGCCCACTTGAACTGTGAAGGTGTAGAGTGTAGAGGCGACCGTTCAAACGCTTTTTCATGGCCAAACATTGGCATCCTCACATGCTTGCAAATGGTTACACCCAAACGAGGCAAAAGCAAACACTCTGACACTGCAGTTGCTGATCCGCAAAGGCCCTGTAGACTCCCTATGGACCCCCACAGACCCCCCCCTCATAGACCCCCTATTTACCCACTTTTTGCGCCTGTCTACTGCTTCCCATGCTTGTGTTCAGGCCGTACCCAAAGCCAAGCGCAGGCGGTCGGAACCTCAATTTCGGGGTTTTGGGAAGCCCTAGACCTTAACCTCCTAAGCCTGTTGGTGGCTAACCTTCAAAGGATCCCTAAACCCAAAAACTCTAAATCCCCAAAAGCCTAAAGCCTACAACTCCAGAACTTCGTAATCCTCTATACCCAAGCCCCTAAACCTTAAACCCAAAGGGTCCTTCTTACCGAAGCGCAGGCGATCCGAAGGGGCAAGGACAGGGCTCAGTCCGACTGCTCATGCTCACGCGGCTTTGGGGTTTGGGGTTATAGGGTTTAGGTTTAGGGTTTAGGGTTTGGGGTTTAGGGTTTAGGATTTAGGGCGGGGCGGCGCCAGTGTGGGTGTGGGGAAGCAGGAGTTGCACCGGTTGGCATATTGTGCTCTTGAAACCCAAAACCCCAACCCTAAGCCCTAAACCCTAAGCCCTAAGCCCTAAACCGTAAACCCTAAACCCTGAACCCTGAACCTTAAACCCTAAACCCTAAACCCTCCCTAACCCTAAACAGAAACCACGGGGACGGGATGAGGTTCGGTCTCGCTGTTCAAGACTCCCCTGCGCGGACTGGTGCCGATGGCTGGGTGCAGGGCTCGGCCGGCATCAAGCTTAGGCAGTTTTGGGGTCCCTCAACCCTGAAACCCGGAAACCCTGAAACCCTGAACCCTAAAACCCTGAAACCCTGAAATCCTGAAACCCTAAACCCTAAATCCTCAATCTTGAACCCTAAACCTGAAACCCGAAACCCTGAACCCTAACAAACACTCCCGCCCACAAGAAACCCAACAAGACCCAAAGTACGGACACCATGGAGGTTTCTCTAGGAAGCGATGGGAAAGCCAGCCCCAAAAAACACAAACAAGAAGTCAAAATAATTCCGCTCTTCAAGAATCAAAACATCCACCCCTTACCAGTCAGAGGTTTACATTAGTGTTTTACTTACTGTTGGTTTGTAGGGGATGAGGGTATGAGGTACCCTATATCCCCTCCCCCTTATATTATATATATATATATACACCCTTTCAGGGCTTACATAGGCTACGTCATTCGCTACTAGCCTACAGTAAGTTTAGGGCGTAGGTGAGTTCGAGCCATGAACGAAGAGGTTGCCTCTCAGCTGTTGGGGAAGAGAACAGTTAGGGTTTAGGGTTTAGGGTTTAGGGTTTAGGGTTTAGGGTTTAGGGTTTAGGGTTTAGGGTTTAGGGTTTAGGGTTTAGGGTTGTCCTTAGTCAGACGAGGATCCATGAACATACTGACGCCTTTTCCTCAGCCCTGAACCCCAATCCCTGCACCCCAAGCCTTGATCTTCCGAAGCTCCAGGGTTTAGGGTTTAGGGAGTCGGGTTTAGGGTTTAGGGTTTAGGGTTTAGGGTTTAGGGTTTAGGGTTTAGGGTTTAGGGTTTAGGGTTTAGGGTTTACCCTAAACCCTTAACCCCAAAGCCCAAACCCTAGCTGCCCAAAGCCCTTGCTCCCTAGCCTGCTCTCCCAACCTGTCAACCTGCTCCTCCCCCAAGCCCTACACCCTACACCCGACACCCTACACCCTACACCCTACACCCTTAACCCTACACCCTACACCCTAAACCCTAAACCCTAAACCCTAAACCCTAAACCCCCTTTTTGCCGTAGGTCGTGCCCATCCGAGCATGGCCCATCCGACATGTTGCGGTGTTTTGGGTCGAGGGTTTGGGGGCCCTAAACCCTAAACTAAGTGAGGGGTCGCTTCCGTCGAGCGACAGACCCCGAACGCTCGGCCGAGGGCCTTACAGCCCGAGCGCCCAAGCGAAAAGAGAAACGGAAAGGTGAGGGTTAAGCCTCACCGTCTGTCCTGGACAGGCCAACGGACATCGGCCTTTTTTACGACAACGTCAGTACTCGGCTAAGGGATGGCCGGCACCCAGACCACCTTTAGCGTAGCTAAAGTATAACCCCAAATCGTAACCCTTTGCCTCTGGAGGTGGTTCAGGGTTTTGGGTTCAGGGTTTGCCGGCCCCCCCTGCCCCGGGCCCCCTTGGCCCCTGGTGGCTGGATTCCTGGACCAGGAGGCTGGCGAGGGGGTCCAGGCAGGCTGGTTGCTTAATTCGTGATTTTGGGCATTTTGTCGGATTTTCGGGGCCAAGGGCCCCCCGAACCAAGGGCCCCCGGGCCAAGGGACCCCCGGGCCAAGGGCCCCCCGGGCCAAGGCCCCCCGGGCCAAGGGCCCCCCGGGCCAAGCGCCCCCCGGGCCAAGGGCCTCCCGGGCCAAGGGCCCCCCGGGCCAAGGGCCCCTCGGGCCAAGGGCTCCCGGGCCAAAGACCCCCCAAACCCCTCCACGGGGCCTCCCGTCCGGGGGCCCGGGCCAAGGGCCCCCCGGGCCAGGGGCCCCCCGAGCCAAGGGCCAAGGGCCCTCCGGGCCAGGGGCCCCCAAAACTTTTGGGGCCAAGGCTCCCCGAGCCCAAGGGCCCCCCGCCAAAGGCCCCCCGAACCAAGCACCCCAAACCCCTCCAGGCCAAGGGGCCACAGCCAAAGGCCCCCACGCCAAGGGAGGGCAAGGCGCCCCAAGAACCCCCCACACCAACCCCAGGAAGCCCCCAAGAGGCACCAAAAGGCTTCAAAAGCTTCAAAAGGCCCACTAAAGGAAGGGGGACCACAAGATTTGTCCGTGCCCACAATGAAAAATGCGATTTTTGAATATTGAAAACGATGGTTTTAGGCACCCCTGCCCACAATGAAAAATGTTCTTGTTTAGTACTGAAATCGATGGCTCCCCCCAAATCAGCAAGGACCTCTACGAGCCCCCAACCTAAACTCTGACACCGCAAAACCCTACGACAACCTTCAAGTAAATAAGGGCCTTTACGGGCCCTAACGTGCCGAAGGCCCGAAAAGAACCGAGGCTACCCCGAACCCAACCTAAACCCAAACCCCGCAAAACCCTACGACGGCCTTCAAGTAAATAAGGGCCTCGACGGGCCCTAACGTGCCGAAGGCCCGAAAAGGGCCGAGGCTACCCCGAACCCCAGCTTAAACCCCAATACCGCAAAACCCTGCAAAGGCCTTCAAGCAAATAAGGGCCTCTACGGGCCCTAACTTGCCGAAGGCCCGAAAAGGGCCGAGGCTACCCCGAACCCGAGCTTAAACCCTAGCGATTGAAATACTCATTGGCGAAAACTCATTCATAGGTTCCCTGACCTTTAAATGAAGAAAACCTCTGACACGCCGAAGGTCCGAACAAGGCCCCGAGAGACCCCAAGAGCCACCAAAATGCTTCAAAAGGCTTCAACAGGCCCCCGTACCCGCAATGAAAAATGCGATTTTTTGGTAGTGAAATCGATGCTAAATTGAAGCCTTTAAAGAAGGGGAATCCAGGAGCAGACACAAAGGGTTTCCCTGACCTTCAAATAAATAAGGGCCTCTACGGGCCCTGACACGCCGAAGGCCCGAGAAGGGCCGAGGCTACCCCCAACCCTAGCTTAAACCCTAACAGCGCAACTTTAAAAACATCAAAGCAAGCATCAGAGCACAAGAAAGTAAATTCCATAAACCCTAAACCCTAATAGAGTATAGTTTGGGTGGCCGGGGTGGGTTGACGGGCAACGCGAGCGCGCGGCCCGGGGTGTTTCACACCCGAGCGCGCGCCCTCCCCTGACACACCCTAAACCCTAAACCCTAAACCCTAAACCCGGTTTAGCATGTGGGAATTACGGGCTTCGGGGCTCAAGGTTCAGAGTGCTTTGGGCTTTGGAAGCCAGAGCCCCAACCAAATCCCACACCGAAGAACAGGACAGAAAGAAGCACTCGACCCCAAGAACCCTAAACCCTAAACCCTAAACTCAAGCGAGCTGCGGGTGCTGCGATAAGCAGCAGCGAGCGCTACCGCGTGGCGACAGGCCCGCGGACGAGCCCGAGCCGTCAGGCGAAGCCTGGCGAGGGCTCGGGGCCAGTGCGCGCGGTGAGCGCGGCCCACGCTAGAAGGGTTAACCCGCGTGCCAGCGACAGTCTGGCTCTAAAGAGAATAACCCCAAACCCTCGGTTTTTAAGTTAAGTCTCTCCATCCTTTAGGGTTTAGGATTTAGGATTTAGGATTTAGGATTTAGGATTTAGGGTTTAGGGTTTAGGATCTAGGATTTAGGGTTTAGGATTTAGGATTTAGGATTCAGGGCCCTCTGGAGGCTCTCCGAGCCCCCCTCTTTGGGCTTCTCCCGGACCGTTTCTGAGCCTTTTTGGGCTCCTCCCGGACAGTTTCTGAGCCTTTGTCGGCTCCTCCCGGACAGTTTCTGGGCTTTTTTTGTGCTCCTCCCGGACAGTTTCCGAGCCTTTTTGGGCTCCTCCCGGACAGTTTCTGCGCCTTTTGGGGGTCCTCCCGGACAGTTTCTGAGCCTTTTTGGGCTCCTCCCGGACAGTTTCTGAGCTTTTTGGACTCCTCCCGGACAGTTTCTGAGCTTGTTTTTGTGCTCGTTTCGGAGCCTTTTTGGACTCCTGCGGACAGTTTCTGAGCCTTTTTGGGGTCCTCCCGGACAGTTTTTGAGTTTTGGGCTCCTCCCGAACAGTTTCCGAGCCATTTTGGGCTCCTCCCGGACAGTTTCTGAGCTTTGGGCTCCTCCCGGGCAGTTTCTGAACCTTTTTGGGCTCCTCCCGGACAGTTTCTGAGCCTTTTGGTTTCTGAGCCTTTTTGGGCTCCTCCCGGACAGTTTCCGAGCTTTTTTTCGGTTCCTCCCGGACCATTTCTGAGCCTTTTTTTGCTCTTGCCGACAGTTTCTGAACCTTTTTGGGCTCCTCCCGGACAGTTTCTGCTTTCGTCTAAAGTCACCTGAACGGAGGATTTTTTGAACCGTCGCCTGCCCTTTGAACCGAGGATTTTACGTGTGACTAGGGCCTGTCGTCTAAAGTCATCTTCACCTCCTGAACCGAGGATATTTTAAAATCGTCGACGGCTTTTGAACCGAGGATATTACGTGTGAAGGCTACATACGGAAAGCGATAGCCCAACAACTATATGAAAACCCTAAACCCGCCCAAGGTTGAGATGTGGGTGGGTGGGTTGGGAGAGAGCGTTGTACCTGGACGCACACCACAACACACGTCCCGCGTGGTGGTGTGCGCGGAACATTTAGCAAACCCTAAACCCTAAACCCTAAACCCTAAACCCCAAATCTGAATTGGAGTAGGCTTAGTAAGTTGGGTTATGGGCAGTATATTCGGGGCTTCTGGGGGATACCAAGTAGACGTACTAAGTCAAGGACCTTCCAGGCAAACCCCAGTACTGCCACACGTCTCCACGACCAAGCTCTCTCTCCCTCTCTCTCCCTCTTTCTCCCTCTCTCTCCCTCTCCTCTCTCTCCCTCTCTCTCCCTCTCTCTCCCTCTCTCTCTCTCTCTCCCTCTCCCTCCCTCCGCCTTGTTTTGCTTAATTGGTCAACCATGCCTCTTACTCTCTTCTTCTTTTCTCTCAATCCCGTGCTTAGGGATTAGGGATTATGGCAGGATTGAGGAAAGTCTCTGCGGCACAACCATTCATGTTTGGAGACGCCCTCAACCCACGAAGCGATGCACTGCTAAACCCTAAATTAAACCCTAAACCCCAAACCCCAAACCCCAAACCCCAAACCCCAAACCCTAAACCCTAAACCCTAAACCCTAAAACCGAAGCTAGGGTTTCGGGCTTAGGGCTTCGGGCAACCTTAGAGCCAAGCCTTCAACCGCCAGACCCCCTAAACCCTAAACCCTAAACCCTAAACCCTAAACCCTAAACCCTAAACCCTAAACCCTAAACCCTAAACCCCCGGGCCAGGATCTACCGGCGGAACGAACAGCGACACCGGATCCGCATGGCCCTAGCGCGACGGATTCTCGCGCGCGCCTCAGGAGCGCAGGCCTACAGAGGGACTGTGGGCTCCAGCATGCTTGCAGGGCTTAGGGTTTAGGGTTTGGGGTTTAGGGTTTAGGGTTTAGGGTTTAGGGTTTAGGGTTTAGGGTTTAGGGGCACGAACCGGTACATTTGAGGTTGCAACAACCTACTTAGAGTTCTCTCAGCTGGCCTTGTATAAGTTGCCCCAGTCAAAGGTCGACTCGTAGCCCCAAGTACACAGCTACGTGCCTAGCCACCGATTTCTGTTTTAGGCTTTTGCCTACACCCTACACCCTAAACCCTAAACATTAAACCCTAAACCCTAAACCCTAAACATTAAACACCCTAAACCCTCAACCCTCAACCCTAAACCCTAAACCCTCAACCCTAAACCCTGAACCCTCAACCCTCAACCCTCAACCCTCAACCCTCAACCCTCAACCCTCAACCCTCAACCCTCAACCCTCAACCCTTAACCCTTAATCCTTAACC
>CAJNDS010000662.1:62587-95393 GCA_905221605.1 Symbiodinium natans
GTGTGTGTGTGTGTGTGTCTCTGTGTGTGTGTCTCTGTGTGTGTGTCTCTGTGTGTGTGTCTCTGTGTGTGGGTCTCTGTGTGTGTGTGTGTGTGTGGGTGGGCGAGCGCGCTTGTGCGCGTACGCATGTTTATTTTCCTGATTCCGGTCTCATGTAGGTTTGGGGGGTTTGGCGCATCGGTGAGCGCTCTAATCCCCCAAATCCCGACCTGAAAGCCTTAAATGTTGAGGTGAGGGTGCTGGTTAAGGAACTTACTTGCTTAAGTAGCCATCATACAGGGTTGCAGATACCGTAGCCTTGTGATGGTCAGCTACTGTAGGTCACTAAACCCTATAAACCCTAAACCCATGCCCTCCAAAAAGGGGGGGGGGGGTGGTTTTATCGCTTTCCAGGACATGGTGGTCCGGAACACCTTCCTGGAGGCTTTGCGCTTTGTACTGTTGGAACTTGGGCTACGGGATCCGACTAGCTCTTGGAGTCTAGCGATTGGCGTTCAGAGTTTGGTGTTTAGGGTTTAGGTTGCCCCACCATAACTACCACCCAAAATAAGACACTACACCCCAAACCCTAAGCTCTTTTGGGGGGGGGGAGCGGGGTGGGGGGGGGTGAGGGGGCCATGGAATATAAGTGTGTCCTTCAGTCTGCAGGTGTTTCGGCTATGCCCTTTCTTTCTCAGGGCACGGAAGTCCTAAACCCGAACCAGACAAGTACCCCTTAACTAGGATACTCACTATAGAGTACCCTAAACCCAAAACCCTACACCCAAAGTCTTACTTAAGCCCTATAGTACCCTTACTCCTTTTTAGGGGGTTGGTTCCCTCGCGGACAGAATTAAGCAGTACTGTTGAACCCTCTTTAGTGTGGGGGCCCCCCCCCCCTCCCCCCTGAACAGTCGAGGCTGGATTTGTTTCTGTTTAGACGCTCCCGGCATTTCATATGATTTTAAAAGGGAGGAGTTTAGATAAGTTTAAAAGGGGCAGCGATGCCCAGCTATCTTTTTTAAAGGCGCGGCACGTGGAATTTTCTTACGGCGCCCGGACGGTTTGTCTTTAAAGAGGGACTCCCAAACAGTCACGAAGTCCTGAATAATTCAGCCAAATTGTCTTTAAAGGGGGGGCCGATACTAAAGCAGGTCCAACATTAGCTGGGAAACCAACAGCAATCAGGCTGGATTCTAATGCCCTGAATCTTAAGATCAGGGTTTAGGGTTTGGGATTTGGGGTTTCGGGTTTAGGGTTTCGGGCACGTAGGCCGTGCGGAAGGAAGGCCACGCCAGCCAAAACCAAAAGCCTCGATAAGCTGCCAGAAGCCTGAACAGAGTTGGGCTGCAGGTGTGAACGCCCTTGTAGGTTCACTTGACGGCTAACGACCCTAAATTCTCAGCTTTTCAAGTTTCCATGTTTCGCCGGCATGGAAAAAGTCCGGAAACTCGGCTTCGACGGCTCCAAATGCGAACCCTGCAACCCCTGAACCCCCCAAACTCTACAGTCAGGGTTTAGGGTTTAGGGTTTAGGGTTTAGGGTTCAGGGTTCAGGGTTCAGGGTTTAGGGTTTAGGGTTTAGGGTTTAGGGTTTAGGGTTTAGGGTTTTTTTGGTTTAGGGTACTTGGGCCCCTAGGCTAGTGTACAAAATATGAATGGGTGTTAGGTATATGTACCCTTGGTCAACTCAGAAACCTCAACCCTACATTCGGGTGTCGGGTTTGTAAGGCCTAGGGTGTATCTAAGGAATCTAAGGTTGGAACCTCGGGCCCGTAGTTTATGTATAGCGTACATAAGGGCTCTAAACCCTTAACGCTGAACTCTACACCCTAAACCCTAAACCCCAAACCCTAGACCCTAAAACCTAAACCCTAAACCCTAAACCCCAAACCCTAAACCCGACAGTGTCTAGGGTTTTTCGTCCCCAGGAGTTCCGGCCAGTCAGCGGCATGGTCGGCCTCTATCGATCCTGGGCAGAGGCACGCTGCGTCGTCCTGAGCCCTGATGTAGGGTTTAGGGTTTGGGGTTTGGGGTTTAGGTTTAGGGTTAAGAGCCAGATGCATCGTCCTGAGCCCTGATAGGGGGGTTTACGAAACTAGCGGGAATCCGACTGTAGACCCCCGAATGACAGTAGGATGCCATTCTACTGCGAACCCCAATTACTAATCGTCTTCCCTTATGGTTCCTCTAATTATACTAGAATAACCCCTAAAAACGGCCTCTATATTGCAGGTTTAGGGCCTGTGGATGGGGGCGTTGACCGCTTTAGGTTAGTGTGTAGGGTTTGGGCTTTAGGCTTTGTCGGGGCATGGGCCACAGCATGTAGTTGAAGGGATCTTAAACCCTAACCCCGAAAACCCCAACCCTGTCGGCTAACGACTGTCGGACCTCTTGGTAGGGAGCAGCTTGGTGCTATGCTCTGAGGCAAGTTACATGGTCCCTTTATGTGGTCCCTCACCTTCTTTCGAGGGCTCTGAAGTCGTAATTGCGTGGTCCGGTGCTGTGGTCCCTGACGCTATTGAAGAGATCCGAAGCATGGGCTCTTGGGTAAGCTTTACAGTTAGGGAATGTGAGGGGGTGACAGAGGTAGTCGAAAAGCATGAGCCTGACCGCGTGCATAGAGTTGTGGCATTTCTCAGCATGCAAGCTTCAATCTTCGTCGTTGTCGTGGCACGGCGCAGATAAGGAAACTGTGGTCATTGGCTTGCAAGAGGTATAGGGTTTAGGGCTAGGGTTTAGGGTTCAGGGTTTAGGGTTTAGGGTTTAGGGCTAGGGTTTAGGGTCTCGGGTGACTCCTCGGCTTGCAGGAGTTTGGGGCCGCGTTCGCCTTTGTATCGAACTCCCCGCCAGAGCTTCAGGACTCTCGGAGGGCATGGGTTTGGGTTTGGGGTTTACAGTTTAGGGCTCGGTGTTCAGGGTTTAGGTTTAGGGTTTGGGGTTTGGGGTTTAGGGTTTAGGGGTTGAGGGTTATCACTCCTCTAAACTATGGGGATTTTTATTCGGTTTGGGGTTTCGGGTTTAAGGTTGTCACTTCTCTAAATTATGGGGGTATTCTTCGGGATCTGGGTTTAGTGTTTAGGGTTATCAGCAGGATAGCGGGTATATGCATATGGTCACTTCTCTAGATTATGGTCCTTTTGAGGTTTCAATTACAAGGCGGGCCCCAAAATTTGGAGTATCCCGCATGCCCGGTAGTGTCCCGAAACCCCAAACCCTAAACCCCAAGCCCTAAATCCCAAACCCTAAACCGTAAACCCTTGTTCGCCTTTCTAAGACTCAGGGTTTCCTTGTGTGCTTTTTAGGGTTGTTAGGGTCTAGGTTTAGGGTCATGGGTCAGGATCACCACTGCGCAAACCGGGCAGCATTATCATTCTTGGGTCGCTGGGCACCCTACTTGGCGGTTCATGGTTCTGATAAACTCTACTTATAACCCACTTATAAGCCCTTTAAGTGCCCGAATATGGTTATATTTGGGTTATACGTACAGTGACCCTAAACCCTAAACCCTAAACCCTAAACCCTAAACCCTAAACCCTAAACCCTAAACCCTAAACCCTAAAGCCTTACTATTGGGCCTGAACCTCCAAGTAGGTAGTCACGGAGTGCTCCTCAAAAAGACGGATCCCCGAGTCACAGCTGGATTGTTCCATAGTGAAGGAGTGCTTGGCGTCCAGTAAGTCCTAAACCGTAAGTGCTAAACCCTAAACCCTAAACCCTAAACCCTAAACCCTAAACCCTAAACCCTAAACCCTAAACCCTAAACCCTAAACCCTAAACCCGTCACTGCCAGGAGCCCCTAAAGGAGTTTCTCATCAGCTCAGGCCGAGCAAGACCGTGGCTTGAAAGAGGTTTAGGGTTTAGGGTTTAGGGTTTAGGGTTTAGGGTTTAGGGTTTAGGGTTTAGGGTTTAGCGTTTAGGGTTTAGGGTTTAGGGTTTAGGGCTTAGGGCTTAGGGTTTAGGGTTTGGGGCTTAGGGTTTAGGGTTTGGGGTATACATAGGGTTTGGGGTTTAGGGTCTACGGTTTAGGATTTAGGGTTTAGGGCTCAGGGTTTAGGCTTTGGGTCTCAGGGTTTTGGGGTTTAGGGTTTAGGGCACGTTTGAAGGCTTGGGTTCAGGGATCACGGTTGGGGCTTATATGTGTTTGTATTGCCAAGTCCCCCGACGAACTTCCTTCGGCACATGTTTCAAGGCCCTTGGTCGTGGGTACTTGCACATAACGCCGCTTGTTAAGCCCCAAAGCCCTGCAGCCCTAAAGACAAGGTCTACACCCTAAACCATAAAAGCCCGGAGCAGGCTTGTGATGACAAAGCGAATGTGAACCATACCAAAACTACTTTTCAGAGGAGTCATACAAAACATCTCAAATTTTGCGGATCATGATTAATGCCCTAAGGGTCCATGTACCTCATTATCATATACTTGTGCCCCAAAGTCCCTATATAGGAGGTACTTTGAGGCCCAAGTATTCCCTATTTAGGTACATGGACCCTCAGGGATGATGACTAAATGAACAGCAGAAATCACAATAAAGTTGTTGTGCGGCAAACAAACAACGGACACACCTTAACAATCCCAAAGCGGTCTTGAAGTGCAGTTCAGAGCAATAGCAGTTTAGGGTTCTGGGTTTAGGGTTTAGGGTTTAGGGTTTAGGGGTCTAGGGTTTAGGGTTTAGGGTAGCAAATCGAAAGCTTGGAAGCCATGTCTCGCCACACCAGCGGCCGACGTTGGTGGAGCCCCGGAGGGCCATGGCAGGGTTTAGGGTTAAGGGTTTGGGGTTTAGGGTTTAGGGTTTAGGGTTTAGGGTTTAGGGTGCCAACATCATGCCGACTCGCACAGTCTTGCTGATCAAGCTGTGTTCCAGTCCCTCTGGATCGCTGTGGGGCGCAGCTCTGGGAAGCGCTGGTGCAATGGATGGCTGTTTACAGGACACCCTAAACCCTAAACCCTAAACCCTAAACCCTAAACCCTAAACCCTAAACCCTAAACCCTAAACCCTAAACCCTAAACCCTAAACCCCTAAACCCTAAACCCTAAACCCTAAACCCGGGTGCCCAATCTGCAAGGTCCTGGAAACACACATTAGTCTGGTCTTCCTTTGCAGTTGTGGGCAGACTGCAAACTTGCGCGCTGCCTACACCCTAAGCCTAAATACCCTATACCCGCAAAACCAGGATAAGTAGAAATTGCATGTGGTATCATCATGAACTTGTTTGTCCCATCAGCTGACACGCCGAGACACAAAGCCCCTGGAGAGGCTTCAAAAGGTGCCGCGTCCTAGCCAGAAGGCCCAACAGGTGCCCCGAGGCCCGACAACGCGCCGGAGGCCCCAAAAGGCCCCCCTCCGGACACAAACCCTATCTATACCCCAAGAAACAAAGCAAACCTGGCTCAAGACTTTCGCCCAAAACCCGCCCGAAATCCCCGACCCAAACCCTATACACTTTTTAGAAACCCTAAACCCTAAACCCTAAACCCCAAACCCCAAACCCCAAACCCCAAACCCCAAACCCTAAACCCTAAACCCTAAACCCTAAACCCTAAACCCTAAACCCTAAACCCTAAACCCTAAACCCTAAACCCTAAACCTTACTTCATCCGAGTGAGACAGGCTTTCCTCCAGCCCCTCTGTACCTCCGACCGCTGCTGGGTGAGACCAAGGCAAGGCCCTAATTGTTTGGGGGAATTAGAATCCCCATTGTTAGGGTGAGGTTCCATGACACACCCATTCAGCAGAAGAAGACGCTATTCTTGGCGCCGAGGATTTGTATTAGGGTCGAGATGTGAGACAGCATGGTTGGGGGTTTAGGGTTTGCGTTTCGGCTCTCGGGTTCAGTGTTCCGATTGGCCTCGATCACAGGCCCTTTAACCCTGAGCGCTTGTGAACTGGTCATCTTCCCCCCTCGGAAACCCGAACCTCCCGACCCTAAACCATAAATCCTCGCCCTAAACCCAAAGCACCTAAAACCCTAAACCCTAAACCCCTACCCCAGGAGGAGCGGTCTTCCTTCAAGGAGCGGACCATCACCGCGATCTTGCAGCAATTCCCCCGGCGGCAGGTGGCCGTGCGCTGCGGAGGGTTTAGGGTTTAGGGTTTAGGGTTTGGGGTTTGGGGTTTGGGGTTTGGGGTTTGGGGTTTGGGTTTTTGGGTTTGCAAGGGTTCATGTGCACTTAGCACTGGGGTAACAAGAAGGGTAAGGGTAACTATAGTTATAAGTCACAAGTGCTCATAACCTTTCTAAGGGTGTTTATGGCCCTACTTTACAACTCGCCTTGAACCTGCTTAGGGCATTTATAGCACCCTGAACCCGAAACCCTGAACCCTAAACCCTAAACCCTGAACAATGAACCCGAAACCCAAACCCTCAACCCTAAACCAGCCCGACTTATCACTAGCCTTGAACCTCCAAACAACTGGTGCTCCCCCCATGGAGCCTTTCAGGCTTTCTCAACCTCTATTCTAAGGGGGGTTTAGGGTTAACTTTGTCATAGAGGGGTAACATTTTACACTTTTGATGGTACTTAAAAAATCAAAAAGGAGTAGAAATTTAAGTTTTGACTGCTATCCAACCATGAACTAGTTTAGGGTTTCGGGTTTTGGGTTGTGTGTTTATGGTTTTTGGTGTTGGGTTTTGGGCATGTCAGCGGGCCCTTTTTAAGGACCCATGCAAAGGGACCATGTAGCTACCCGAAGAAGATCTATGCCCTAAACCCCAGACCTGAACCCTAAACCCTACACCCTAAACCCTATATAAACCCTAAACCCTAAACCCTAAACCCTAAACCCTAAACCCTATACCCTAAACCCTAAACCCTAAACCCTAAACCCTCAACCCTAAACCCACCTCAAAGCCCCGAAAGCCATGGATGGAGAATGGGTCGAGTGCCGTTCGGCCCTGTCTAAATAATTAGTAGTCGTATGCCCTTAGGGTTTAGGGTTTAGGGTTTAGGGTTTAGGGTTTAGGGTTTAGGGTTTAGGGTTTAGGGTTTAGGGTTTCACTACAATAACCCCCAAAGCCCTTTTCTTAGTATTAAGGCCTCTAGGTTTTATATCAAGAATGTGGTACGTGCCTATCCCGCTCCCTCATGCATGTTTCGCACCTGGTCCGCATAGCTTACACAATCAAGTGGATCCCTACCACCCCTACCACCTCCACCACCCCCATGTTTAGGGTTTAGGGATACAGTTTAGGGTTTAGTGTTTTGGGTTTAGGGTACACCCCAACAGCTCTAACCGCACCCCTTACCCCTAACGCTCCTGGAGAGGGGGGTGGGGTGCAGGGCTGTCTAGGGATGGGGTTGGGGCAACCATCCGAAGGTGGTTCTCGTGGGTGACAGCGGCGAGCGAGACCCCTCCATCTGTGCCGCGCTCTTGAGGAGGACAGGGACGCGCGGCTGTAAGAGCCTAAGCCCTAAACCCTAAACCCTAGACCCTAAACCCCCTAGACCCTAAACCCTAAACCCTAACCCCTAAACTTCAATACCTACACGACGGACTGCGAAGGGCTCTCGGCCTAGCTGTAAACCTTAAACCCTGCTGGGTAGGTTTGGTATGGTGGTTAGGGTTTAGGGTTTAGGGTCTAGGGTTGATTTCGATGGGCCTCGTCCCTCTATACCCCTCAGGAACCCTTACCCTGAACCCTCCGAAAGTCCAAACACTGGATTAAGACCTAGCGTTTTGGGGGCCGTGGGCGGGCAAAAGATGTATCGGAGGTTAGATAACCAGAGCTTGTTACTTCGTAGAATCAAAACCCATGTGCCTTGAACCCTAAACCTCCTAAACCCTCCGGCCTCAACGGTTAGGGTTTAGGGTTTCGGGTTTAGGGCTCAGGGTAACTAACCCTCAAAAAGCCCAAGCCCTCCAAACCCCAAAGCCCCAAACCCTCCCAACCGCGAACCCTCCACCCTCGAACCCCCTAGCCATCAACCTCCAAACCCCAAAGCCCTCAACCCTAAACCCTCCAAACCCCAAACCCCAAACCCTCAACCCTAAACCCGAACCCTGGAAAATCCTTGCCCCAAAACCTGCCCAGTAAACCCAAACTCTTAACCCAAAACCCTAAACCCCAAACCCCAAACCCCAAACCCCAAACCCCAAACCCCAAACCCCAAACCCCAAACCCTAAACCCTAAACCCTAAACCCTAAACCCTAAACCCTAAACCCATAAACCCTAAACCCTAAACCCTACGGTTGGAACCTCGGAGGCATCCAGTGCAAGTTCGAAAAGTTCTTATCCGACAGGCACCCCGGGCTTGGTGGCGACGTAGACCCCCGGAGCTCCAGAAACATCCCATTTCAAACCAGCCTAAACCCTGAACCCTAAACCCTAAACCCTAGACCCTAGGGCCCTTGGGTTTAGGGTTTAGGGTTTAGGGTTCTAGGGTAATAGGGTTTAAACATTCGACCTTTAGCCCTTGCCTGATCCAAAGCCTGAATCGCGAGCCACCCGAGGCCCTGAACCCTGGCAGCAAAGCACACCATGACTGGCATCGAGTGTTTAGGGTTTAGGGTTTAGGGTCTAGGGGGAAACTACTCGGCCGAAGCCGGTGGGAATAGCAGCCACGAAAAGACAACCTTGGATGCTGCACACTTAGCGTACTGGGACGCTTTGATTCAACCCCGGCGGCACGGCTGCGCGTGAGAGTGAACGACTGTGCGTAAGTCTCATGGCATGGTAACTGTATCTCCGATGTACATACAGATGTGTATGTCTATATTAATATATATATATATATATGTATGTATATATATGTACACATTTACATATACATATACATATACATATATATATATATGTTTGTTTATATATTTTGTGTGTACACATGTATGGCGATACCCCATACAAGATATTCCACAGTAGTTTTCGGGATGCAAGCCTCTCGATTTGCTGGCAAGTTTGGATTGGATGTCCGCTTGGGGTTAGGGATGAGGGCTTAGGGTTTAGGGTTTAGGGTTTTGGACTAGCAATCTTTGAAAAAAGCCGCAAAGAATCATCGAAACGAAGCTAGGACTTTGGGAGCCCTAAACCCTAAACCCTAAACCCTGAAGCCTGAACCCTGAACCCTGAACCCTGAACCCTGAACCCTGAACCCCAGGTGTAGGGTCTTGGGTCTGCCGGGCTTAGGGGGTTGTACATCCTAAGTCCGATTTAGGGTTTAGGGTTTAGGAACCCTAAACCTTATAAACCTCAGGTGAGTCCGAAAGCACCGGTGGACGAGGACGGGCAGGGCTTTCGGAACGCCTTACTTGGAGGTTCATGGTAAATCTGCCCCAGGGGGTTTAGGTTTTTGGGTTTCTAACCCACCCTAGGGTTTAGGGTGTAGGGTTTAGGGGTTAGGGTTTAGGGTATAGGGTTACAGTACTTCGAACCCAATTATAGCCATCTTGAGCCACTTAAAGGGCTTGTAACACTGGGATATAAGTACAGTTATGACTGGGTTACATGTACCATGAACCTGCAAGTAGGCTTCGGGGGCTTTTAAGCCCTCCACTTGAGGGAAGTTTCATGGTCCCTTATTTACAGAGTTTAGGGTATAGGGTTTCGGGTTTAGGGTTTAGGGCCTTTTGACAGGAGATCTTCTCGGGCATTCCCGCGGATCGATGGCAGGTGCCTTTGGTCGAAGGGTCTACAAGGAGGGGCCCCTTACTATATACTAACTGTAGTTAAGGGACTTATAACCTAATTTAGGATCCTTATAACCCAAGTTAGGACTCTTATACCTTTACTTATAACTAGGGGGCCCTCCTTGTAGGCTCGCTCAGGTTGTACCTGGGGCTCCATTTGCCTACTATTTTGGGGGTTGTGCCCTTTGTTTAGGGGGTGTAACCTGCCATTTGCGGGTTTCCTAAACTAAACCCTAAACCCTAAACCCTAAACCCTAAGCCCTTGGAGGTCACGGGTAGGGTTTGGGTGTCGCAAAATGGGAAGGTTTAGGACTTCCAGGTCTCGGAGGGTCCTTGAGGGTTTCTAGGGCTTTTGGTGAGGCCTACAGGGTCTTAGTCCCAAATAGGGCTGACAGGGTGTAAACACCCCAAACCGCTAAAACCCTAAACCCTAAACCCTAAACCCTAAACCCTAAACCCTAAACCCTAAACCCTAAGCCCTAAACCCTAAACCCTACACCCCAAACTGCTAAAACCCTAAACCCTAAACCCCAAACCCTAAACCCTACACCCCAAAACCCCAAACCCTAAACCCCAAACCCTAAACCCTAAACCCTCAACCCTAAACCCTAAACCCTAAACCCTAAAGCCCCAAACCCCAAGTTGTCGGGAGGTGTTCACAGACCCCGCCGACGCGACCTTGCCGGACGAGTTGAGGGACTTGGCCTCTGTGCACCGAGCTCAGCTAGAGGGTTTAGGGTTTAGGGTTTAGGGTTTAGGGTTTAGGGGTTTAGGGTTTAGGGGTTTAGGGGTTTAGGGTTTAGGGGTTTAGGGTTTAGGGGTTTAGGGGTTTAGGGTTTAGGGGTTTAGGGGTTTAGGGTTTAGGGTTTAGGGTTTAGGGTTTAGGGTTTAGGGTTTAGGGTTTAGGGGTTTAGGGGTTTAGGGGTTTAAGGTTTAGGGTTTAGGGGTTTAGGGTTTAGGGGTTTAGGGTTTAGGGGTTTAGGGGTTTAGGGTTTGGGGTTTGGGGGTTAGGGTTTAGGGTTTAGGGTTTAGGGGTTTAGGGTTTAGGGTTTAGGGGTTTTGGGGTTTAGGGTTTAGGGGTTTTGGGGTTTAGGGTTTATGTTTTGGGGGTAGTAGGTGTAGGATCCTAACCCCAACTGACTACTCCCACCTCGAGTTTAGCTTAAACCTGTAGGGGTTGAGGGGTTTAGGGGTTTAGGGGTTGGAGGGTTGAGGGTTCAGGGGTGCAGGGTTTAGAGGTTTTGGGGTTCAGGCTGTAGGGTTGTTTCGGGTGTGGGATCCTAACCCCGACAAACAACCCCTACCCCGGATTTAGCTTAAAGGTTTAGGGGTTGAGGGGTTTTGGGGTTGAGGGGTTGAGGGGCAGGGTTTAGGGGTTGAGGGGCTTAGGGTTTAGGGGTTTAGGGGCTAAAGGGTGGAGAGGTAGAGGGGTTTGAAGCCCCAAACCCTCAACACCCGACATCCCTAAACCCTAAACCCTCAACCCTAAACCCTAAACCCTGAACCCTAAACCCATTACCATCAACCCGTAAACGGGCTCCGGTTTTCGATCAAAGGCTGGTCTTCGCGACAAACCCGAAAAACTCAAAAGGCCCCTAAAGCCCAGGCCCTAGTCTTAATTCGTTTAAGGATCCTACAGCTAAACCCCTAAAACCCCAAACCCCTAAATCCTAAACTCTTAATTTCAAACCACTAAACCGTGAAAACTCAACTTACCCTAAATCGAACCCCTCATTTTTTTTTTTTTGGGGGGGGGGGGGGGGGGGTTTGGGGGGGGGGGGGGGGTGCAGGGTTGGGGCTCTTGGGTTTGAGATGTGTGGCTTTCAAGCCTACCGCTCCCCTCCCCCCCCCCCCCCCCCCCCCCGCCCCCCCCCCCCCCCCGCCCCCCCCCCCGCCCCCCCCCCCCCAAGTACTCTTTAAGAAGGGCCTCAGGGTACCTTAATGAACCCCTAGCAAGCAAAAAGGGGGCGGGGGGGGGGGGGGGGTGCTGCTTTCTTGGGTTTTATGGCAGGTGTGAAAGGCTGAGGGGGCCTCTTGAGAAAGAAATGCAGAGCCAGAGGCCCCTTATGAATCCTTCTACAGGCAGCCATGGTGTCAAAAAGTCTCGGGCAGCCGGGTCCCAGAAGCCAGCAGGTCACGGGGGTGCCACAGAATCGCAACGGGGCTTCCATGTTTAGGGGTAGGGGCCCTGTTTTGCGGCCTTAAAGTGCTGCAATGGCGGCCGCCCATGATTTCACCAATCCTACCAGAAGGGTTTCATTTCCCCTCCCGGCCCTTCCGCCTGTGCTCCATAGCAGCTGCGAGCACAGCTGCCGCTAAGCCCCTCGCAACGCTAGAGCCCCGACAAACAGAACAACTTAACCGCGCAAGCAGGCAATACTTTTAACTCGAAACCGATTGTGGACTTGGGCGCATACCTATATATATATATATGTATATATATATATATATATATACACACACACTCATTTTGTGTATCTATTTGTTTATTGATGTGTGTGCATATATATATGCATATTTATATGTACATAGGTAGTATCTGTGTGTGGGTGCGTTGAGTTGCGTTGTGGCGAGGCCGGGCATCCTCAGTTATGCCAAGAGCATTGGGTCCAAGGCCTGGCGGCCGGTTCGCGGAACTTCCGGATGGTTTTAGAGGGTAAGGGTTTAGGGTTTAGGGTTTTAGGGTTTTAGGGTTTTAGGGTTTTAGGGTTTTAGGGTTTAGGGTTCAGGGTTTGGGGTTTGGGGTTTAGGGTTTGGGGTTTATAGGGCTTCAGGGTTATTGTAGGGGGTTTCGGGTTTAGGCTCCTTCTTTTGGGGGAGGGGGGAGGGGGGAGAGTCCTTTTTGTTGCGGGGAGGTGGGAGGGGGTGGGACTAAGGGTTTAGGTTCGGGTATTTTTTTTGCTGGGCGGTAACTCTTTGGTTCACTTCGGGCTGACTTTTCAGATTGTGGCGTTTTGTGTTTTGGATCAGAATTACAGCGGGTCTCAGAGGGAGGGACCATGTTTAGTGGTTTCGGGTTGGACGTTTGGGGCTTGGCTTTGCGATCCAATACCGACTCCCTGGAACTGATGGGGGTACCTAGATCCTAAAGCCCTAAACCCTAAACCTTTGGAGCGTATAAAGAGCGCAAGGAGTGCGCTGCTTTAGTTGGTGCTGTTCTCATGATGCTGCAAGGCGTTTCTACTTCGCTCCGCGTCCGTGCAGCATCGAAAACAAGCGCCGCGTTCGTAGTTTCAAAGTGTTGTTCGTTTGCTCACCTCCTGTCAACTATAACCGAATACTGATTCTTTTTTTTTTTTTTTGGGGGGGGGGGTTTGCAAGTGCTTTGAAGTGCAACGCATGAACATGAACAACCCGCCCTCGAAGTGTCAGAGCGTAGTCTTGGCTCCCGATGGAAGCTGTTTAGGGGTTTAGGGGTTTAGGGCTTAGAGCTTAGGGTTTAGGGTTCAGGGGCAGGGTTCAGGGTTCAGGGTTCAGGGTTTAGGGTTTAGGGTTTAGGGTTTAGGGGTTAGGGATGTTAGGGAGCCCTACACCCCAAGCCCTGAACCCCAGTTCACCCTACACCTTATGTCGAGGCACTCGAGGCCACGTCCAATGTCTTGCCAGAGTTTCCAGAGGACGAGGATGCGGAGGCCATGCAGCAACAGGAGCCTACATCCATCAGCCCTAAACCCTAAACCCTAAACCCCACATCCCTAAACCCTACACCCCACATCCCTAAACCCTAAATCCCTAATTAACCCTAAACCCCCAAACCCTAAACCCCACATCCCTAAACCCTAAACCCTACATCCCTCAGCCACTCTATATAGGCTATGACATGAATCACCTCAGAGTGAGGGGGATAGGGTTCATGGTTTAGGGTCTCGGGCCTAGGGTTTAGGCTTCAGGGACTTAGGGTCTAGGGCTTATTAACGGTTAGTTACACGGGCCGATAGCATGGTCTCTGTGTTAAAGCTTTCTGATGTATGGGCCTTTAATTCGTATAGGGTAAATAAGGGGTACCCTGTTAAGCGCCCAGACTAAGGGACCATGCAACTACCTTAGAGTTTAGGGCTTAGGGTTTGCAGGGCCTAGGCGTTGTGTTTGGAATCAAACGCATGCTAAATAAACCCTGAACGCCTAAACCCGAAAGACCTAACTCCACAAGCCCCAGGCCCTAAGCACCGAACTCCCAAACAGTAAGACCTAAAAACTAAGCCCCTGACCCCAAAACATAAACCCCGAATCCCATGCCCGAGACCCGAAGCCCCAAGCCACCCCTAAACCCTAAACCCCAAGCCCGAAGATCCTCCGCCCGAAGACCCCTAAACACTGAAGCTCCTTTGGCTTGGTAAGTCTACTTAGTAGAACCCTAGAACCCCAGAACCCTAGAACCCTAGAACCCCAGAACCCTAGAACCCCAGAACCCCAGAACCCTAGAACCCTAGAACCCTAGAACCCTAGAACCCTAGAACCCTAGAACCCTAGAACCCTAGAACCCTAAACCCCAAACCCAAAACCCAAAGCCCAAAGCCCAAAACCCAAAACCCAACCCTTATAACCCAACTTACTGACCCTACTTACTAAGTCAACAAAGCTTCCAAGTGCACCCTAAGCCATATCAGCTCGAAATCCCTCACTAGGGTTTAGGGTTTAGGGTTTAGGGTTTAGGGTTTAGGGTTTAGGGTTTGGGGTTTGGGGTTTGGGGTTTAGGGTTTAGGGTTTAGGGTTTAGGGGGGTTGGGGTTTGGGGTTTAGGGTTTACTTTTTAGGGCTAGGGTTTAGGGTCCGAAACCCACAACCACTTTAAGTCTTATAATTTGGCATGTTCCCCCTTATACTAACAGTCCTACTTAGGGATTATAGTACCCCCTACTACAATCCGTATTGAGGACTGTTGTATAGGGGGGAACCTAAACCCTAACCTAAGCCCCAAGAAACAAACGCCCTGGCCTGTCAGAGAGGATCCGCGGAAGCTCACCGCCACCTGAGCGGTCCTCCCTGCTTTTCCTAAGATTTTCCTTAAAAACCCTAGACCCTAAACCCTAAACCCTAAACCCTATGTGGGCTCTACGCCTTGTGTTGAAGATGTTCCTTGCAACCCTACCCAGAGCCCGAATTAACTCTGAGCCCCCAACCCTTGAAGGCTCTCAACCCTTAAGTGCCCCAACAAAGCCCTGAACTCTGAGCACTTAAATCCCTACAGACCCGCCCCTTAAACCCCCTCAACCCAGGTCTTTGTTTGGAGACTTTAGAGGCGTTTCTTTTGTGGGTGGGGGGGGGGTGGGGGGGTGGGGGGGTGGGGTGTAGAGCTTGCACACCTAGGTCCCCCAAATATTGAAGATTTATTGTTTAGGGTTTAGGGTTTATAGGGCCTAAAGAAGGTGGGGAAATTTGGCGTAAAACGCTGCGGATGATGGAGTCCGTTTGTCTCACCTTAGCTTGAGGCACTTAGCCCATTGCTTTTGAATCCCAAAGAAGACTGCGTACTTGGAGGTTCATGGCCAAGGATCCAGGGTTTAGGGTACTTGTGACTTCTGACCCAATCCGTACACCCTACACTACGAACCCGCTGATTCTGTGCTTATAACCCACTTGTAAGCCTCTTGACAGTTCTAATACGGTTACAGTTGGGTCATAAGTGCAGTTGTGTTTGGGTTATCAAGTGCCATGAACCTCCAAGTAGGGTTTAGTACTTGGAGCTTCAAGGATAGTTATAGCTGGGGTTTCAAGTAGAGAGTGGCTGCTGTTAGAACTGGTTAGAACCTTATCTGTACCACGTCGTCTACCCCTACTCATGACTACCCAAGCTGTTCTTCGCAGGAGCCCCTAGCCTCTTCAGAGTTCCCTGTAAACGAAGAAGCCGCAAGCGACTTTGCCCTCAAGGCTCAGACAGCCGGTGCCTGGAACAGTAGGAACTCTGCACCAAACTCACAGCCCATGGCCTCAGACCTCACAACCGCAAGGGCTTGAACCCTTAACTCCAAACTCTCAAAGGGGGCTGATCTAGATGTCTGCGCCCTTTATCTAGACGTTCATAGTTGACATATTCCTTGTAGTTCAACCCTCAAAGTGAAACCCTAAGGCCCTAAGGCCGCAATTGCAGATCTAAGGGTAGTTTTATGGGCCCTTCATGTGGTCCCTTACCTCCTTTAAAGGGTTCCGTTAGTTTGTGTAGGGTATTTAAGGGGTCCCCTTTTCATGGCTAAACCCTAAACCGTGAACCCTGAACCCTAAACCCTAAACCTTTAAAGGACTAAGGTTTAGGGTTTAGGGTTTAGGGTTCCAGAATTCCCCAAGCAACAACCTTCTCTCAATTGAGCAATGTTGAGAGTTTTCGGTTCAGGCCACGTGCACCTGATGAATACTGCCCCCCCTCAAAGTTCCTGTGGAGTAATCCTTCCACTCTGATGGTTTTAGGCTTCAGGGCTAAACCCTAAACCTATACCCTATATACTATATACACCCTAAACAAACCCTAAACCCTAGTTCGTAAACCCTAAACCCTAAACCCTACATAAACCCCAAACCCTACCTATACACCCTAAACCCTAAAACTTTTAAAACCCTAAACCCTAAACCCGTCCTCAGGTGCTGCGTCAGCTGCAAGCCGTCGCGACGAATCTATGCAGACACCAGCGTGTCGGACGAGCTGGGCTCAGCTTTGATCTAAAGACGCTCTTTAGGGTTTAGGGTTTGGGGTTTGGGGTTTGGGGTTGGGGTTTGGGGGTTGGGGGTTGGGGGTTGGGGGTTGGGGGTTGGGGGTTGGGGGTTGGGGGTTTGGGGTTGGGGTGTCGTCAGGTCTGTTTGGTTGGGCTTGAGAACCTTTCCAGGTTGATGTAGAAAATGCAAGACGTCTGATCCAAAGGAATCGAAGAGAGGCATTTCAACTCCCCCGACATCACTACAAGACAGCTGCGTGTTCGCTTGTAGCCCGGGAGCTGGTTCGAGACCTCGAGTTGTAAATTCGACCAGTCCCATGCATCATGCATACCGCTTGGCCAGTTCCTTGGTAGCCCAGTGGTCTATTTTGTTGGTTCTGGGTTCCCTTACAAAGCAACTTACAAAGCAACCAACGCACAAAAGGGTGCCTTTGTTGTAATATGATGTCTGGGCTACCAAGGTTCTTGGCCTGTTCTTATCCATCTCCACCGTTGCTGCAGACTCTGCTGCGGCTCCCTCCTTTTGCTTGCAGCCAAAGCAGAGACGCATTCGACACATGTGTCGATCTCCGAGGATTTGCCATTGAACCTCACTGGCTCGCGTGTGAACGCCAGCAATGGTAGCAATGGAGTCAACGATAGCCTTGAAGAGATCTTGGTTGGGAACCTTGGCACATGTATTTGAAGGAGGTGAACAGTTTGGGCGACATGGAGAACGCCAGCAACAAGAGCGACGGGCAGCACCGACACGGTTTCGGCGACTTGGGCACGAACCTGGAGTTTCTGATGCTCAAGGTTGCCCAAATGGAGACGGCGGCTCGGCCTGGCAAGTATCCGAGTGTCATGTCCTCAAACACATTCAACTTTGTGTTTTCCTGGCCTCTACTTCTTCGGTTGTGTTTCCTTGCAGGTTTTTTTTGCGTTTCGTGTCTCAGGTTGGTTGGCCTGTGCTTTGTGGATCGGCCATGAAGTGCCCGATTGTTCTTCTTGGGCGAACTCCCCCAAACCCCGGACCCAGACGGTGCAAGCCCAAAGCCGTGTTCCCCCTTAGGCCGAACTCTCCCAAACCCCAAACCCGGACAGTGCAAGCCCAAACCCTTAAAACACGTGACAAGTCTGCACCAGGCCAAAACCTTTCGGATTGGGGACCCTGCAACACAATACAGCGCAAGCCCCAAAACCTGAACATGTCTTCTTCAAGAAGCTCAACACTCAATTGCTCGAAACAAACTACTCTTCAAACAAGTAGTTTGCGGAAGCCTCAAAAAACATAATCGTGCTTAACACTCGAGTTTTGGACCACAAGCATGCCTCGTAATCCGCGGCCGAATACACGCCGCAAACCTAGCAGTATAGGGTACTATTTTGGGAGTCCTACTTTTTGTGGCCCTAAACCCTAAACCCTAAACACTAACCCGAAACCCTCCCAGGGGTCTAGGGGTCTGCACAGGAATGGAGACTTTGAGCTCTTCAGCTTCCGAAATCCTGGTCTGGTCTCCTTCAACATCAAAGTCTGGTCTCCTTCAACATCAAGGGCGTGCTAACAGATGCTGAAGACCTGCAGCTTTGTCATAGTGGGGTAACATTTTACATTTGTAAGGGTGCTTAAACTCAATAAGGAATAGAAATTACAGTTTCAGTCCTAACCCTAAACCCTAGACCCTAAACCCCCATGAACTAGGCAGCTGCTCATGCAAGTCAGCTTCGGCCCGTTCACGTCTCCGCTAAAGCCGGTCACTTTGGTGAACATCGTGGATCAGCTCCTTGGTAGTCCAGCGGTACCCCTTTTGGTTCTGGGCTCCCTCGTAACAGTACTTTTTGGGTTTAGGGTTTAGGGTTTAGGGTTTAGGGCTTAGGGTTTAGGGTTTAGGGTTTAGGGTTTAGGGTTTAGGGTTTAGGGTTTAGGGTGCCCTTGCTTTTACATGGTTTCTGGGCTACCAAGGTTCACCCTGGTGCTGACTGCCTTTGGACAGCCGCTTCAGGGCAATCCAACCCCTTGACCTTTTCGGTGGCAGCGGCAGAGCCACTGCCATGTTGAAAAGCAAAGGCCATAAGAGGCAGCTACTGGAGGCCGCTTGGTAGTACGAGAAGAAGTGCTGGGCACAGATGAGTTCTGGAAGGTGGAAGGAGGTGCAAGGGGAGTTCTTCTGCACTTTGTGCTCAGGGGCTCCACCAATACAGCGGAGAGTCAGCAGATTCTGCCCAGCCTGCCAGAGGACTAATTATTCCATTTGTTTAGGGCACTGGTTCAATTTTTTCAGCCCCTGTAAACCAAAAAGTGTACCCTTTTCTATTGCTAGTGCATTCTTGGGTCTAGAGGAGATTTTCGTGTTGAAGCACTGGAATGGGAAGTGCGTTCGCACGGACTCTGGCAGCACAAACCCCACAAATGGTGACCGGCTCGTGTTCTCCGACTCGTGCAGCACGTCCAATGCCCTGCTTTTCAAGAAGCTGTGTTTTCAGGATGGTGTCGCCTACTTCAACATGCAACTCCAGAACGGCAGATGCATCCATCCCGACGGGGGGTATGCTTTCGACAATGTCAAGCTGGTTGTTCATGATGGGTGTGGCAACGATGACAGGCTCATGTTCACCTTCGCAGCCAAAGGGGCCGATTCTAGGTAGGCCCTTGGCATCGTTTGTATTTTCTCTTATTTGGGTTTTGGAGTGCTATACTTGAATACTTTTCTTGGTTCTGGGTTCGTATTCTCGCTACTTATAGCTCAAGAGTATATACTTTAGTTTCCAGGGTCTACTCCAAAGTAGGACGATTGGGTTTAGAGGGGTCATAGGAATGTTTTTCAGAGGTTTTAAGGGTAGGGTTTAGGGTTAAGGGTTTAGGGTTTAGGGTTTAGGGTTTAGGGTTTAGGGTTTAGGGTTTAGGGTTTAGGGTTTAGGGTTTAGGGTTTAGGGTTTAGGGTTTAGGGTTTAGGGTTTTGACCATTCCAGGACTTCGTGCTGAAGCACAAGACTGGGCTTTGCGTGCATCCCCAAGCTGGCACCGGCCCTGTAGCTTAGCTTTCTTCTGGCCGGCTTTTGGCGGTTAGGGTTTAGGGTTTAGGATTTAGGGTTTAGGGTTTAGGGTTTAATTAGGGTTTAGGGTTTTTGGTAGAAACTACAATAAGGAGCTTCAACGCTAAGCTTTTCGGAGGGGGTTCGGAAGCCAAGGTAGATGGCCAGTACTTGCTCTTTCATAGAGGCTGCACGCCGGCATCCACTTCACGGAGATGATCCCTCCGACAGACTCTGCACTCACAATGAGGTAGCCTAGCTGCCGTGGCGCGGCCCACCATTTTAGGAAGCTCGGCTGTTGCAACAGTCCGGCCATCGCGAGTTGAGCCGCGGCGCTCTTGCAGCGTGCTGCCTGAAAGAACTGCCATGCTTTTTGTTTAAGTGGTAAGAAAGATACTCCAAGGCTGTTGGGGAAACCTCCGCTTTTTCCTGAACTGCCAAGAAGTGCAAGAGCAATGAACCCGACTTTGCCGTCAAGTTGGGTCTTTCTGTGGTACCTACTATGTTACTAGGGCAATACAGGGGCCCACACATGGAGGATGCCCACAAGTGACCACCATCTAGAAAACCGCCCAGCCAAACCCCATACCCTCGACCCTCGAGCTCCAAAACCGAACACTACACCTAGGACCCGGAGTAGGCCTCTTTTTTTAATGGGGTGGGGTTGCGTAGAATCCCCTTAAAACCCAAAAAGGGCAGTCTTTTGATTCCTGGGTTTCTCCCGGGTCTAGACACCCTAAACCCTAGATCCCAAACAACCAAACCCCTACAAACCTAGAGACAAAATTGGGGGGCACTTCGATGGCTTCTAAGTGGGTTCTAAGTACCCTGAACCTCCAAGTAGACCCTGAGCCCTCCAGCTCCCAAACCCCAAACCCCAAACCCCAAACCCTAAACCCTAAACCCCAAACCCCAAACCCCAAACCCCAAACCCCAAACCCTAAACCCCAAACCCTAAACCCTACACCGTCAGCCTAAACCCTAAACCCTAAACCCTAAACCCCAAACCCCAAACCCCAAACCCTCCGAAGCATCAAGGCTCTCACACGGAAGGGCGCGACCGTGGCAGATCGAAGCCGTGACGCCGGCCCCACTGAATTTGCAGAGGCGCCCCCTTCTTAGGGTTTAGGGTTGAGGGTTGAGGGTTGAGGGTTGAGGGTTGAGGGTTGAGGGTTTAGGGTTTAGGGTTTAGGGTTGTAGGGATTAGGGAGGGTTTTGGTCTGGGGCCTGGGGGCGTCTAGTTTGAGTAGGTTGAGGTTTATTGCTTAGAACCAAAAATCCAAGTCATGAGTCCTGGACCCGAAGCCCTAATCCTTTAGCCCCTTTATGGGCTTTGGTGATGCCTGGGAAGACCCTAGTGAATTTAAAGCTAGGGTTTAGGCGTGTAGGGCTTTTCGGGTTGAGGGTCTAGGGCGTTTGGGGTTTATGATTTATTTGGGTGTGTAAACTTTCGGGTTGGGGGGCAAGGTCTTTGTTAGGGCTCGATGGTTTAGGGTTGGCGTCAACGCCCTGTAGATGGAGTTCCTGTAGCCTATTTGGTGTCTCTACGCCTGCTCCAATTTTATCGCTACGCGACCCGCCTCGGCCTGACCGAATGCAACTTCCGGAGAGGAGAGGAGGGACGTGGGGGGGTTGAAGGGTTGTGTCAGACAAAGCGTGCAGTCCTGTTTTACGCTGGGCACTGAGAGGGGTTGGGGCTGGGGGAGGGGTGGGCGGGGTTGGGGGGGGGGGGGGGGGGGGGGGGGGGGGGGGGGGGGGGGGGGGTGGGGTGCGGTCCTGTTGTGCCGTCAGCGTTGGCCTCGGGGATACCCATTGCAGCGGAGGGGATGACAGGTGGGGTGCCTGCTTTGCGCCACCCATACACCTACGGCCGGCGGATTTCTGAGTCAGGTTGCCCTAAAAAGTAACAATATGGGTCAGATGCAACTCTTGCAGCGTGTTGCAGTCTCAAAGGATTTGCTGGCGGAGTAGCAGCAGACATCACCTTCGTGAATAGGGCCTGTGTCTGTTCGCCAAGATTGTGCAACGTGCCCCTAAATGCCTCCACCATCCTCCACCCTGAGCCATCCTGAACCCTCCACCCGAAACCCTAAGCCCTAAACCATGCACTCTCATCTTGGACGTAGGGGGGCGGATGGAGACAAACGGGAAGCCGATAGAAAGGAAAATTTTTTTTTTGGGGGGGGGGAATCTTTCATACCCTGAACCCTACAACCAAAACCCTAAAATCTAAACTCTAAACCCCAACCCCAAGAAGCACTTCATCGGGCCTTCACCAGGCGCAGGAGAAATGGAGACAAAGCTGATCTCTGAGCCCAAGAACCCTCCCTCTCTGCCAAGCAGAGCCAGTGGAAGAAAGATGCGGATTTAGGGTTTAGGGTTTAGGGGTCAGGGTTTAGGGTTCAGGGTTCAGGGTTTAGGGTTCAGGGTTCAGGGTTCAGGGTTCAGGGTTCAGGGTTCATGGCCCAACCCTAACCCCCAAAAGCCTAAACCTAAACGCAGGGCTTACGGTACTGCAGGTTCCAGCTCATAGATGCCCGACTACGCCCTAAGAACCTGAGACTGAGGCGCCAAAGCCAACACAAGTCCCTGAACCCGAAGCCCGAAAACCCAAACCCTGAATCCTAGAATGCCAAAGCAGAAAAAGCCCTGCAAGCCCCAAGCTAAACCCTGAAGCCCGAAGTCTGTACAAAATCTCGGGTTCGGGGAGTCTGTTGGTTTTTGGTAATGTCGGTTTAGGGTTTGGGATTGTTTGCCTTCGTAGCTTTGAGCAAAGGGCTCATCGTGTCTCAGGGGAGCCCTCGCCCCTAAACCCTAAACCCTACACCCTACACCCTAAACCCTAAACCCTAAACCCTAAACCCTAAACCCTAAACCCTAAACCCTAACTAAACCCTAAACCCCAGAAACCCCGTGCTCTGTCTCAGGGGAGCCCTCGCCCCTAAACCCGAAACCCTACACCCTAAACCCTAAACCCTAAACCCTAAACCCTAAACCCGGGGCATTTAGTAGGTTTGTGGTGTGGGACATTTGGGGCCCTGGGCTGAAAGTAGGTCCCGCCCAGCTGGTGACCTCTGCCTCGGCCCGAGGGGCTCCAAACCCCCAAGCCCTCAACCTTGGCCCCCACCAAGCCCAGGGTTTAGGGTTTAGGGCTTAGGGTTTAGGGTTTAGGGTTTAGGGTTTGGGGTTTAGGGTTTGGGGTTTGGGGTTTGGGGTTTGGTGGGGTTTGGGGTTTAGGTTGTCCTCAGCGCCGCCCGCGGAAGACAAGCCTGGCTTAGCTCGTCTTTTTCTTCCCCCAGCAGTCTACCGCAGGCGTTCTTGTTTGTCAGACTAACCCTAAACCCTAAACCCTAAACCCTAAACCCTAAACCCTAAACCCTAAACCCTAAACCCTAAACCCCCGGATGCTCTGGCCGGGTCCCGGCACTCCTTGTTTCCGCTTGCCTCCCCTTTGTCCCCCTTCATCCCCCTTCGTGTGGGTGGCTTGGAAAGGTCCCTAAACGTCTTCGCTTGGGTTTTGGGTTTAGGGTTTAGGGTTTAGGGTTTAGGGTTTAGGGTTTAGGGTTTAGGGTTGTTGTCTGCCCTTTGTGCCCTTTCATGTGCCAGGCCTCGGCCTTGGGTCCCTGCATTTCTTGCTTGCGCATGTGGGTGTCTTTGGCCGGTCCCTGCATTCTCAGCACTGCTAGCCAAGGACAAGAGTCAACCGCGATCCTGAAGCATTCTCGAGTTCACCCGTAGCACACCAAAAGGATAGAGCCAAACCTCTCCCAAAAGCTACCCAACCCAGTCGGAAAGAAGGTGTTGATGAAACTGCCTTAGCACAGAACGCAAAAACCCTAAGCCCTATACCCTAAACCGTAAGCCCTAAACCCTAAACAAGCCACGCCGCGCCCTTCGGCGTACTCGCCATGTGTTGGTTGCAGAGGTGCGCATTCTGCCCGTCTGCCCGTTCTAGTGTTGGTGCTGCCGACGGCACCTGACAGGAATTACTGCAACCGTGCAGATCAGTCGCCTATGCTTCTGCACGGACCTAAGTGGTCCCTTAATGGAACGAGACTTGCAGCTTTTGGGATCAAAGTAGAGGACAGAGAAATCATCCAGCCATGCAGGGTGTCCGCCACAGGAAGCTGCAGAAAGCTCTGTTGAGTCTCGGCATGCTCTCGCTGCTTATCTTGGCCTGCTCCCTGCATTCACACCAGGCGCGGTTGTACAGGAACGAGGTGATATGACCATGCCAGACGAGGTCGAACATGAAATGAACGAGATGATATGACCACGCCAGGCGAGGTCGAACATGAACGAGATGATATGACCACGCCAGGCGAGGTCGAACATGAACGAGACGATATGACCACGCCTTGGCATGCCAACCCAAAAGTACTGGCAAGGGTAAAGCTGCAGCAAGGTATTTTGACCTTCTGACTGGCGGGCTCGTTTGCATCTTTGCTGCAAACCTGTGGGCACTCCATGTGGCCGCTGAAACCGATGCAGCAGATACGACAGGCTTTGGCCAAATTGGTGGTTTGATGATTGGTGGAGCGGTTGGGGCAAAAGTACTCGTTCTCCTACACTTTGGTCCGCCTGGTGTTATTGCCGCTCTAGGCGCCACTTTGTGGGGCGTCGGGGGTGCGCTAGCAGCGAAGGCTGCCAGCGCTGCCGCCAGCGCTGCCGCCATGAAAGCAACATTGCTTGCGGCGCTCACTGCTAAAGCAACCTTAGCAGGAGTCGGTGCCATTGTGAGTGGAGTTGTTTCTTTATGCATACATTGCAGCCCATGGTGAAACAATGGGTATGGCAGCTTGGCCCGCGTTGTTTTCCAGGTCGTCGAGTTGGCGACCATCGCGTGGCAATGCCTAAACGACCGGTCGATTACTGAGTCTTGTAGATTTGAAAAAAGTGTGCGTTCTGAAACAAGGCGTGCATCTTGCCTGTGTCCTTTTTGCAATATCCCGTGCGAGACTCCTCTACCGCGCTGCGACAATCCTTCGAATCCTGAACCCGCAGGCTCGTTGCAGAAGACTTTGGGGCCTCCAGAGCAGGGTGAAGACTCCCAGGACCCAGGGTTCAGGGTTCGGCATGCTTCGGGAGTTGCAGTTGTTGGTGTCTAAATATGGTTCAGGGTTTAAACCCTACACCCTAAACCCTAAACCGTAGAAACCCTGAACCCTGAACCCTAAACCCAAACCGTAATTGGTCCTAGCGCGGACGGGCTGATGAAGCCGGTTGGCTCCTTCAATGCATGAAACTGATTAGTGTCCGTTGCGCGTCCTAGGGCGTAGGGTTGAGGAAGGACTCCCAAGCATTGCTAAAGGAATGAACAGGTTTCTGCGTTTGCTTGGGGGCTCGGAGGGTGAGGGTACGGAAAGTCTGTGCGGGGGGCCGGAACCCCAAAATCCCACACCCCAAACCCTAAACTGGAAAAATTAGGACTCCGGTCGGCGCCTTTCTTTGAATGTTTTTGTGCGAAGCTCCTGTAGCTGTTTCAAGGAGTGCTAGAGTCGAGGGTTAGAGTCTGGGGTTTGGGGGGTTTACCCTAAACCCTAAACCCTAAACCCTAAACCCTAAACAGCCTAAACCCTAAACCCTAAACCCTAAACCCTAAGCCCAAGGATGTTGTTGGGTTTTGGGCTTAGGGCTTGGGGTTGGGGAGGGTTTGGGGTTTTAGGATTGAGGCCAGAAGCTCTATGTTCCCACACAGGAGCCTCGCTTGCGCTAACCCTGAGCAGCACCTCGGCTGAGCCAATTCCATCTCGACTTAGTGTTAGGGTTTAGGGTTTAGGGTTTAGGGTTTAGGGTTTAGGGTTTAGGGTTTAGGGTTTAGAGTTTAGGGTTTAGGGTTTAGGGTTTAGCGTTTAGGGTTTAGGGTTTAGGGTTTAGGGTTTCGAGTTTAGGGTTTAGGGTTTAGGGTTTAGGAGAGCATGGGGTTCTACTGCAAATGCCGAGGGCTTCTAATTGCCAAAGAACCCTAAACCCTACAACTTGAAACCCTAAACCCTAAACCCTAAACAGTAACAATCCTAGGGGTTTAGGGGTCTAATTAAGGTTTTGGGGGTTTAGATTTGGAAAAGGGGTTTAGGGGTTTAGGGGTTTAGGGGTTTAGGGGTTTAGGGGTTTAGGGGTTTAGGGGTTTAGGGGTTTAGGGGTTTAGGGGTTTAGGGGTTTAGGGTTTAGGTTTTTTTTTTGGAAAAGGGGTTTAGGGGTTTAGGGGTTTAGGGTTTAGGGTTTAGATTTGGAAAAGGGGTTTAGGGGTTTTAGGGGTTTAGGGGTTTAGGGCTTAGCAGGTTTTTATGGCGTTTAGGGTTTATGGTTTGAGCCCTTAGCCTAAGCTCTTTGGGCGTCCAGGTCGTCCTGTGTTGAGGGTCGGCTTCGGCCCTCGTGGGAGGTTGGGGTTTAGGGTTTAGGGTTTAGGGTTTAGGGGATTAGGGTTTAGGGTTTGAGGGCTTGAGGTGCAGCGTTTTCCTGGCTCAGACGGCTTAAGCCGCGCTTGGCTTCCATCTAGGAACCAGAGTAGGCCCCTATTCCCCCTTTTTTAGAAGTCTGGGTTCCCATGTAAGCCCCCGTTAAAACAAAAGGGTTTAGGGTTTAGGGTTTAGGGTTTAGGTTTAGGGTTTAGGGTTTAGGGTTTAGGGTTTAGGGTTTAGGGTTTAAGGTTTAGGGTTTAGGGTTTAGGGTTTAGGGTTCCTAGGTTACTCCTGGGCCTAGCCATGTTGAGAGCGGCCTGGTACTTCCTGGGCGCTGCGCTCGTTGCGGCTCAGTCCACCAGGCCATGGGACTCAACGGAGCCCTTTCCCGTGGACACGCGTACCTTGGAGACCAGACGAAGCCCTGAAAAGGGTTTATATAGGTTTAGGGTTTAGGGTTTAGGGTTTAGGGTTTAGGGTTTAGGGCTTAGGGTTTAGGGTTTAGGGCTTAGGGTTTAGGGTTTAGGGCTTAGGGTTTAGGGCTTAGGGTTTGCTGTCCCACCTCTCAGAGGTTCACGTCCTGAGACCATAGGAGAGATCCTCAAGCAATTTGCGCAGTAGGGGGGACATGATCCCAATGTTGGGGCTCACGTACCCGAAAAACCCTATGAATAAAGCCCCTATAGAAACCCTATAGATAATAATAATAATAAAAGCAACAACAAAAACTATAAATACTCCATCACCCCAAAAAAAGTGGTGGTCGGGGCCAGGCATGCCTCCCTTTGGAGAGCGCGCCAGCAACCCTGTGAAAGTCTCGATACGCTTGTCGGACCTGGCTTCCTTCGATGAAGCAAACGAGCGGCTCGCCGTTTACGCCGTGGTCTTTCTGGAGTGGCCGGACCAGCGTTGGTTCAATGCGTCGGTGAAATTGGCATCCGGGGCATCTTCATCAGTCTTCTGCGCTTTTTTTGTTGCCGTGTGTTGAGTCATGCCCACACACTGCTTTATAATAGGGTTTAGGGTTTAGGGTTTAGGGTTTAGGGAAATGCATCTTGGGTGATGTAAGATAGCCGTTGGAGCGCACTCTGCCATTAGGTGAATGATATCTGCACGTCTTCCGGGGGTTGCAGCACCGAAGACTTTCAGCGCGCTCTGCAACTTCGTAGCTGAGTGAGTACTTTTTTTACACTTCTTGGGATACTCCAAAATCCCCTATAGAACTGAAAGTGTACACCTTTTTTTTTGGGGGGGCTTGTCAACTCAGCAACTAAGGCAATGGGGAGAAGGCTGGATTAAAGGGATCTTTGGTCAGACGGCAAACTCTTTCTTCCGTGCTGTCAGAAGCTTTGGTGACTTGGTAGGTAGTGGTACCCTTTGCCTTTTTTTGGTTATGGGTTCCCTTGTTACATAACCAACCCAAAAAAGGGTGCCCTTATTATAATATGGTTTTTTGGGCTACCAAGGTGAGAATGTCGGTTTCGTCATTTCTGAAGATGTGTGGACGCCCATTCCCCCGCACCTCTTCTTGAAGACCTCCAACAATCCTCTTGGGAAGACAGAGTTTGACCCAGTGATCTACATGGTGCCCAAAAACTCGAGCACGTTTTTTGAGGCTGTGTGGTTGGATAGAGCGCGGACCTTCTTTGACGTGATCCTCTCCTATGAGCATTTTCCCTTCGACCAGCAGTCCCTTGACCTCTGTTTCTTGGTAGCTCAGTGGTACCCTTTACCCTTTTCGTTTTTGGTTCTGGGTTCCCTTGTAAAGTAACCAACCCAAAAAAAGGGTGCCCTTATTGTAATATGGCTGCTGGGCTGCTAAGGTTTGAACTTCGACTACTTCACCCTCCCAGCACACGCATCGGTGAGTGAGGATTTGGTCAAGCGCGACTTGACTTGGTTAGCTCTAGAGGTTTGTAAGGGCTATTGGCTATTCCGTTAAGGTCTAGGGAGACTAGTCTTGTAAGGTTTAGGGTGATTATGCCTTCATGGCTTAGCGTGCTTGTTCCTTTAGGGTTTAGAGTTAGAGTGATGATGCCGCTTGTTAGGGTTCAGGCATTATATAGGTGGGCCAAGCAAAGGCTACGCCTCTTCCCAGAAACAGATGCCGGCTTCCCCTACTCATGCGTCTCACCCTGAACACCCTTGGGTCTGGGTTTGGGGTTAAGGGTTAGGATTTGGGGGTTTCCGATCTGATTGGGGTCCTTTTTCTAAGGGAGTCCTATTCTTTTGGGACTCTATCAGGGTCCCGTTATTGTCGTAAACCCCCATTTAGGGCCACCGTAAACTCTAAACCCTAAACCCTAAACCCTAAACCCTACTACCCTCGACCTTGTCTAGGTCTGGCCGAGAGATGGGACAGCGCATCCGACATCTCAAGCATCCTGGGAGCACTTTTTCCCCATTTTTTGGTTCAAGGTTCCGGTTTAGGGTAGGGTTTAGGGTTTAGGTTTAGGGTCATTATACAGTTACAGTAACCAACCCCAGAAAATCCACCCTTGTTGTAAATTGGTTCCTGGGCTGCCCTAAACTCTAAACCCTAAACCCTAAACCCTAAACCCTAAACCCTAAACCCTAAACCCTAAACCCTAAACCCTAAACCCGAACCCTAAACCCTAAACCCTAAACCCTAAACCCTAAACCCTAAACCCTAAACCCTAAACCCTAAACCCTAAACCCTAAACCCTAAACCCCATACCAAGGTATCCTGTCATCGAAGTTTGTTGCTGGCATGGAGGGGCAGGGCTTTGAGGTCGTCAGTGTCGACGTCAGGGAGAAGGTGGCATCGGAGATGGGGAGCGCCCTGTGCATCAACATCAAGATACAGAGGCCTAGGTTTTAGGGTTCAGGGTTTAGGGTTTAGGGTTTAGGGTTTAGGTTTAGGGTTTGGGGTTTGGGGTTTGGGGTTTGGGGTTTAGGGTTTTCTTTGCTTGAGAACCCCCAAGAGACAAGAAGCCCTACATTTCCCTTGTAAAGGAAGAATGTTTTTTTTTTAACTTTTTTGGGGGGGGACTCTTAAGCACTTCGTAGAGGCGCGTCTCCATCCTGATCCTGCGCTTCTTCTGGCCATTGACTGCGTTACTCTTCATACCCTTCGCGGGCTTCTTCATCCCCATTGAGCTGGTGATGCCGCGTGTGGCCACTGGTTTCATCTCCTTCCTGTCCTTGCAGGTCTTCAGGACCATGGCATACACCATGATTCCGAAGAAGTCCTCATCGCTCCTCTGGATGGATGTGACGATGTTCTCAGTCACGGTCATCATGTTTGCCAGCGTGCTCGAGAATGTCCTTGCGCAAGCCATGCGCGCCAACGTGTCGAGCCTAGCCGCGCGCTACGTGGACAACTTGTCACGCGTGACGTTCCCACTGGTAGCCACACTGATGCTGATGATTGTTTTCTTCATGGGAGGCGCGAAGGCAGATGCAATGTTGAACTTTACCGTGTGCTTGCTTCTTCTGAGCTTTTGGCTCCTGGGCTTTGCCACAGCCGTCGTTGTGTACGTGCGCCGCTTGCCTCACATGCTCATGAAGACCCTGGTGAAGCAGATTGTGCACACAGACTTCCGCTATGCAAGCGTGCTTTCAATGGACCAGAAAGAGCTTACCCTTGTCTTCAAGCAGCTCGATGCCGCTGGGCTGCCTTGGAACAAAGTTTAACGTTCCATTGGCCCTCATCCCTCCCTGTATAGCCCTTGTTTTCACTTATTGAAATTTAAAAACCCTAAACCCATAGAAAGTAGGACACAGAGAAGGCTCCTATTCCCCTTTTTGGCAGGTTGAGGTTCCCTGAAAAGCCCCTTCAAGCCAGAAAGGCCACCGTTTTATTCCTAGGTTGCCCTTGGGTCTACGAAATTCACATTCTTGTTTCCCCCCCCCCCCCCCCCCCCCCCAACCCTAAACCCCAAACCCTAAACCCTAAACCCCAAACCCTAAACCCTAAACCCTTAAAACCCACAGGTCAATGGAAGTGGCCGAGTCGCTGCCGAAGACATCTTGACACAGCTTGCTGGGGTCGGCCTTTGCTTCCAGAAGCTTGGATTTCTTACTGTTGGCTAGTAGGGATGGGGGTTTGGGGTTTAGGGTTTCGGGTTTCGGGTTTTCGGCCTCACCCCTGCACACTAAACCTTTTAGGGTTTACGTTTTCGGGTTTCGGGTTTTCGGCCTAACCCCTGCACGCTAAACCCTTTTCTGTTCGGCCTAGGCCAAGTTCAGGGTTTAGGGTTTAGGGGTTAGGGTTTAGGGGTTTAGGTTTTGGGGTTCAGGGTCCCATTTCCATTTTCATGGGTCTGGAGCGGTTCAAGTTTAAGGTTACATTAGCCGTTCCAGAGTTTTGCTTTTGAAGTTCCAGGTTCCCGTGTAGAAAAGATAGACCTCTAAACCCTAAACCCTAAACCCTAAACCCTAAAGTTGGCCTGCCAAGGAAGGATGAAGACGAGTTGGGTTTCCGTGCAAGGTTAGCCGACATGATCCAGAAGCATGGTAGTGGCTGCTCCCTGGATCTGAAGAGCTTCTGCCAGCATTTCACGGAGCTCTTCCGGCTGCTTGCTGTTGGGTTAGTAGGGGAATTGGGGGGAATGAGGTAGTTTATATAATCCCTAAAAGGGCATATACGTATATATATATATATATACAAATAAATATATAAATATATATTATTTATTTTCGTTTGTATATATATATATATATATATATATACATACATATATAGATGGTGGGCCCAAATTCCCAAACCAACCGTAAGGCTGGAGCTCAGGGAGTCCGCAGAGGCATGGCGGCCTGAACTCAACGCGAAGGAGCCGGAGGAGGCAGCTGAGGAGAAGGGAGAGGATGCAGGGCATCCCTTCGCCATCCAGCCGGGCCGCGCCATGATAACCTGAAATCAAGTCTTGCGCCATGATAACCTGAAATCAAGTCTCTTATATATATATATATAAAGTTGAGCTGAAGAAGGAGAGCAGAGAGAGCTTTAAGGTAGGTGTATCTAAGAAGATGTGCCATGATCTACCTACCGAAGTTCTATCTGAAATGCCTACTCCTCTGCACTAGAACTATACTTAGGCGCCTTTCAGGTGAGAAAACAGCCGAAACAAGAGGCTGCGAAACATCCCTTGAATATCCGAACCGGCCAAGCCGGGTGGCGAAAGCCGTGAGACAGGTGCAAGGTTTAAGGTTGAGAGGTTTAGGTGCGAAGCTGTCATTAGCTGTCCCAGCCGGCCAAGCCGGCTAAGCCGGATGACTTGGGCCGTGACACCCTAAACCCTAAACCCTAAACCCTAAACATCCTCGGCGTGGAGATGCGCAGATGCGCATGTGGCTGGACATCCCCTTCGGATTGGCCATCTGGGGTGTCTCAAAACAGTTTCTTCGCAGGTCTGAAGGTATTGGGTTTGAGGCGTTTAGGGTTTAGGGTTTAGGGTTTAGGGTTTAGGGGTTTAGGGTTTAGGGTGAGGGCTTACCCTAACCCTAAACCCTATAAACCCTGTAAACCCTGTAAACCCTATAAACCCTATAAACCCTACAAGCCCTATACACACTATAAACCCTATAAACCCCATAAACCCCATAAACCCCATAAACCCTAAACCCTAAACTTTTAGGTTAGGTCGCACACTTGTAGGTTTAGGGAACCACCTCCGCGCCATGAAGCCCCAAAGCCATTCCCAATATACGAAAGTGGCTTAGGAGTTAGGGGTTGGGGTTTAGGGTTTAGGGTTATAGAAATTGTATAGGGTTTGTGTCCGGAGTTTTGTCGGGTTTTGGGGGTTTGGCCGAGTTTTGTTTTGGTGCGTTTGCTCAGGTAGGGGGTGGGGGTTGGGGGTAGGGGGCCGGGAAGGGGTAGGGGGTAGGAGGGGGTGAGGGGGTAAGTCTTGTTTGGTGCCCTGTGAAGGATGCAGGATTTTTGTACGAGCTTTTCGTCATGAAGCATACAATTTCTATTAATCCTGGCCTTGAGGGTTTAGGGTTTAGGGTTTAGGGTTTAGGGTTTAGGGTTTAGGGTTTGAGGGTTTGAGGGTTTGAGTTTTAGTTATAGGGCCCTGGTGTGCATCAGGGAGGTTTTAGGGTTTAGGGTTTAGGGTTAGGGCACTGGCACAAGAACGTTCCGGGTCCTGGGGTTTAGAGCTATCTGAGTGGTGGTTGCGGGAGGGTACCTGCGGAATTCTAGAGTTCCCCTAAGGGTCCATGTACCTCATTCTTATATACTTGGGCCCTAAAGTCCCTCTACAGGAGGTACTTCAAGGCCCAAGTATATAATAATTAGGTTCATGGACCCTTAGAGTTCGGAGGCATTTCTGTTGTTTGACTTTTTTGGGGGGCGTATTGGCAGGTGTGGAGTCTAGGCTTTTCAAATCTTGGTCCACTAAGGTTAGATTTAGGGTTTAGGACTTAGAGGTTCAAGGTAGGGTGAGGGCTTGACCTAAACCCTAAACCCTAAACCCTGAACCCTGAAACCTGAAACCCGAAACCCTGAAACCCCAAACCCTAAACCCTAAACCCTAAACCCTAAACCCTAAACCCTAAACCCTAAACCCTAAACCCTAAACCCTAAACCCTAAACCCTAAACCTCTCTATCATAATGAATTTAAACCCTAATTCAAAAGTGGGCAACGGTGATTTTCGGCCCCAAAAGTGGGCAACGGTGACTTTTTTGGCCTCAAAAGTGGGCAACGGTGACTTTCCTGGCCTCAAAAGTGGGCAACGGTGACTTTCCTGGCCTCAAAAGTGGGCAACGGTGACTTTCCTGGCCTCAAAAGTGGGCAACGGTGATTTTCCTGGCCTCAAAAGTGGGCAACGGTGATTTTCCTGGCCTCAAAAGTGGGCAACGGTGATTTTCCTGGCCTCAAAAGTGGGCAATGGTGACTTTCCTGGCCTCAAAAGTGGGCAACGGTGACTTTCCTGGCCTCAAAAGTGGGCAACGGTGACTTCTGGGCTTCAAAAGTGGGCAATGGTGATTTTCCTTTTCCCCGAGTTTTTTTCAAGGTTTTTCAAGGTTTTTCAGCGTTTTTCAATGTTTTTCAAGGTTTTTCAATGTTTTTCAGGATGTTTCAGGGTTTTAACCCATAATTCTGACCTTTTCACAGCCTAGTTGTGGTCAAGGGGGGGTCGTGTTTTTCAATTTAAAGGCAAAATAGTCTTCGGAGACCCCC
>CAJNDS010000663.1:0-95113 GCA_905221605.1 Symbiodinium natans
AATGAGACTGAGAAGATGCGTGGCTTCGTTTACTTGCAGTTGGCCGTTTTCGGATCCACTGCTGGAGACTGAGCCCTCAGAGTCACTGCCCTCACTGGATTCCTGGAGCGCTTGCTGCAGAGCCTCTGCGGCGTCACCAGCGGCCGACGCTGCAGATGCTGAGGATGAGCTCGCCTGCGGGACTGGATGCCAGCGGCCGCTCCTGGTGTCATCTGGATCGAACTGGCCAGCACGCACCAACGTGAGCACCTTTTCGAGCTCACGCAGGGGACCACTGAGGGCGTCTCTGCTGTAGCTTAGTGCACTCTTGTTCACTCCAAGACTATGGTAACCTAGCAATGTCTGATTGTCCCATCCAACGAAAACTTTTGCTGTCCAGCTCAGAAGCGTCACCTTCAAGCTGTGCGACGTGAGCTGGAGCAAGTGATCCTGATTTGCCCTTGGGTCCTGACTGAGAATGGCGCGCAGCCACCTCGTGACCTCAGCACTCGTCAAGTGGGCCTGCAAGAGGCGGCCATTGGCTGACATGGCCGGAAGAATGAAGTCGTCAGCTAGGTCACCGGCGCAGGTCAAACCCCAAGCCTGTCTGGCCGACGTCCAACTGAGTGCCCAAGGTCGCTCCTCAAGACCTAGCACCGGTGCCGCCATAGGCAGCAGCCTGTTGCCCTGACTGGCTGCTCGAGATTGCTTGGGGTTGAGAACTGCGCATTCCACGTAACCAGTTTTGAAAGTCCTAGCACCGAAGTCGAAAGCTAGATCTTTGGCTCTGCACGCATCGCTGTGTCGCGCCCTGGCAAATAACATGAAACACAATCCTCCTGCCAAAAGGCTCTCGTAGGACTGCGGGTCCTGCGCGGCCGCCTGCTCTAGCCAACGCACCTCCTGCACTGTCAGCGGTTGCGCCTGCTTAGGAGGCCTTTTGTTTTGCAACTGCAGGTGAGCCATGCCCGTCACTCTTGGGCTGCGAAGACTGTCAAGAGCAACTGCTAAGCCAAGGAGCCCATGACAAAAGGCCAGCGCCTGCAAGACTGAATGACCCGCACTGGCTGAAGCGCCCTTGTCTTTAAGCTCCTGCATAAAGAGAAAAAGCAGCGGCTCAGACAAGGCTTCCATGGGAAAACGAAAGACCCCCCAAACCACCAGTTTCTTCAGTGCGCCGGCTCTGCTGAGCAACGTGTTGGTGGCCTTGCGACAGAATATCACCTCCAAGTTGCCCAACTCGACCCTATTGTCTTGGTTCATGACAAAGTGGAGCACCTGAATACTGAAGAAATGGGGCGCCTGCCTAATCAAAGCGCTCCACTTGCTAAGTGCCACTTGGCGCTCTTCACGCGCCCTGGAAGCCTGCCATCCTGTGTGAGCACACCTTAACGGCGGCGCCCTGAAAGGGGCCGGCACTGCGACTGCCTGAGCATTTACTGCGACCAGTGGCCGCGGCACATGCGCAGGCAGCTCGAACAGATCCTCCTGCACTTCTCTCAAAATGCTTGGGCTCTGAGACAAAAAAGCAAAAGTTCCTTCTTCCCATGGCTGACGCAACTGGGCCCTACCTGACCTGATAGGTCCAAAGGAACCTGTCAGGTCCAACAACGGATCGACCTCAAGTCGCTTCATTAGGGAGTGGAGGGTGGGCTGAAAATTTTGGCGCTAGAGCCAAAATGGCACGAGTTCAACACATAGGCTCGTACAAGTACAAGCAACATGTGTCACGAACTCTTACTGAAGAGAAGCGGCGCAGAAGCACTTTTCACGCCGTGGGGCAAAGCTGCACGGCACTAGCCGGCAATCCGACTTTGGAAAGCTCCTGCACCTGTACTGCATCGGGAACTGGGAGCCTGGGCTCCTGTCCATGTTGCAAGCTCCCGATGCCCTGGTTCCACAATTGGACCTGAGGCGCCTGCAGGACTGTCAGAGCAAAAGCACAAATGGCCCGAGGCCGCTGGGCCCTTATGCCCCACGTTCCTAGAAGCCCAGCTGGCTGAGGGCCAAAGCTTCCACAAAATCCCCATGGACTTCTTCACGCTTGGCACAAGCCAGCCACTGCGGGAACAACCCCCTGCTCGGCGCATCTGCCGGGTTGCACGGGCTGGGTACCCTGCAGAACCAGAAGTGTGTCCCTAGAGACGATTCCTGGGAAAGGAAATTCTCCAGTAGCAGCTGGTTGGAATCTGGGAAGGCGGATCCTCGAATCAGAGAGTGCTTGACGGCCTCGTTGTCCACGAAGCACGTGCACAGATTCCCTGCGAGGGCCCCTCCCCACAAGTGAGCTGCAAGCAGCACGGCAAGCAATTCTGCTTGAAACACTGGGTGCTCCGTACCACAGGCACGCCAAGCCTCGGTGACCGACTGTGGAACCTTAGCACCGAAGTAAGCAATGGGCAGCGCACGAGCGCTGCAGAGCACTCCCCCTACGGAAGCAATGCCATCCTCGACTGCTCCGTCGGTGAACACCAAAAACTTCTTGCGTGCCTGAAGCTCAAAGGCCCTGGGCGGTGCTGAGGGCACACTGTGCAAGATCCAAGATACTGCCCAACGTAACCTGCTTGACATAGCGACTCTGCGTGAGTCCTTTGCTGGGCTGGCATGGTTGAGGAGGACCCTTAACGCGACCATGCCAAGCCGACCATGCGTCTGCGCCTCTAGCCAACGAACCCTGGAGGCAAAGGCAAGGCACTCGGCTGGGGCCAGAGTTCCCCTGTCTAGCGTTTCCTTACACCAGCGACGCACCTCAATGCGCCTAGATTCTGTGTTGGAGACAAGTACAGTTCTTTGGGGTGCCTTTGTCAAGTCAAAAACCACACCCAGGGACTGAAAGACCTGGCAGAAGGGAGACGCCTTGCCCCCGTCGGTGGCTACTTTCCACCCTAGCAACTGGAAAAACAAGAAGACTGAGGCTTGCAGACTTCTGACATCCTCTTCCAGGGTGACTACTGAGTAGTCATCGTAGAAAGTGGTCCACGGAATGCACAGCAACTGGGTTCCTGCAGCCCATAAGGCGAGAGCCAATCTTATGAACCCCCAGACACTGGCGGACGCTCCAAACGGGAGTGCCCTGAGCTGCAGGACCTCAACCCTTTTGGCAACTGGGTTCCATACTGCAACACGCGCTACATCCATGTCCTGCGGCGAGACTGCTAGCTGACGATACGCTGACTTTAAGTCAAAGCATCTGCCCAGCAGTTTGCGAGCTCTGGCGGGCACCTGCGGAGACCTAAGAAACGCCTGCACCAAGGCAACTGTGTCACCGGTAGTCATGACTGTGATTTTGTCCTGACTTCCGACTGTGTCGTTGATCCTGGAGACACTAAAATCGTCAATGGCCCTGACGCGGTCACCCTGGGTGACTGCGAAACGCCTGCTGAGGGCCCCTTCTGCAGGGGGGGCATCAGATGGCGGCAACAAGAAAGCCCACCCGTTGTCCACGTCTTCGCAGGTCTTGCGCCAGAGGGCCTCATCCAGTGTCGAGTCACCGGAGGGCCCAGTCATGTCCCAAATTTCTCTGTTGCGGGCAGGGGCCTGTTTAAGGAGCTCGTCCTTGGTCAAAAGTGGGGGAACTACGTGCGCCTGCATGTGGCCACTATCCCTAAGCCAGCCCGTCAACGGCATTCCCTTGCGCAGATCATCTACCAAAGCCTTGTCCTCGAAATCAATGGACTGTAAGAGCTCTTCCAGGAGCCGAAGTCTCTTGCCCTGTAAGATGCCTCTGACCGAGCTGTCCATCCTGGCATGATCCTCATTCTCTTCCTTAGCCAATTCTTTTGCCCTTTGGCACATGGAATTCAGCATCTGGACTCTGTCCCTGTGCACCTGAGTCAGGCTAGTGCGCACACGATACACGGCCGACTCAAGCGGCTCTGGCAGTGGGGGCCGGCATTCCGCCGGGTGCACAGAGTTTGCAGCCCGGCGAAGAAACTCCTGTGGTTGCACCGGCTCTGCCACGCTAGCCCACCAACTGCCACCCTGCCTCCGAATGGACACAACCTGACTATTTTTGACCCCCGTGAGGCGCTCTGCAGAGGCACCCGGCACGCACGCTGCCATGTCGAGCTCTGGGGGCAACTGCACCCATTCGGACTTTTGGAGAGGATTGACCTGCGGCGGCAGCAGGGAGGACTTGGGTAAGAAGCCTAAAGCGGCGCGTAGGCGGGCCCTAGTTGAAGCCACTGGGTTAGCCCTGGCACCTGAGGCGTCAGACGCGCTATAACCCTGGGAGATGGCAACCCCTAACAAGGCCGCGGCCCATTGCCTACACAGCTTGCGGGGATACGCAGTCTCTGCTGACGTCGCCCAAGAGCCGTTGTCCAAACGACCCCAGGCTTTGTGCTTGTGTCCCAAGCTGGGGTCGCACAACATGCCGAGGACGGACAAATCTCGAACATTCGTCCATAGTGCAGTGAGTTTGCACCTGTCACCTCCGAAACAGCAGTGATGGAACTGGACAAAACAAAGCTGCTCAGACAACTGATTTGCTACACGCTTCATTGGGGATGTAGTCCAGAAGAGGCTACCTGCAGGGTTTTCTATGCTCCACATGCAGCCTGCTGCTGCAGCTGCTAGAATTGCGTCGGCGCAAAACTCATATAATATATTTGCATGGCTGATTCGGACTTTGTCCCTCATGTTCAAACCTGGCAACCCATCGGGGTGAGTGAAAGACCTGAGAGGCACTGGCGCCTTCCTGCCCCTGGCAGGAATGCTCCTAGCCTGACTGCTTGTGCTGCAGGGGGGGGCCAAATGCACTGACCAAATTTTCCCAGACCTAATCATGTCCAGGACCAACTGACGCCCAGACTCTTGCAACAAATTGACTTGCAGGACTCGCATCTCGCCGCCGACCTTACTGTCCACTGCCAAAGCCTGAAAACCTACAGCTGCCAAGGCAGAACTGAGCCTGGCTGTCCCTGCAAAAACCTCCAGGCACACGAGTGAGTCCACGGATCGCCGGGACGGACTAGCAACCTGGGAGGGCTCATGGCACGTGGTGGAATGGCTCACTGTTGCTGAAGCAGGGCTCAAAAAAGCGGCCGGTGGCTCCAAAACCTCCTTTTCGTGATTACTGGCTACGCCTGAAAAAGGCTTAGTTACTGACGGTCTCAACTTTGCCTGTTTCTCTGGGACTGCTAGGCGAGCACAAGACGAATGTCCTGGCGCTGAAAACTGCGGACCTGGTTCCTGATTTGCTTGCAAACAATTCTGCACGGGAGCTGAGACGTCTTTGCGGTCCTCAATCGCCGGGAGTCCCCGACACGAGGCTTGGCGAGCGCACAGAGGCACAGGCCCTTGGGGCAGCGTGACAGCACCTGAGTTACTCTTGGATGGCCCGGCGCTGTCCAGCACTGGACCTGGGGACCCTGGTCGCCCTAGTCAATTCTCGCAGACTGCAGCGCTGTGCTTGCCCCCACACTTCATGCACAAGTGGGCACCCCTAGCGCAGGTTGGATTGTTGTTGACGTCCTTGCATTCCAAAGTGCAGCCGTGGGCCAGGTTGAAATTAAAGCACAGCCTGATGCCCTCCCGAGTGCCACTGAGCCCCTTGAGGGCGGCTGGCACATTGCTGGCTGAGCGGGCACCTTTCTTCTCTGGCCCCTTACCCCCAAAACCGCGCCCCCCTTTTCTTCCCCCTTTGGGACCCTTGCCCCCTCCTTTGTCCTGCATCTGATCCCACGTTCGCTTGGGCGGGGGGGGGGGCTTGGGGAGGGGGAACAAGTGAAAAACAACAGAGGGAGCCGTGCATGCAGACTGCAGGGCTGCGTCAACCTGAGAGCTGCCGCCTGTCTGGGCAAACTTGTGCTGGACCTGCTCGCTTACTAAGCGCCAGAGCTCCCTGTCGGCTAGCAAAAACTGATCTAGGCCGGGCGACACATACCCTGCTGGGGGGTGACGATGGATGTGATCAAACAATGTACGCATACTTGTCTCGTGCGCCTCATACTTGCACACACCCGCGACCTCGAGCGCCACTCCTCTGCGACAGACAGCCTGGTAGACCCTGAGGTCACTGGTAAGGTCCACGCGCACAGTGGGAGTTTTGCCCCCAACCTTAAGGGCATTGTTCTCCAGCCTGATCAGGGAGTCATCCCTGCGCACACTGGTGACTTCAGCGTCACGACTGCTACACCTGCTTGGCGGAATATACCTGATTGCCTGGTCTCTGATCATGGCAGCACATGAATCAACGAGAGCGTGGCTTGGTTCGAATTGCCCCCCAACGGGCCAGCTACCGAGCCTGGTCCTGACTGAGTCCAGCCTGCTTGCCCTTTCTTCCGGGCTCAACTTTCGCGGAGCGTCTTCAGGCGTCTCGACCATGCTCTTAAGCTCTGCAACAACCAACGTTCCTGCTTCGAATAACAACCTGTTGACTGCAGACTTCGTACTGTCCGTCCTGTCGGCAACTGGAAAGGACTGAATGACCTTCTCAACTTTGTCTTGCTCAACTTTGTTGGGGGCCGAGGCGACATGAAAAAGAAGTGCACTGAATGTCGCCAACCTGGACGCCTGAAGGACGTCTATGCATGACTGAGGCAGACCGTATTGAAGAGCTCGGGCTGCAAAGGTTGGTTCGCTGTCGGCCAGGGACATCCTGCGACAGGGCACAAGCCGAAACAAGAGAAAAAACAAAAACAAAAACGAAAACAAGAACCCACAAGGGTCAGACGTGCCTGAAGACAACAGGGCACGGCCAGCGCAGACGCGGCCTGCGGCAGGCACAAGCCCGACCGCGAAGAACAAAAGCAGCCCGCACAGCGCCTGTGGGTTCGGTCTCCAGCAGATGGACCTGGCCAGCCAACACGCACAAGCGTGGGCGGGAAAGGCGGCAAGACAGCCAAGCCTGGAAAACGGGCTGCGCGAGCAAACGGCTCGAGCCACAAGGCAGCGGCAAACGAGAGGCCTGAAGCCGAAGCCCGGTCAAAGCACAATTGGCACAACCAAAGCCTACCTGACTGGGCGGCTGTCCTGGAGCATTAAGCCCATGGCGCTGTGCCAAGTTGGCGAAACCTGGCACACTTGTAAGTGGACAGGTCCTGCCAGGCCTGTGCGGCCCCATGCCATACGGGTCCACAAAGGGGGGCTGAGAGGCCCGCGCTGAGGCAGCCGGCACTGCCAACTGGCTGCTCTGTGAGGCGGTCTGCGTGTTCTGAGAAACTAAAGGAGGAGGGGGGGCCTTGGACTGGGGCCCCTGCGCCTTGGCGGGTCCCTGAGAAGCCTGAATGGCCTGACCAGCAGAAGTTGGTACGGCCTGACCAGGAGAGGCACTCTGGGTGCCTTGCGGCGGCTGAGTCCCTGAGCTGCCGGTGTCACCGACTGTGCCCTGACTGGCCACCGTCCGGGCTTTAGACGCGGCCACCAACGCCTTGCTAACTGGTCCGCCTGGCACGCCCGAAGGAGCAGTTGGTGCAGCGGACGTAACGGACGTAGCCCCTGAGGATGTCACGGGCTTCACTGGAGGCGCCTTCGAAGCCACATGCGGCTGAAGCTGCATGGAGTAGCCTAATTGCCCGGACAGCTCAGCAATCTGGAGTTTAGCCAGGACCAGCCGCAAGCGGGCTCTATCCAGGCTACTGGCGCCTGCCAAAGCCTGACTCACCGCTGCGTCGCTCTGCTGAAGCATGGACTGCAGACCACTTCGCGCCGCACGAAGTTGACTCTCTGAAGCTGGTGGCGGGCCCACAGTAGGTGTGGCTCCAGGAATTGCCACACCTGTGGCTCCTGACACGCCTGGCGAACCAGACTTCTTGGCTACTGGATGAGGGGTCTGCACCTCCTGTGGAGCCTGGCTCCCGGACTTCACCACGGGCACTGAGTGTTCCACCGCCTGCTCGGCCCGGGATAGTTCGTCGAAGTCGAAGCCGGCCATTCTTACCCCAGCAGTTGAGAGTCACAGAAATTTTGGCCCTGAAAATTTTGGCGCTAGAGCCAAAATGGCACGAGTTCAAGGACACATAGGCTCGTACAAGTACAAGCAACGAATTACACTACTTGAATTCATTGGACGAGTTCAACTAACTAAACCAACTCAACAAATTCAACCAACTAACCGCATTAAACCAATTGAACTAATCAAACTATTTGATTTAAGCAGACTAGTTACAAAAAAACAAAAAGAACTGAACTAATTCAATGATTAAAGGAAGCAAATTTCTGAAAACAGCTTAATGATTTGAATTATCCAGGCCGAAACGAGAGGAGAATGCCAAAAACATAAATCCATCAACAAAACAGTTACAGGCCAAGAGCCAGAAGTGGCAAAAATGAACAACGGATGGTGTGACAGCGGGACATCGAATGTCCATAGTGAGCAGGATATCATCAGCATCAGGTCATCGTCATCAAGACATGCGCCCTCGCAAACTCTCTCTCTTCCTGCATCATTTCTCTCTTTCTTTCGGGGAGGTTCGTTCCTGGGCAAGGTGCGGCACAAAACCATGATCCGTCTTCTCGTGAAACTAATTTGCCGGGGTGTGGACTCGTGCCCCCAGGCTCGCACAACCGCTGCCTAAAAGAAATGTAGCAACCCTACGTACCTAGGATCGGTCCTCACTGCAAGTCCACACGATTTCTCTCTCCACTCTCTCACTCCACCCCTCCATCCTGCCGCAGCTTTGCTGGTCGGCCTACGGTGCCTAGCACTCCGCGCACTACCTTTCCAACCTACGATGCCTGACACTTTTGAACCCCTTTGACGACCATTTCTAGGCACATGGGATACGACGATCCAAACCCAGCGACATCTTCTGAGAATCCAGGGTGCATAAACGACGAAAACCACTGAAACAATTGAATTTATTGCTCTTCGATGCATAGCGTTACAAACATATCGAGCCATCAACAGTCATCACATGTCATCACAAGTTCAGCAAACATTTCGCAACGTTTGCTGTCGATACTGGCCAGGCGACCAGATGCTTGCACGTCGATGCGAAGGCCACTGTAGCCCTCCCCTCTGCAGTCCTGGGCATCTGCATCAGGGACATGACACAGCTGGCACAGCTGGCACATCTGACACGCATAGATTTGAAGAGCTTCGGTACAAAGATTCTGCGCTCGTGAAATCTCGAGATGCGAAGGCGAGTCACTGGACTGTTGCCCACCGTGATGCCGACGGCGGCCACCGTGGTAGCCTGGCAGCTGCAGCAAAGACTTCCTCACCCTCCTGCGTGGCTCCAGCGACAACAGCAGCGGGTGCAAGCAAAAAAAAGTGCTTCGGGCCTCTCGCAGCGTGAGGGTGATGACAAACTTCTTGTCAGCTCCAGTGCGGTAGCGGACGTAGTAGTACCTCCCCGGTCGGGGTCGGAGTATCGCTTCGAGGTTGATGCGTCGAGATCGAGGCTTAGCAAACACTTAGCATGTCCGGAGCCCTGCGCACTGGTCGTTGATGGCACGATTGATGTCCTTTCTTGCACAAGCTCAAGCAAACACACCAATTGAAGGAGACCTGGCTTCTACTTCTGAAGTTCGCGTTGTGCAGCAGGCTCTAACTTCAGCTGTTTTGCACTAAATGACTGTAAGTTACACTTAGCAAGTTGCACTTAGTAGGTGCAAACTCACCCGGACCCCAAGCATTTTGGAAACCGAAGCAAGAGGCAAAGAGGGAATAAGGGAACATGGCAAGGTAAGCACAAAAGGCCTGCTTTCAAGTCTTTGTCTAAAACAGGCCGGGTGTCGCCACGCCACCCACCATCCCGGTTGCCGCTCCCCGAAGCCGTCCAGGCCGCCTTCGCGATCCACGGCTGCGAGCACCGAGCCCAAGCCTCAGGGGGAATTAGGGTGCTGCAGTGGCCCCCCCTGGGATCCAAAGTGGGGCAAGCATGGCAAGCAGCCCATGAAGGGGGACCCCGTTTTCAGAAGAGGCGGATCCCTTGTACACACAGATCTACTAGGTCCCACTGCCTGGCATTGAGCTCCCGTCACGCGGACGCCCGTGAGGCGAAACCACGAGTCCTGGGGTAGGGAAAAGTTTCCAAAGTTTAGAAACCCTTGGTTCAACCATCTTCTCCCACATACAAAATTGAAAAAAAAAGTTGGAAAGAAGCGGAGTGTGAATCATGAAAGCACGGTGATGCGATTTGTGGCGTGTTTGTTAGGGGGAAAGGCAACATGTTCGCAGTCTCTGCGCCAGACAGGTCGGTCATGGTCATGGGCATATATCACCTCCCCTAGCCCAGCCCGAGCCCAGTGCAGGAGAGCAACAGGACATCGAGCCCGCCACGACTTCCAGATCCGCAGCTTATCCAGAGGGGCAGCCGGAAACCCAGATGAACACGTTTCCTGCCAGGTGAGTTGCAAGGCTGCTGCTGTTGTTACCCCTGTTGTCCCATGTCCTCTCTGTACCGAGAGAGGCAAGGAGTAGCAGAGTTTGAGGTCACGAGATGTCATATGAAAGTATATGAAAGGAGGAAAAGGTCGGGGGATGGTCTCACAGTCTCTTAGTCCTGGGTACCAGGAGTGACTTGGCAGTGCTATGGTCGTGTTGTCCAGATCTTAGCTCGACCTGGCCCTGGCCTTCCCGGAGACGGTACCAGAGATTTCGCAGGCCTTCACCCAGCGACCATCCTTAGCACAGAAATTCACAGAGACACGATGGAATCCCTGTGAGTTGAGCCTTTCGGGCAGGAAGAAATGCTTGCCTCAACTTCCAACTTCCTCCAACGGGATCCACAGAAAACGGCTGTGCCGCCCAGACAAGACCAGGCTCTCCAGAGTCGTACTGCAGCTCATAAGGGCACTCGAGGCCTCCAGAGCTTGAGGACGGTTGTAAGGTGTTCACGCTCGACTCACTTCCATCACATGACGGGAAGCATGCGCTTCCCCTATACTTCCGATACAATATCCGCAAGATATCGAATGCTCGCAGGCATCAGTCGACCAGCACATTAGCAGGGCCTCTCCAGTGAAAGATCTCCACCTGAGACACCTTTGCCGGCTGGGCCAGTGTAATCTTCGCCCACTCCGTGAAATGGACGCCTTGGCTTGTACCAACCCAACTGCGCCACTTCACAGCCGCAACGCTAAGGCCATTAAGGAAAAAGCCCTGGAACCGCTCAAAGAAGATTTTAATTTAAACCTCTGGAACATGTGCCAAGGAAGAGTTGTTGGGCTCTTGGGGTTAGAATGGTTTGGAGAACGGAAGGGGATGGTCATGGAGGGTTTGTGGCAGCCAGGTTAACCCTCTTGGAGGTGCAACATGATAAGGTCAAGTGAATGTGTCACTATTCTCCAGAGCCGGTCAAGACAACAACCCTATCTCCTTCTGTGGAGCCGCCAATCTCTAACGCCCAGCTGCCGTATCCTCTGTTCCACGTGGTTAAATCACCCTGCGCGGTGATCTGGGGAGTGCAATCTCTGCTGTTCCTCCATCCTGGCAAAGAAATGTTCATGTGCTGGGCCATTGGCAGCAAGGGACTAGCCCTGACTCCCCAAACACCCTGCCTCCCCACCACGTGTTGCTTTCGCAAACGATGGTGCCAGGCTCGATGATGGCCACTTTCTCCTCACAGCTCGCCTCGAAGGATGAAAGCTCCAACACAAAACTTCCGAGATCTCTGGCTTAAACCTGCTTAAACTTAAACCAGCTTCGCCTATCTTTGCCCTTTTTCGCCTATCTTCACCAACCCCAGGATCGGCCTCCCGCTTGTAAAAGCGCCAGGTCGTCCCTCCAAAGGTCGTCTCCTTCTCAAGAAGATGTCACATCTCACACATTTCAACACTAAGGCAGGTCAGCTGCACAACATCGAACGATCCAAAACAGCCGACTTCCATGCACACGGAAATGGAACAGTACGGTCCAAATGAGGGACACGCCCAGGAATGCGGGACCACGGGACCACGAGACCACTGGACCATTGGCCCAGGAAACCGGGCGGCCCCAAAAGCAGGGAGCCACAAAAAGGAGTGGAAGCACGCTTGCAACAAAGGATGAGAAACCATGAAGCTCTAAGGCTAAATTGAAGTCGACTCGGAATGCTTCACTTCAGGCATTCAACTTCACTTCGAAGATCTCCCCAAGGCGTCTCCTTCTCCCCGTTTTTCCTGTGCAAGGGCTCTGGAGCTGAGGCGTGCAGACAAAGCATGGCATTCGCTGACCGGTAGGATTCACTCGGCGCCTGGGGAGTGCACCCGGGCTGGCACCCATGAGGAGTGCCTCCGCCAGAAAAGACACAAAAAACAACAAACACGGCTTTGGGGGTTTAGGGTTTAGGATTTAGGGGTTTAGGGGTTTAGGGGTTTAGGGGTTTAGGGGTTTAGGGGTTTAGGGGTTTAGGGGTTTAGGGATTACTCTTCGCGTCTGTCCGTGTCTCGGTCTGTCAGTCTCTCTGCGCGCCTTGGTGCCGAACTCGCAGTCCTCGTCTTTCCACAAGTTCCTTGGGATCGGTTTTCTTCTTCTTCCCTCTTCATCTTTCTTACTCCGTTTTCTTGGGAGTCGTTTTATCGCCTTCAACAAGGGTGTGTCCTTCTTCCCTCGTCTCGTTCGTACATGGCGGTGCAACAACACACGCCCACTTGCCAGGCCCAAAGCCGCATTGCCCCCGAGCACTAAAAGGAGCATTGAGTGCATCGAGCGTCTCTGACTCTGGTGGCAGGGCATTGCTGAAGAAGATGCGATATTTCCCTGCAACAGAACTGGTAAGCAGTGTGTTTTTTTTGGCTTGTGGCCGGCCTCCATTCTTCTGCCCGTCCATGAGACTAACGATGGCGTACTGCATGCCTTGCACCTCGGTACTCTGGAACTGGCAGCACGAAGCACACAAGCCTGCAGAACAATTTGTCAACTGCAGTGAACCTGCTGAAAGTGAAAATGCCAAGGATGAGGCATTGGAGCCATAGTCTCCAGCTACATTGGTTTCCCAGATCTTTCAGGGCCGGGCAAAGAAAGCAGAGCTCAAGAATCTTCCAAAATCACACAGCCGTAAACGACCGCGAGCAAAACACTGCAAAGCACGTGAGGAAGCATGCTGCAGGCGCCCCCATCACCCCCTGATATCTTCGCCTCTGCCAAGCTCTTGGGAACAGGATCTGGCGTCGCGGACGGTGCAGTGAAAGCCCACGGAATGTGCGTGCCCCAGGTGCCCACGCAAGTCACCTGCGCTTTGGCCCCACATCCAGCACATGCTAAGTGGCTCTGATGCCCTGTTACAATAATTTGCTACCTGAGTCAATGCAGAGGGTTCATGCGCAGCTTCCTTTTTGCTGCTCCAACCCTCTCTTTTCGTGGTACTCTCTACAACATGCTTCTCCCGTCCTGGCGATAGATGCGCCAAGTGGTGCCCTCCCAGGTGGCATTTGTCTCCGCATTCTTTGCAGCGGAGTCCGCCCTGGAGAAGAAATCTAGTGCACGAGTTTGCATGTCCACTGCCGGTAGTCTGCACAAGACTGCGCTCGTATACACTTCGTGCCTTGCACCAGATTTCAGCGTCGTTCCAAAATCGCAATCTGCTTCGTTCCAAACCGGGGCAGCAGAAGGCACGTCTGTGCCAAAGACTATTTGTTGGCTACCTTACACAGGGCGCCGCATTCATGTCTTGGTTTGCTGGGCTGTTGACCATTTTCAAAGGTCACCCTCCTGCCAGCATACGAAGGGGTGAACAATAGCATGTGTATGGCCAAGAAGCAAGCTTGCTTCGGTCGTCTTCGAGTGGAAAGCCAAAAAATGTGTACTATTGTGTACTACATCTGTTCAAGGAGCCTGCATTATCTTCGCCTTTCGCCAAAGCAATGGCTGCAAAGCGCATGCCCTGTACCTTGGACAGGCTACTGCCAACTCATGTGACAAGGCATCACGCTACAATTTGGGAAGAGAACAAGTTAGCCTCTGGCGTTCGTGCCGTATCTGCCTGCATCGTTGTATGCCCAAACCTGGACAGGGAAGATCAGGAAAGTCGGCAACACTAAGACTCCCCCATGCACTGCACCCTCACTGGGACGGCTTTAGCACTCGCCAAAATCTGCTTTTTGACTCGGAAAGGTGCAGCGGGGTGGGGTGGGCCTCACAGTCACAAGCGTCACTGCTGTTTCAAACAAACCCTCTTGCGAGCTCCTTGCAAAACATCTCCCACCTCTTCGATGCTTCTTGCGGGGATCAGGGGCTGCAGTGCGGGCTCCGTGAAGCCCGTTGGCAGCGCGATGCCCGAGGTGCCCACACAGGTCACCTGGCATTCCAGTCGACACAGAATGCCTGATATTGCCTGATACAGATGCTATGACGCTGCTATGGAGCTGCTACGTAGCTATGAAGCTGGCACGAGTATGGCATAGCATGGCATGGGCGTTCGCGGATGTGTCCAAGCTCAAAACGTAGTTGTTCCAGCCTTGCGTCCAGGACCCGTTCCAAAAGGCGAGTCCTGACACTGAGACATGTGTACCCCGAGACTGCCGACATTCTGGTAGGCATGTCAGCAGATCCTTCTCGACTTTTGCAAGGTCCGGAAGCTTCGCGCCTCCCTCGCGCACTCGCTGCTGCCAGCCTTGTGAAACACGCATAAACACACCCTCCCTTTGCACTTTGCAGTTCAGATGAAGACCATTGAAGACCTATGAAGCATAGGCTGGTGCAGTTTCACCCGAGCGGCGACCACGCCAAGTGAGGTTCGATCCCAGCTCCAGCAAGACCGGGGGCTCTACGGCTAGCGGCTCTGAGGGCTCCGAGTGGAGTCTGACCTTCAGACTTCAACGACTTCAATGTGCAGCAATCCTTTTTTTCATACAGTGCGTGCTCACGAGTTCATCTGGGCGGTTTCACAGAATCAGAAAAAGGGTGCTTGAGATCGGAGCAACTCCAACAGTTTCGGTCCCATCGATCTCCAGTCCAGCTGCCAGGTAGCAAAGGCTCAGCGCCCAAGCGTGGATCATGGATCTGACATTGACGGGAATGCTACGTAAGGATGGACAAGTCTACAGACACACGAAACTCAAGCAAGGAATGGCCTTGAGGCCAGAGCCTTTGAGCCAGCACAGTTCGCGTAAGCCATCGTCTTTATAAAAATCGCACATTCAGGGCCACTTCTTCAATCAACCAATGAAGATGTCGCTAATTGGCCGGCATTTGGAGTTGTGGCGAACAGGCCACTTCGGATTCTGGGTAACCCCCTCAGACCACCGGAGTATTTGACTTGCCTTCTCGGAACATGTCGACAGCTCTTGGCTCTTCATGAGGTCCGCAGCGCGTCGCATGTGTTGCACCCTCGGCCCTGAACCTAGAGAAACACGAAATTGGGACCTCACAGCACTCAGGGTTCCATGCCTCGGGGTCCAACTGTCAGAGGATGTAGAACTTCTATGGAACTTCTAGACTTTGATGAATTTATCCTCCTGGTGGATCACCTATCCGGCACTCTCGTCCAGAAACGATACTCTCACGCCCTTCCGGAAACTGCCTGCGACTGCCTGCAACCGCTCCTTCGCCATTTTGTGGCCGAATCACTGGCCCTAAAGCTCCGTGCAGGCTGCACAATTGTGAGACTGACTTTGCCGACTTTGCGGGCTAGTCACTTAGTCCTTGGAATACGTTCTTATCAAAGCTAAGCTTGCCGACGTTGTTCCGTGGTTCTCGTTGAGAATGCTGGCCTTAATCACAATGTCTCCACCAAGAACGTGCTTTAATGCAAGTGTACTCACTCAGACCAAAACCGAGAACCTTATGCCCTGTGTTGTCTGGGAGCATACTTCACAGTGCGCTTGCACAGCTCGTCCACCCCCACCATACTCCAGTTCACGTCATTGATCATCCATGTGCGATCTTCAATTGCTCCAACAAGGAGTATTCCAAAAATGTGTAAGTGTTGCCAAACCGCACCGCCATGATCAGCGATCAGGTTGCAAAACTGAACTGCATCGAGACTTGCCCAGTAGCAAGAAGAACGATTTGCGAAGAGCCGCCCACGATGTTTCCATTCTGCAAAGATGCACTGCAAGCAGACAATAGCCTCCGCCGAGACTTCATCGCTATGTTTTCGATTGTTCAAGTGCAAGTAGTTCATGCTGCCAGACTCAATGATGTAAACCTGCGAGCGTGTGAAAACGAGGACGTCCCTTCGCATCTTCAACTATCCCACGCTCCATGCACTTTCACACCACCTTCACATAACTGAACAACTTTTTATCTATGTTTTCAACCGGCGAGGCAAGACAAGAAAGCTTCGGCACAAGGCCTCGTTTGCATCCGTACCCATGATGAATGCATCCTGGCCCGGCACTGCCGCGCATTCTCGCATTGCCTCGGAGCCCGCTGCCCTCCACAACTCTCTACAACTCTACAACTCATGACTCACCTCGGATAACCGTGTCCGCCGGAGTCCGGGGCGCATGGTGGCAGATCTGGCGATGCAGGAAGCTGTCCCTTTCAGTCCAGGCTGGCCAGAACGGAAGGAGGCCCAGCAGGGACAGAAACATCTCCTGCAGCTTGTGACATTTGATGACACACCTAAAAACGTGCAAAGGACGGCGAGCGTTCAAGGCTCTTGTTCAGCACACACGCGAGGCTCCTCGTGCAATTGCATCTTGAGACGCTCGGGAATGCCCTCCACCAGCTTCACATCGCGCTCCTTGATCCGAACCTCAAAGAGTCCTGGCTTGGGCTGTTTGAGTCGCACGTGCAAAGGCGCGCTTCCCAGAGTCTTTGAAGCGTGGCCAAAAAAAGACCATGGAAGACAGCATGTGCAGCTGCAGCAGATGCTTCGGCAGCGGACTCAAGCACAAGCATTCCTAAGCATGCGCCAGGTGGAAAACCCGTTCGTGTGTGTGCCGCGGCCCCTTGGTGTAAGCTGGAACGGTTGCGAGCAGAACCTCTCAACCTGATGGTCCTAATCCTAATCATCATCACGCTCCTACATCCCGAAGAGGGTCCTTCTTGCCGCAAGACCTCTTCGACCTTTGCGTACAGGTCCTGCGCTGCGACCATGTCGCGCAATGTGAGAATGCTCGCAAATCATTCGTCTCATTTCCAGGATCCGCCAAACCTCTTTCAATCGTATTACAGAATTTCCTTCCCCCCAAAACCCCTCGGGCTCCGCGGAGAGGTTCCGTTCGACAAAGAAGCGCAGAAGCTTCGCTCGCTGCTGGAACTGTTCCACGCGCGAGTTCTGCAGCTTGCCTGAGCTGAGTCACTTCTGCCATCTGATGTCTGACTACTGCACAGCTGCGGGACTGCAGCAGAGTGCAGCGACTGCAGCGAGCTGACATCCACTGCTTAACAGTTGGAAGAGGGACATGGACTGAACACAACCCCCGTCTCCCTGCTGGTCAAGCACTCACAGTGGCGGTGATAGAGCTGATAAAGGATGAGAACACACCCATCGCCAGTAGGATTACCCACACAGCGAAGAACCTCCACCGCGATGACTTGAGGCCACTCAACAGCAAAAACTCAACAGCACAAACGAAAGCAGCCTCTCAAGCGCATTGTCTGGAGCCACATTGTTCGTGGCCGGCGTGAACTGCGTGAGTGTCCAGTGGATCGAAACTGCATACCTCACAGAACAAGACCTTCTGAAGCTTCAACATGAGCAACATGAGCAACTCGACTCAGACGCGGGAGCCGCAAGCATCCTGGCCTCTCAGCGAAATCTGCCTGCCGAGAGTGTGCCAAGTCTGGACAAGGCTTAACATTGGCTTAAGAACATGCTCTTGCTGCCTCTTGCTTTCCAGATGAAACCGAGCAGTGATTGAACTTAACTCTCGCAAAAGTAGGCAAATGCCAACTGCTTTCCATGAGGCGCCTCGTCACCTGCCAGCCGTGCTTGCTCCAGCCAGCTTCTGCCATCCAACGCAGTCCTTCCCGACAGGACAGGCATGGACAGGAGACCGGATCATGAGCCGATCATGAGCCGATCTTCGGAGTAGCAGTGCAGCTCTTCCGTCTGGCTGCTTCGGTGTATCACTGGTGTTTCTTTCCCTCTCACCCGGTCCAAGACCCAATTCCATACCAGAGGCAGGCAATGATGTGGTTGATCGCAAGCATCCTGAGATCAGAATGAATCCGCTAAGAGATCGGCCATGGGCCATGCAGCTTGTCAAGTCCAAGAAGCATCAGCAGGCCGAACACAACCTTTGCCATCATGAAGACCTAAGCTCCATCAGAAGCACCATTGCAAACGGCGTGCGTGCAGCTTTAAGACACGAAGAGAAGGCTGACAAATGTCTTGCTGTGCATGTGTTGAGTCTTGCTAAGCAGCATGGGTCGACAGGAAGCGGTTCGCGATGAGTGTGAGCTCCTTGCCGGGAACGGACATGTCTTCAGAGACACGAAGAAGCTCTCAATGGCTGCCGTCCAGGAAAACGTTAATGTGGTAACGCTATTTTATGGTTGGCGACTCCAAAGATCTCAAAAAAAAAACAGAAAGCAAGAGAAGGCAGCATGGCCTGCTGCAGCTTCACGGCACCTTGCAGGCAGTGTCATTGCACATCTGACCAGACTGCTTCTTCCAGGTCATGACAGAAACTACTGTAAATGGTCCCACAGCGTATCACAATGTCAAAATGTGGACAAAGAGCCGCCAATGCAGCGGAGAACAAAAAAACAGAAAACAGAGCACCGAAAGCACCGAAAAGCTCCTCTGAGAGCGGCACGGAGAAGCCGCAGAAGACGAAGCAAGCGCATGGTGCGCAGGAAACGAGCAGATCTGGGAGACAGGTGCTTTGTAGCCACGGCTTTTGATTTTCCGGATGTGATTTCAGGCCACACCCGTGGAGGCATGCAAGCCCCTGTCGGCTCGAACAAATGCGAGTGTGTGTGTGTGGGGCCCTGCTTGTAGTGCGAACCTGGGAAACACTGTGGGAAACGGCGCGCATACATTGATTTCAGAGGCTAAAGGGTAGCAGTTCCTAGTACTTCCTACTTCCCTTCTGAACCCGTGGGACAACAGCCAAATTGATCGCCGTCAACACGAGAGTTTCCGACCCAAGCTGCCTGAGGCCCGTGTTGCCGCCGTCGTTGTTCTCTGATGCATTCACGATCTCAACAATCATCAGCACCAAGTCAAGAGAGATGACGAGTACGTCCAAAACCAACCAAGAGCCTCTCTCCGGTTGAATGAAAGGATTCGCAAACTCGACGTGGACTAGCAAGAACCAATAAAGCATGGCACCATAGTATACTCTTGAAAGCGACGCCCCACCACAGAACATCACAGAATAGCGCCAAGGAGCGCACGTAGATCATGAAGAGTTGGAAGGGTCTAAGTTCCACACGTCCACCTCTCTCAAGTCCAAAACAGAGGTTCAATGGCATGTCCAGGATCCAGAAGGCCAAGGTGATCCTGGGGAAATGTGTTCAAATAAAGGAAAAAGGGAATTCTAAACATTTCATGAACATGCACTCTCTTTTTCCGGCCTCGTGGTCGCGCTGAAGAAGTCCACGGAACCTGGGATGTTGAAGAGCTCGAGTGGGATCGTGATCAGGTCCCAGAGGATGAGCATCGTGCCAATCATGGACCACGTCAGCTGCAGCTTGCTGCGGGGTCTTAGAACGAATCGTTGCAGGCATGATGTGTCCGTGAGGTCATCGCTCATCCGCGTCATCGGCAGGGAGTTGCGGTCGGAGGGGTAGCCGCGCACGCGCCGGTTCTTCCTGGGTGCTGAACATGCCACGACCGGCACTCCAAACCCAAACCCTGCCAAGTCTGGAGCATATGACCCTGAGGCACGTATAAGCGTTAGAAGTCTGCACAGGTCTGCTTTTAAGGGTCGCAGCTTGTTGCCATGTGCTGGAGAACCAAACTGGGCGCACGTTCAAAGACGAGTCCGCCTCGAATAGCTCTTCCGGGTCATCGTCTGGGTCCTCCTGCGGTAACACGTATTGGGGTAACTTGACTGGTGACACTACTGCAGTAGCATTGCGGTAACTCCCATAATCATAATGGCCCGACAAGCCGTGGGCGTGGATCCTCTCTGTCGAGGAGCTTCGCTGCGAAATCAGCCCACGTCATGTGCGTGCCAGCCTCGTCGCTGGGCTTATCAGGCCTCGGAGAGTTTTCACAATAAAGGGCCGCCAGACATTGCACCCCCGCAAAAGAAAACATGTCTTTTCTGAAAAAAAGCAACGCTCGACAAGCCCAACACAAGGCTGTGGGGGCGAATGCATCTCATGTGAGAACCGTTCTTTCATTTTATTCGATTTTATTTCTTTATTTTCTGAACAAGAGTTCCGTTCATCTACCTTCTTCGTGGGGATGGTGGTGGGCTGAACTGCTGAAAGTCCTGAGACTCCTGGCCTTATTTGGATTTCGATGAGCCCAAAAGACACTGACGAGGGTTCCCAGAGATCCATTCTGGAGTCAACAAAAATGGGGCCAAAAATGAGTTTTGGAACCATGCCAAAACGCATTGTTGGAGCTCGGTCGGTCCTTCGGGAGGCCCGACAATGAGCCGTGGGGCTTGTGGCCAGTTGCTGAGACGCGAATGTTGTGAGCAAAGCAAGATTGCACTTCAGCCCCAAACCTGCAATCCAATGTTTTTCTACGTACTCCAAGAGATCGGATCGTCATAGTCTTTAGCACTCTTTGCACCCTCAATCCTACGCTGGCCCGATGCTAAGCGGGTGCAGACACATCATACGAAACCAGAAAGACTCCAAATTTCAGAAAGCAGATGAAAGCAGAAAACTAGAGTAACTCCAAACCTTCAACACCGGAGGTCTGTGAGATGCACAAAAATCATCCAAGAACACATTTCGTGTTGGGTCTAGGGATTTGTATCTTGGGACTGAAGAGAAAAGCAAGACCCCAAAAGCTCCTACCATGCAAAGCCTTGAAGGGGTTCCTACTTGACTTGTACAATTCTGTAGAAGTACTCTCACATGCCTTTATACTCTTGGCACGTTGTGGCAAGACGTTACTGGAAAGCCCTCGTCTTGACTCGTCCTTCAGACCCACGGTTGCTCGACAATCTCATTGCACGCCGGTGTCGACTGTAACACAATACACACAAGGCACGAGAGCCCGTGGCACGCTGTGCTATGGACAACAATTGAATTTTGTCAGACATCTGCCATGTGCCGTCGAAACATGTGCTCTTTGGCCTGAACTTCTTCTGTAGGGTTTTGGGGGGTTGAGAGATCCTTCAAATTCATCTTTCATGACGGGGCGCCTGGCATCTTATGCTTGACATCATGCATCGTGGAATCTTTCTTCAAGGAAGGAAGAAAAAGAAAAAGGGATAGAAAGAAGGAAACGAAAGAAGGAAAAGAAAGAATAAAAGAACGAGAGAGAAAGAGAGAGAAGGAGATCTTCAATAAATCTACTTGTATCTCCTCTCATCGCATTGTGCCCCAAGGCTCAGGAAAGAGAGAGAGCGAGAGAGTCCCCCCAGAAGAGAAGGAGTCGAAAAACACCGACCATTAATCCCTCAAGTCTCATCCCTAGGCCCGCGTCGTGAGCTTGCGCGAGCTTGCGCGAGCTTGTGTGAGCTTGCGCGAAACGTGTCGAAACCGGAAGCGTCTTTGATGTCTCCTCCGGACCTCTGCTTACTCTTCTGTCTTGGGTGATTGAATGTCTTGAGTGTCTGTACTTCTTTTACCCTTCCTGACTTGTTTGTCGCTTTCTTAAGCGGCATCACGCTGAGCTTGCCCGCATCCCTTCAGGATCCAATTCTACAAACTCCTTCGCCGCACTTGTTCGCACACATGGCAAAAACAACGAATACGAATCATCGACACCACGTTACAAAGTCAGTTTTGCTGCATTTCCTTAGATTGGGGTTTCTGTCAGTGCAGCTTCCTGACCTCAGTTTCTGAAGCACACCAAGACCTACAGATGCGAGACACCCTGCTCTCCAGGAGGAACAGGAACATACTGCAACCAAGGGGCATCGAGTTCGAGTCTTTGCAGTTGGGGTCATTGAGCTGACACCGCAACTTTGCAACTGTCGCTTTCAATTCGTCAACCTCTGTGTTGTGCTGTTGGAGAAGACTGTTGCGGAGGGCTTCCAGCTGCGTGCTCAGCAACCGCTCGAAGCCTAACAGGAATTTTAAAGCAGAAGAGGGAGAGAGATTACGTTTATTACATGCGTGACAAGGCTTGAGGGATGTCATGGTGCCCGGCCTTTCGACGGTGAGGGCATTGCTTGATGCACGCTTCACCAGCTAGGCCAACGGTGCTGAGAAAATTGGGTATGCGTACATCATGGCTGAAACATACGGTTCTGGCGTCAACTTCTCATACGAGGCGACTCTGATCTCCCAAGAGCTGGGGCCGCAATGTGACGGCAACAATTCAGCAACAAGCAACCACCCAAATTGGAAGAGGGGCACAAAGGCAACCAACATTAGTCAGAGCATCTTGGTTTCTGTCAGAAATGTGAGCGTCAGCTGGCAAGACTGCACATTGCCTGCATGTGACACCAGAGATACTCGAGAGATCTCGAGAGCGCAGGATCAAGCTGAAGCACCCTGCCGTTGCTCTAGGTGTCCTCTCCTCACTCTGAAGTAAGTCAGCCTTCCTCAGTCAGCGCACCAAGGCTTCACGCGCTGCATCAGGAGAAGAAGGACTCCTGGCAAAATCGAGCGTCCAGGCACGGCAGTTCCTTGCTGCTCGATGCAAAACGGCCGTCAAGAGTCCTTGATCATTCGCTGGAACACCTCGTCTGACCTTTGTCCGGTAGCAAGAACAGACATTCCTAGCACAGACATTCCCAGCATACTCCTTCATGCAGCCAGGAGGCAGCTTTGAAGCCCATGCCGGTGCCGGCGGGGAGATCTCCAGCCGGTAGGGAATGCTTTAGGGATGCGCCTGCGCTTCCAACCCCAGCCTGCTGCATCGTCTCCTTAATCACTTTGATCTCGTCCTCTGTCAGCAGAGTGGCCTGGCTTTCGTGCCAGGGTCGCTCAGGTTGGGTGTTTGTATGTGTTTTTTCATTCCGGGAACATGCATAGCAACCAGCAACAGTATCACAAACGGAAGTCGCACAGTCGCACGGACCCACAGTATCAAAGTCCTTTGCACCGTGTTTTCCCCGTCCCCTCAACGCAGGCTTCGGCACCTGCATCGGACGCATCTCGGCAGGTGGGGCTGGAAGAGCCTAAGTCCCCAGGCAGGCTTGTGGGATCTTCGAAACGAACGCAGCAAACACCTACTCTTGATACTCCCCGAATGTGGGCAACACATGTGCAACACTATTGGGTAAGACTTAGAACGTGAAAGGGGTGCGTGAGAGCGTGTGAGTTGAGCGAGGAGGTCGAGGCGCTGCAGGGGCGGCACCCCGGGTCGCGTGGCTCTCAGCGCGGCCCGCTCAAATCTTGGGGCGGCTGCGGGGCTTGGAGGAGGGGGGCGCTGGGCGCGCTGTTCATGGCAAGGACGATTCAGTCTAATGCTCCCATCAACCAAGCACAAGCCAACCTCATAATTTGTCCGTGGTCCGTTCGAGGAGAAAGTTTGCAGGAGACGTCTTTCCGACGTGAACTTCAACCACCGCGCGATAGCCCACGGCTCGCACAACTGCAGAAGAGGGGGGAAAGCCAGAATCAATTCCATCCAATTCCATCCAGTTCCATCCTGTAGCGGTTTTGGTGCTCGGCATGCCCGGTTATCGATGGCGTCGGTGCTCGGCGTTACCTAGCGGACCTAGCTCCGCCTTCCGTGGTGATCGTTGGGTACCCAAAAAGAGCCCCACATTTGTTGCCGAATCCCCTACGTGTGTCGTGGGTCCATTGTAAGGGGATCTGAATCAAAGTTTACGTACTTTGGCGATGTTGCAAACGACGCTCTCACCTCGGAAGCCGTGCGCTCCCTCGGGAAGGGCAGAAGTGTCGTCACTTTTGCGCCCATGCAATGCACTTAAAGGGTGGCCATATTGAAGTGCTGGCGTGGAGTGACCTTGACGTGCTCTCTTAGTGAGGTCTCTTGCAGTGTTTGGGTGTTTGGGGCCATCTCGACATATTCCGATCGTTGAGAATGCCCCAAGAGACTTCTGGGCTGTGGACCGGATTCGAAGAAGCAAAGTTGGCAAAGCTCTCGAGGACCTTAGCAGGTTCAGGAAAGGGTCTTGGTCGTCTAAATTTAAAGTTGCACACAGGTGTGCACTGCATGCACAGTGTGCCCTGAGAAGTATCACCTTCAGATACTTTACCAGCCCAACAAAAACACGAAGGCACTCGCTGGTATGTTTTGCATACGATGGGCCCACCATGCTGAACAGGCTGAACATGGCTGAACAACCAACAACACACGGTTCCCACAAATCCCAAAGCGGGAACTGCGAATCTTGGATTCATCAGGCTGCGGCCTCATGGCTTTCCCCTTCTGAAGTGGGACCTGAGCGGGTCATCTCCAGGCACTCTTCCACTGTTGCGCGGTACTGTTGCGGCGTCACTCTTCTCCTGTTGATCTACTGACCCTACAAGTGGATTTGCTTTCCCTCGCATACTGCTCCGGATCAAGGAGCCATCTTGCCAGGCTTGTATGGGCGGTCTCTGAGCCTCTCAAACAGGGCCGGTCAAAACTGGGGTGCGACAGTGCCCTGTCAGAGCCTCGGCATCTCCGCTCTGCCAGCCGCCCCAATCATCTGCCACACACGAGTCCCAAAACGAGTCCCAAAACGAGTCCCAAAACCTCTACTCGAAGGGGCATTCCCGCCTTCTGCAGTCGCAGGACAACGTCCACTCTCTATGCCAGCCTGGACATCGAGCTGATACATGCGCTTGCAGGAAAGATGAGCTACCGGCATGTCAACAAGCACGATCCGCCTCTTCGTCATCGCTTCCTGTCAAGGCCCAAGTCAAGCTCAGTGCCACGAACCGCAAGAGGCAGGACAACACGCAGCGTCATGGAGCGTCCTCCTTCAGAGCCCAATGCGGCATAGCCGTGCTCGCCACCGCTGGCACACTCCTCGTCCTGGCCACGCTGCAGAAATTATTCCAAACACCGAATTGGCCGATCCCCCGCTGCCGTGTCAGCTTGTTCATGAAGGAGGCCGGTTGGTTGAAGCCTGAGCTCGGATGCAGAATTTCGCAGCTGAAGCGCCCATTCCAAGAAGCATACCAATGACCCTTGCTGGGTAATTCTTGTGCGCTTGAAATGTCACATCCCGACGCGTCATCGGGCAGGCAACGGCTGTGGCGCGACCGGCTCTGCGGCCAACGTTCTCTGATAATCTGCCTCTGGGACAGCCGGGACAAGAGCGCAAAAAAGGGGCACACTTAAGAGTACGAGGTCCTGGCACCGGGAGAAGGCGCCAAGCTGTACACACAAGATGTCTGCAGTCTGCGGCCTCCATCAGCTCGAGGCTGCGTAGGAGCCGCTCCGCCACCTTTAAGATGCTTTGCAAGGCTTTCCGCGTCTCGCACTCTTGCACTCGCACCTGGTCCGTGATATCCGGGAGCTTCTCGCCTAACAGCCCACCGCCGTCCCCCACAGGGGCCCCACATGGCCCCGCATCGATGGCGACCAGAGCTACAGCTACGCAAAGAAGAAGCAAAGGAAGAAGCAAAAGGAAGAAGCAAAAGCAAAGGCCATCTGCACCAAGCCACAGTCAGCCGGCGGATCGCCCGCCATGGCGCCAGAGCTGCTGTGAATAGCACTCAAGTTCTGGTGTGATCCCTGCTGCGCGGTTTGGTAAGGGCTGAAGGTACGAAGAAGGCTAGTAAGTACGTGGAAACTTGCACCTTGGACCATCTTGGACTTGTCAGACTCTGCCAAAGCAAATGAAGATTTGGGGGAAGTACTCTCACAAGTTCGTGACTTGCACATCAATGACTTTAAGAGGTTTGGCGTGCCGTCAACCTGCCGCTCATTAGCACGAACATGTTTCACCAGTCAGCGACTCTCCTTCTCCTACTCTCCATTTTCACCACCTGGGTTTTGTTTAACAGGGTTTCAACAGGGCGGTATTTGTGTGCGGCTCTGTGTGGTTTGGGGACCTGAGGGAGGAGGCTCGGGCCTAGCCAAGCCGTCAACAAAACTCTGGCGACCCCCTTTTGAAAGCCAACCCTGGTCACAGGTTTGAGGCTTGGTTCCGGCAAGTTTCTGTTGCAGTCGTCTGCTTTCCTCTGTTTGGGTGCTTCCTTTCCCCTGCTTCGTGGTTTACTCTGGGCGGCGAAGATGTGACCGCTCCCTGCGTCAGGGTTTAACACTTGGAGAGCCACAACCACGTGCAAAAGCCAGCTGTGTGTGACCCTTTGAACATGTCGGCGACGCACTGAGGTGTGACTCTATGTACATGGCTATAAGACAACCTGTGCGATCACATCCCTTGAGGATCGAGCGAAGGCACATGAGAGAGCAAACTTGGCGAACTCATGCCGTCCAGTTCATGATGCGGAAATCACAGGGCCACACCCAAGAGGTGGTCCTGGCCGGGTCTCAAACTCTCCCTCAGATAAATCCGAACTCGAACCCAGGGAAACCTGAAATGCCGACCAACTGCGGAACGCCCCCGACGCATCAGCAACCTTCTTGAACCATAAACCAAGTGCGAGAAATCGATTCAATTCCTAAAGAAAAGCCATGTCATATTCCAATCCGTTACACACTCGGACACTAGACCCTACAGCCCTACAGAACATAATAACTGGAGCCAAAACAACAAACTTGGATAACAACTTTCAACCTACACCTGAACCCTCAGCCCCAAAGCCCTCAATCCTTGGCAGGCTGGCATGGTGTCCGCAGTACGTCAAGAAACAAGCTAAAGAAAGCATGTCACTGTGTCCAGTTGTGCAGAATGCTGGCCTGTTGATCTCCAGGCAGAACACCTGCGACAGCAGGTAACCCAAAAAATGTGCCTACTCGCAACGCCGAAGTCAGCATGCTACACTGCTGCATATCAGCTCCCTATGTCTACTGTCCACAGTAGCGCTGAGCAGCTTCTCTTTTCAGGGATCGGGCCTGGATGGTGTCAGGATTCTGGCAAAGTGTGGGAGAGACTCCGATGCCGCACCTGACCATGACAGGTGTGTGTGTACCACGAAACATGGCTTGGAGTGTTTTCCAAACTTTTCCCAAGCCACGGGCTCAGTCACAGGGAAATCTGGAACATCGACACGATCGCAGCAATCCTTCCAAAGCTCTCGGCACGCTTTTCTGACCAAGAGGTGCATGCGCCCCCCATGAGGCTTCGCAGGCTTCCAAGCTCAAGTTGTCCTGGTAGTTTGAGCCACAGGACAGTGGGTCTGCAAAGAGGTGTGTGTGCTTGACGAAGCTCGGGCAGCTCCTGGCAAGGCCCGGGACTGACGGCATGTGACAAAAGGATCCCCACAGAGCACAACGCAGAACCCGGGTAGAACATCATCTGCAAGATGCTGGAACGAGACTCAATCAGCTGCGAACCTTTGATCGAAGTTCTGGCCCTGGTGGAGGATGGTTCCATTGTGCTGAAAGTGGCGTATGCTTGCCCTGGGGAATGTTCGGCGATCTCACCACAGAAGATTCTTCAAGAACTTCAAGATGCTTTAAGGCTGTGTGCCGGGCCCACCCCACACGCGCTCCAGCTCCGTGAGCCACCAGCTACGGGGGCGCGGATCCACCTCTCACAATAGAAAAACATGGATTTGAGAACGTGGCCGCTCATTTTTGTTGTCTCTCTCTTCAGCTCACCCCTAGGTCAACTTCAGCACGCAGTTGGGCATTCCTGTGGAATTGACGTTGCTATACCCTGAGTTTCGGGTTGCCTGCCAACTGCCACACCTGGACTACTTGCTTTCTTGTGGACTCCAGAACGGTCCCCCTCTCTCTCTCTCTCTCTCTCTCGCTCTCGCTCTCGCTGCAGGAATTGTAGGAATCCAGGAAATCAAGCTGGGCGGAGCAGCATCAGAGCTGCCTTGAAAACGTTGGCATCAGTCTTGAGGTAAAACGCGAAGTTGTACGGAATGACAGTGCCATTCGCCTCACGAAAGTCGAAGCTGCCCCTTGCACACGTGCTCCAGTCGGGACGGTCCTCCAAGACTTTCGTAATGTGCTCCCGCAAGGTCCCAATCTGCCAGCAAAAACTGATATGCTGACCGTCTGAGGAGAGCAATCTCAGACTCTGGCATATGGGGTGTAAGCAGGGGTCATTGACACCAGCGTGAAGAAGTCAAGCCTCATGCCCAGGATGCAACATCTTGATGATTCTTGATGTCAGTGCAGCCCCTTCTCAGCTCTCAGCGCAGGTGTCTTGCGCTGTGGAACCTGCATGCGAGCAAGCTGCTGCCGCACGATAGACAAGCAGCAGGAAAAACTTCGCGTGAGTGTGCTGAGGTCAGTTCCGGATTGTGGAAGGTTTCAGACAATGGCGGTTGGCCTTTCAAGAAGAAGAGCGCCTCCACACAAAGAGTTTTCGGCGGCTTCAACAGTGGAGCAACCACCCTCTCAAGGCCTACCTTGTGCCTGATAGCTTCAATGCTACACAAGCTTGCATGAGGTCGAACATATGCAGGTTGATTGCTTTGACTTAGTAGTGCAGCGCCTTTGTTGCCGAGATATCCTGCAAGCGATAAAGCCGTGCCTTAGAGCGCGAACGAGCCATAAGAGCTGATCACAGAGAGGCCGTATAATTGAACACCCCTTGCTGCATTGCTCAGACTGCTGAGACTGCTGAGACCATCACCACGTAGTCATAATATGCCACGCCTCTGATTATCGCCTCGACCACAAGCGAAAGTTTAACGTGATGAATCCGCGGCATGCGATCTTCCTGAAGGGTCACTGCGCCTGCTGAGGTTTCACCGACCGAGCTAAGTAGTGTCCCGTGTTGTACATCAAGGACCTGCAGCCGTTTCGTGGATGAAACACTTCATCCAAGTTCATGCGTAGCCCTGAGCTCATGGCTCCCAGCCCATAGCAGTGCCAATGCCCGGGATCCCGATCTGCGGGGATGCCGAACATGTAGAAACACGGAAAACAGGATTCATGGCTTTAAGGCGCGCACAAATGCATATGGATGCCCAAACTGCTCCTGAGACCTGGGCTTCCACATTCAGCTTCTGTCATGTGCGAAGCGTCGGGAAGCATCGCGAAGTGCAGGGAGGGCACTGCCATGACTGCCATGGACTGCTATGACCTGCTGAATTCTGAACCGAGCCACGCTGTCTGCTGCAGGTCCGAAGTGTTCGAGCGGTAGCGAATCTGCGAGCGCGATATCAGCATCAGTGTGATGCACTCAGAGGGCCTACTACTCAGGGCCTATAGGGGATTTGTGGACGTTGCACATCAGTAGAGACCAGACAATGTGATTGTGTGAGGAGCATCAGCCTGCTCGGCGAAAGTGTTCGCCCACTGCCTGCGCTCGCTCGAATCTCTCTCATGTCGCGACGCGTCAAGAACAGCATCCTGCTGCTTTTGAGCCCCATGCCCAAAGTGGTATGCTCCACAAAACTCCATCGTCTGAACGAGCCTGGCACCATCTGAAAGATAGTTGCATGACAGGGAGGCTTAAGAAGAGAGTGAGAAGCGAGCGTTCTCGGTGCTTGCCATTCCCACGCAATTGTAGATGCCACCACGACCTTGTCCGAGCATGTCACGAGCTTACGGGTCACCACATGCACAGTACACAGTTGGAGACTGATGCTTGGGACATGACTCCAACTGTCCTTACCCTACACTGCACTGGACGTCAATGTAGAGCGACACACAAGTCACCCTAGTGTCTCGCAGTTCCATACTCTGTGAAGGCTAAACTCCAAAGGCAGCGTAGCGAATTACAGCAAATCTTTGAGTAGAGCCATATTCTTTCACGCGAGCAGAGCAATATTCTTTCACCCTGGGCGCCAAATTTGCAACCTGCGTCTACTTCGGTCACTCGTTCCCCTGCCGGATATGCACCGCCAATGAGACTGCAATTGCACCGTCAATTGAGAAAGGCTGAGATAGGGATTGCGGTGAAATACCTTCAGGTTGAACGGGGAGAGGATCAGTCTTGGAGCACTCGGACACCTGGACAATCCAATTCCTCTCAGGTGCCCCACGAAGAAGCTGGCATTGTACTGTCGAATCTGCTCCGCCATCATCAGTGCCTTGCACCATGATTCTATGATTCTCTCTGGCTCACATGCAGCACATAAAGGCCAGATCGAACCAAAACTAAGCAGACAATGTCCATGTCGTCAGAGTCATAAGGCCTCTGTGCGATTGCGATGAGTGTCATAGGTCCTGCTATGCAGAATTGGAAGACAACGGCTGATCAGACAGTGCTTTGGCCGCTATCCTGAGCCACTGTAGCGAAAAGTCCAGACGCCGAAAGATGGCAAGCACTAGCCCTGTCTCATCACGACGCCTGGGTGAGCTGCACAACAAACCGACTGACTTGCCAACAGTGTGCTTTCAGCGTGTTGGGCCTGTAAATCACCCGACGGTTGACCTTGCAACTCTCTCATGGGAAAGGAACAAAGACACTTTGTTGAGCAGCCTCGATGTGCGCATAGTCAGGCGCATTCCTTATAGCAGAGATGCGGGCCAATCTACTCATGAGCTGAGTATCGGCTGAGCGTCGGCTTCCGTTTCTAAGGTTGGGTCATCCCCATGCCTCGCACCATTAGGTTCACCTTGTCCTGCGCAGCGCTGACAAGTGTGTACCTGCGTCCAAGCTGAGAGGCTCTGGGGTGTGTTTGTGTGTGTATGTTTCCTTCAGGCAAGTCAGCTCTGAGCATGCTGTCTAGCAAGAATGGGGGCACGCTGTCTGGATAGGGCTCCAGGCACTGCAGCCGACACCAACCGGCCCAGGACCTGCCAAGCCTTTAGCGCAGAACTTCCACCATCTCTCGGATCTCTCTCACCGCTCTCTTTCACCGCTCTCACCTCCCAAATTCCCACCAGACATCAGAGACAAGAAAGGCAAGGCACAATCGAAAATGACCCCATCCAAGTCCCAAGCCAGTGATAAAGTAAGGCTTTCACAGCTCGATAAGGCACAGGCTTTCTGGCCGGCCACAGGCTCGAATCCGGAACTGAGCCTCGGCGCCATGTAAGGGAGAGGCAAGATTCAAACTTCCAAAACCTGAAGCGCCAAACGAAATTGTCTCTCTGCAAAGATTTGGACCGCAGTTTGCTCAGCAGACTCACGGCAAATGCGTTTCGATGTGCTTCGTAAGTGGCCAGCGGCATGCGCCGTCTCAACCTGAACTTGAAGTGTGTAGGCCCGGCCTGACAACTCGAGTAGCTCGAGGCGGTGCGTAATTCGATGGCCAGAAATGAAGGCGGCTACTTGGGCCTACTCCCACGTACTCTGTGCTCCACGGCTCCCACTCGCCATCACCGGGCCAAGTTTCCACCTTGAATCTGCAGAACATCTTGTTGAAACTTGAGTGCGAATGTAGTCTCATCTCATGTAGTCAATGTAGTCCACCTCCTGTGCATCGATGTCCGCTTCCCTGTACCTGCAGCTAAGTTGGAACCCCATGTGCCAAGTCAATAAGCTACCACGTTGGCTCTTCGGACTCCAGCTCGGTTGACAAATTCGGGCCTCAGAGACTCCATATCGGCAAATCGCATTGGAGGTCCTCTCGGCCGCCGAACCTGTCGAAAAGCCAAGAATCACATGCGCCCATCAAAACTCTTTCATGGAAGCTTGCTGCCTGCAGCTCGTAGCGATCGACAGAACACCATGGGTTCCACTGGCACAGGGACAGCGCACATGAAGAGGAGCATGGAAACGCCGATAAAGGTGAACGACATTATTGGCACAGGCTGAGAAGCCAGCAGCAGGTGTCCACGTCACCATGATGCTTCCCCTCAGAGATCTTCGTACTTGTGATGACACCGTGCTACCCAGTGCTACCTCACCGCAAGCTTCAGGTTGAGCAGAAGCCCTGCATTTGCCTCAGCGCTCGGAGGGGGTCCCACGGCCTTGCGCGCCAATGAAATGAGTCAAAAGCATCAAGACCCACCAGCAGCGATGGCTAAATCTGCAATATGGTTTGCAACAAGGTTCCGGAGCATACAATCCGATAAACATACCTTGGAGTAGAGTTTCAGTACTGCAGGAGGCCCCCGCTGCATGAGGGGCCGCTGCCATGTCTCTTCTGCATTGTACCTGCGCAAACATCTTTGGCGCTTAGGGGGCGAGATGTTTGCAAGTCACATAAAACAGCATGAGAATGATTGATTCGCAGGCAAGCTTAACTGTGGCTTTGAGTTCGCGGCGAGACCGGGAAATAGGCTGCCCTCACCTTGGAAGTTACATGAAGTTTCGCAAGCTGCCTGAGATGGAGCGAGCTCACCAGGTTCTCATGAGCTTTCCAAAAAGCTGTCGTCGAGCGGCAAAGATAAGGGTCCGGGCCAGAGGAAGAAGCAGAACCCAGCCCTTCATTGCAGAGGCACACCTTTGCATCATCTCGATATGCTTCTGGCATCGTGAGGACTGGCACAACATGCACTCGGTGCAGACATACGAACTGCTCGCTATCGCTACATCTCACAAAGCAGGGCTAGTTTTCCACATGCAATCCCAAAACGGCAATGAAGCCTCTGCCTCTCTCATCCGGTCAGGACATGGCAGCAAGTCAAGTGTTCGCAATATGCTCAGTCGTGTGCACACATGCTCTGGCATCTACAGATGCTGACCTCTAAGGAGCGTGGTAAAAAGATCTCATCCAAATTCCAACTTGCAAGGTTTGCCGCTGCATAACAGGAGCCTTCTCTTCTTGCCGCTCATGTTCTGACTAATTTAGTAGCGGTCGTACAAATCGGGCTGGCAGCCGGCACCATTGATTCTCTACCATGCTACTCTGCTGCGCAAACACACAATCGATGGACACCGTTAGCACAAGGCCAACGCAAACATCTGCAATCTAAGCCTCCAGTGTTGCAACTCGGTCATGAAAGGCGCTACTCGCTTGCATTTTTCCACGGTGCTAGCTCTGCTCCCTTTGCTCCCTCTGCCATGTTCGCTGTCCTTGCTCCAAGCTGTGCCGGAGCTCCCTGCAGGGAACAGCTTAAGATCAACTTTTCAACTCTTCCCTGAGTCAAAGCACACACACACACACAAAAACCACAAACCGGATCGCGCCTGATGGCTCGCCGGAGGCTGTGAGAGTGGAACACTGAGGAACCTGCCACGGCTTCATTTGCGCCGGCAGCGGCAGCCATCGCGGCGGTAGTCGGCGTGACCCCGCCATCCACCTCTAAGGCCTTTGTGGGGAATGCTTCCCGCAGCCGACGTATCTTGGGCAGCATCTCAGGCATGAAAGCCTGACCGCCGAAGCCCGGCGGAACGGTCATCACAAGGACTGCATCAAAGAGCTCTGCCACCGACAAGAGAGACTCATCCAAAAAAGTCTCAGGTGCCAGGGCCAGCCCCACTTCCAGACCAAGCCCATGTGCACGCTCGGCAGCTGCTCGAGAATCCGACAGAGCTTCAAAATGCAAGGTCACCCGGCTGGCACCAGCATTCTTCATCTCTTCCAAGTACTGCTCAGGATGCAAGACACATAAGTGGACGTCAAGGTATGCCAATGGCTCGTGATGCCGAATGGCTTTGACAACCATTGGCCCAAAGGTAAATGCCCCCTTGATCCAGTTCCCATCAAACATATCCAAGTGGACATAATCAGCCCCAGCACGGATCACCCGATGGGTCTCAAATGCCAGGTTGGAAAGGTCTCCTGCTAGGACAGAAGGCCCCACACGAACTCGCAGGGCCGAATGACCCGAATGACCCGAATGACCTGATGAATCCACCTGATTCGGAACAAACGCCACAGTGGGAGATGACATCGATCTCGTCGTTGCGATTGCCACGTTTTCTGCGGCATCCGGCAGCCAAGCTGCCCTCAAGACGCACAGCCATACACAGAGTACCTGTCTGCACCATCGTTTTGCTTGTGGCATGACTACTCTCCTGTTTCGGGCGATTGTGCAATGTATTCTTTGAGGAAGGGTCTTCCAATCTTCTCGATTTGTCTTGATGTCTGCTGTTGGAAGAATTGTGCCGACCAAACAAACAGCCGCTGCTTTCTTTTTGCTCCTGGAGACGTGGCGAAAAGTAACCAGGCTGAGGGCCTTGCATCGTCCGAAGTGTGTAGTGCGCGCTGCCACTACTTCCTAACATACGAACGTGCAAGGACACAACTTCGATGACGATGCTCGGTGCAGGGCCCCGGAGTTCATGGCCACGTGCTGCGAAGCACTCTCCTTCGGAGGCTATATATGTGTTTCCTACGCCTTTCAGCTGTTGACAGTCTTGAAAGGTGTCACCATGCCAAAACAAATCTTCCGTGCGGAAATGAGATTCCGATCCAAAAACTAACATGCATGCTGAAGATCACGAAAAATGGAACCATGAGCACGGCCAACCACTCGTTCGTGAGTAAGAAACCTTCTGACTTGTGACTTTCTTGCTTTCTCACTTGCGACTATAAACTTTTCATGAACTTCTCTCACCTGCGACTAGACTACAAACACAAGAACAAGATAGCCTTCCATGGCAGACGCAACACCCTCGCCCTTTCCAAGGGTGATCAAATTGGAGAAAGAGTGGAGTGGAGTGGAATGGAGAAGGCTTGCAGCAGTAGCTGCAGCCGCCCACGCTCGTCCCCCCCTACATCTCGGGGCGGCTCCGTAAACGTCCTTGCCGCCCTCCGCAAAGGGTTCAAGAGGGGGTAACTAGCTAACTGCAGACCAAGTTGCGGCAGCACGGGGGAGAGGCAAAGGGAGGGCAGAGAGACCCAGACCCCAGCCCTGACGTGGTAGCATACTGTGCGCTGGCTGTCGGTGTGAGCAAGGCGTGCTGGCGTTGACACCCAGCCGCGCGGCATTAATGATTGGCAACGCAATAAAGAGGAGTGAAGAATGCCGATGGAGCCGCAGCGGCGCCCACAGGAATCATTCACCGGAAAGGCCATGACAGGGCATTTTGGGCGGGGGTCGGCGGGCTCGGAAGCTGTTGGTAGCTTGTGGTGGTGGGGCGGCCGCTTGGTTCCCTTGCACCATCGCTTCCTGGCCAGCAGAAGCCCACCCCTCAATAAAGGAGGCCGGGCGCGGCATCTGGAGCGGCGAATGTTTTTTTAAGAAAAAGAAAAAAGCACACGCGAAGCGCGCGCGCGCGCGCGCCTGGAGCTGCAACGGGCGGAGCCCTTCACCTTAAGCCAGAAGCCTTCGTGTTACTGAAGCCGGCCGCTCCAAAAACCGCGTGTAATAAAGACGTGCCCGGAAAGCAACCAACCACACTTGGAGTCTTGAGACCTATTCCGCAAGCACAAGCACATCCCCAAGATTGCCCAAGCACCCGTCGCTCCAGAGGCCGCGTCTACTAAAGACGGTGCCTGGCAACCTGCCGCTTCAGAGGCCGCGTCTAATAAAGACGGCGCCTGGCAGCTGAAGTCCTGACCCTTTCGACGATCAACAACAAAGCGAAACACAAAGGCAGCAACCTCTCAAGCTATCAACCCGCCTTGACCTGGGACAAGCAACTCTGCCGAAACAAACCCAAACCCACACAGCCGGTCTTCCTTGTTTGGCGCAAGCAGGCGGGCTTTGGTTCCATTGGTTTCTAAGCGTCATCGAAAAACAACTCACTCTGTGCACTCACACTGCCAGCATCTTCGTGGCACTGTACATTTGCGGGCTCACGGGAAGTGAGTTTAAACTGCCCACGTGAGAGCACCATCAGCTTCTCGCTCCACTTGCCGCATTTTGCGGGCGCGACCTCTGGAGCCTGGAGCGGCAAGTTTTGAAACTGGTTCGGGGCCTTCCTCGCTGGCTTCCCTACTAGGGCTCCGCCTCATCATCCCCACCCTTGAGAAGGTGGATCTGCACAAACCTTCCAATTCCCCAGTGTGAAGGACTCTCACCGGCGAAACTTCCTGGGCAGCCTCCCCACCTGCCAGCCTTATTGGGCGTGGAAAAAATGGAAGGACGCGCATACAGCAAGATAAGCAGCCCAAGGAGTTTTCCAGCCCAAGGGCGTTTTCTAGCCAGGGGCTTGTTCCAGCTCGAGGCATTGTCCAACAATGGGTGGGTTCCAGGCACAAGCTTGTGAAAAATGTTCTGCATGTTCCAGGGCTAGGTATTTTCCAGCAGCAGCTTGGTCCCAGCCCCGGGCTGTTTCCAACGAGGGGTCGTTTCCGCTCATCACCCACTCTCGCAAAGGAACTCTACTGAATATCCAGCTAAATCTGCCCCCTGCGGCAGCGGTCGCTTTTGGCGGGCAGCTGCACCCGCCCAACCTGTTCCGACACCCGTCTGGACAAGAAGAGCAAGGACGGAAGCCAATCCGTGCATGAACGGGTGAAGGCCTCAAGTGCTCGCCCGCCTGTTAGCCCATTGAGCATCGATTTTTGAGTGGCCGGATTCCAAGTCCACTGGCCATGTTTTGCAGGGTCTTGCCCCTATACTGCTTGGTGCGGAATCAGCCCAAGGCAAAAGAACCAGGTACCTTAACCCTTATGTGCCGACTGGCGATTTACAGAGTATAAGTCCTGGCTAAGGGCCTGTTTGTGCGGGTGTTTGGACGCCTGCAGCCCTGGGCTGGAACAAGCCCTCGGCTGGAACAAAGCCGTCTGTCTTGCGAAACCATGCAAAAGCCACAATCTGTGTTCTTTTCTGAGGGCTTTGCTCTTTCAGGTTTAGAATAACGAAAAGCAACACCAGCTCACACTGCTCTTCAAAATTAGCCAGCATACCACAATACTGTCAAAACCCTCTGCCCCAACTGCTAAACTTGATAAAGCACGTTTTTGTTATTTCGGAGGCTTTGTTCTTTCAGGTTTTGGATGACAAGAAGCAACACCGCCAGGCGTTGCTGTTTCAAAATTCTGGCAGCATACCACAACACTAGCAGAGCCGCTCTGACCCAACTGAAAAATTGAATACCGCATGCTTTTTGGGATCCTTCAACGCTTTGTTCCTTCAGGTCTAGGACGACAAGAAGCACTAGCAGGTATTGTGCTTTCAAAATTCAGCCAACATGCCGCAAAACTGTCAAAACTGTTCTTCCCCAACTGCAAAAGTTGATACAACACGTTCTTTTGATCTGGAGGGCTTTGCTCTTTCAGGTTTAGGATGACAAGAAGCAACACCAGCAGACACAGCTCTCTCAAAACTGCCAGCATACCACAATACTGTCAAAACCCCTCTGCCCCAACTGTTACTAAAATTGATAAAGCACGTTTTTTTTTGGTCTCGGAGGCTTTGTTTTTTCAGGTTTTGGATGACAAGAAGCAACACCGCCAGGCGTTGCTGTTTCAAAATTCTGTCAGCATGCCACAACACTAGCAGAGCCGCTCTGACCCAGCTGAAAATTGAATACAGCATGCTTTTTGGGATCCTTCAACGCTTTGTTCCTTCAGGTCTGGGACGACAAGAAGCACTAGCAGGTATTGTGCTTTCAAAATTCAGCCAACATGCCACAAAACTGTCAAAACTGTTCTTCCCCAACTGCAAGAGTTGATACAACACGTTCTTTTGATCTGGAGGGCTTTGCTCTTTCAGATTTAGGATGACAAGAATCAACACCAGCAGACACAGCTCTTTCAAATTGCCAGCACACCACAATACTGTCAAAAACCCCTCTGCCCCAGCTGCTAAAATTGATAAAGCACGTTTTTTGTCTCGGAGGCTTTGTTCTTTCACATGACAAGAAGCAACACCGCCAAGCGTTGCTGTTTCAAGATTCTGCCAGCATACCACAACACTAGCAGAGCTTTGTTCCTTCAGGTCTAGGACAGGTATTGTGCTTTCAAAATTCAGCCAACATGCCACAAAACTGTCAAAACTGTTCTTCCCCAACTTGGATTTTTTGCCTAACGGCAAAATGGGGGTGCGAAGCACTCTCCCGCTATGTCTGTAACCTCCGAGAAAAAATTGCGCAAGAAGCAGAACAGAGACCTTACAGTTGCAGAATCCATCAGTTGCAAAATCCATGAAACTCGACGTCTCAGCTGAAGTATAACAAAGTAAACCAAAACCTCCGCTCTCTAGAAGCCGCCAGCGTCAAGCGTCAAACGATTCACAAATAGATAGAAGCCGCAAGGGTCAAACGATTCACAACACTATAGAACAACAAAGATTCAGAAAACATACAAAAGCAAAATCACAGGGAAAAATACAAAAACAAAGCCAACCAGCCAACCAAATCAAAAACAGTTTTGCGCTCAAAAAACACTTCAACAGTATAAGCAACTACTACTGCTACTGCTACTGCTACTGCTACTGCTACTGCTACTGCTACTGCTACTGCGACTGCTACTGCTACTGCTACTGCTACTGCTACGACTACTACGACTACGACTACGACTACGACTACTACCACTACAACTACTACTACTACTACTACTACTACTACTACTACTACTACTACTACTACTACTACTACTACTACTACTACTACTACTACTACTACTACTACTACTACTACTACTACTACTATTACTACTACTACTACTACTACTACTACTACTACTACTACTACTACTACTACTACTAATACTACTACTACTACTACTACTACTAATACTACTACTACTACTACTACTACTACTACTACTACTACTACTACTACTACTACTACTACTACTACTACTACTACTACTACTACTACTAACTACTATTGCTTACTACTACTAACTACTATTGCTTACTACTACTAACTACTACTACTTACTACTACTTACTACTACTACTACTACTACTACTACTACTACTACTACTACTACTACTACTACTACTACTACTACTACTACTACTACTACTACTACTACTACTACTACTACTACTACTACTACTACTACTCTACTACTACTACTACTACTACTACTACTACTACTACTACTACTACTACTACTACTACTACTACTACTACTACTACTACTACTACTACTACTACTACTACTACTACTACTACTACTACTACTACTACTACTACTTCTAGTACTACTACTACTACTACTACTACTACTGCTACTACTACTACAGCCGCGCCGCTCGAGGCGCCGCAACCTTTTGAGGCCGCTCGATGCGCATTGCCATCACAGTCTGTCGGCAATGCTTCCGCCTCGGACTCTGGTTCTCCCGTAGCCCGGCGGTTCTTCTCTTTCTTGCCCTTGTCCTCGCCTTTCTCTCTCTTTTCCCTTCTCTCCCTTGGAGGTGACTTTCCTTTCGGTGTTGGGACCCTTCGAGTGGGCAACCTTTGTCCTTTAGGCGAGACGCTTGCGCAGGCCTGCACTGGCCTTGCCTTCAACCCCCAGCCCAAAGACTCTTAGTGAAAGCAGCTGACCAAAACAGCAGGAAAATTCTCTGCAGATTTCGTTTTCGGGCAGTGGAAGGCTGCCTGTTTCTTTCCAAACTGCCAGAATAGAACTTGCTCCGAACTAACGTTGACAAGAACCCAGAGAGCACCAACCAGAATTAAAGTGCTTTCTTGTTGAAGAGATTTGCGTGTGTGAATGCAGAAGCATCTACATTTGACCTGTAAGAGGCATGGTCTTTCCTTTGCCATTTACATGGACCAAGTCACCATCATACAGAGTTCCAAGTCAGCAACGTCCAATACAAGCCGCCCACCCAGACCCCAGTGTGAATTTCCTTTGCAACCTTTCGAAGAGGTTGGCAAGCGTTCCATCAACACTACGAGGTCTTCTTTTGCTTGGCTGCACGCACTGCAAGAGACTTGTTTGGGAATTTTCGCAAATGGTTGACGCCCATGATCTTTTCGAATTTAAGGCTTAAGGGGGGCGAGCTCAAATTTGAGGACGAACAAGGGGGCTTTAGAAGAAGTAGAGGTTTTGTTTCTAAAGTACAAAGCGGGGGTTTGCTTGTTGTGAGTGGAGAAGAGACAAGGGGCCTCATTCTAAATTCAACCCCCCCGAATCTTCTTTCATTCTTCGAAAATCAGAGGAGTAGAGACGAGACTGCTTTTGTTTCTAGAAGTAGAACGTGGGAGGGTTGGGGGGGAGGCGCAGCTCCCCATTTGTGGAGTGGGAGGAAGGGGAGAAGAGAGAACGGGCCTTTATTCTAATTCCACTCCCACCGATTTTGTTTTGTTTTGTTTCATTCTTCGCAATTCAGAGGAGTAGAGACGAGACTGTTTTTGTTTCTAGAAGTAGAAAGCGGGGGGAGAGAAAGGGGCTTTATTCTAAATCCACCCTTCTCGAACCTTGTTTTGTTTTGTGTTTCATTGTTCGAAAATCAGAGGAGCAGAGACGAGACTGTTTTTCTTTCTACCCCCCCTCATTTGTTGTTGTGGAGTAGGGAGGAAGGAGGGGGGTGTGGGGGGCTTCCGAATTTCATCAAGCCCCCTTCGAGAAGGGGGGGGGGCTTCCGAATTTCCTCAAGCCCCCTTCGAGAAGGGGGAGGGGGCTTGCGAATTTCCTCAAGCCCCCTTCGAGAAGGGGGGTCGAGTCTTGCGAATTTTCTCAAGCCCCCTTCGAGAATTATTTCTCAAGTCCCCCTTCAAGCCCCTTCTGAAGCCCCCCTTAAATTCGAATTTGAGAAAGCCCCCCTTCTCAAGCCCCCCTTCAAGCCCCTTCTCAAGCCTTCATTGTTCGCCCTCCCCCCCCCCCCGCCTTCCTCGAATTCGAATTTGAGGAAGCCACCCCTTGCTCAAGCCCCCTTCGAAAAATTCGTAAAGATCATGCCCCCATTACTATTGACCGCAATGAAGAGCTTGTGATGGGTGGTGCTGGTATGGACGTGGAGCCAGATAAGATCAGCTTTCGAAGCAAAGAACGGCTTGGTTTGACTGCCGTCTGGTGGTTTTTCCTCGGAGTCGAAGCTGCTGCTCGCAGGCTTTTTCTTTGGGAAGCTTGGAGGCCCTGCGAACGCGGCCCTGGTTTCTGCTTGGGAATGTGGTCAGACACGTTGGGAAAGTTGGCCGATCTTTAATTATGGAGCCTTGCTTAAGGCTGCTTGACTGGCTGACCAATGGGGTGCCCTGAACTGGTCTTGCATCTTACTGACTACCAGGGCGCGTGCTGGCCTTGCCTCTCCTTTGGGAAAGTTGGCTAGTTGCACCTTGCTAACCTTGCCAGTGGCTTTATCATAGTGGTTTTGATGATTTTGCGACCCCCGACATGCTCTGCGCTGCTCGATTACAGCTGGATTTCTGCGACAACCTCGAGTACTGAGCGCGGGGAACATAGACGTTTGGTGCGTTGGTTTTGCGGGTTGCTGCGGGTTTGGTGGTTGCGTTTTGTGTTTGGTGTGTGTTTGCTTTGGTTTTCGCACCTGCTCTGTTTCACCCCTAGTGTTAAGACCCACAAGAACGGCCTACCTGGGAGGTCCGGGCCTGACGTCTCAATTCTTGACATGAGTTCCGACGTCGAACTCAGCGCCGCAGAAGCTTCTTTGCCATCTTCGCACTGCGCGCCAAGATAGAAACAGCTAAATTCAAGCAATAAGCACTGGAAAAAAGGCATCCGAGTCATGTGTGGGCGGAGTCGGTGGAGTTTATGTAAGCGGAGTCGGCGGAGTCCTTCCAAAGTGGAATTCCCCTTAGAACGGCAGCGGAGTCGAGGTGAGCCCGTTTTAAATATACAATGGTTTTTAAACCGGGGAAGACACGACTCCGCGACATGTGTACCATCCCTTGTGCACCAATCCTGCAACATCTACGCTAAGATTCTATGGGGTGGGGGGTAATCTTGCTTCCTGAATCACGTTTAAGAATTGCAAAGCTGCGCAAAAGTTGCTCTCCGTGTTCACTGCAAGTGACCTGAAGAAATCTCACAAATCCCACCTGACATCGTGCCCAGTTTATGCGCCCCAAACTGACGCATTTTTTGAGCCGTCCAGCGCAGTCCCCCTAGGTACTGCGCTGCTGATGCTAAAGAGGCGTCGGTCCATTGCGCGCTGACGGGCGAAAGTGCAGTGCTTTGGGTGTTGGACTCCTTTCTGTTTTACTCGTTTCTGTGGTTGGCCTGCTTGGGCATTCGTGCCGGGGCCATAAGTCTTTTGTAGTGAGGTGCGTAGCACGCTGCACTGTGTCCGCCAAGGACTCGCTAGGTGCCAGACATGGCATTGCGCAGCAAAGGCAAAAGGCATCTTCAGGAGAGGATTTAAGAAGCTCAGACCCCTCAAGGTCGTTTGATGCCCAACCGCGGCGATGGTGGCAGATGTCATTGAGAAAGTGCTTAAGTGCTTGATCTATTCCAGTGAAGATGTAGGTGTGTGGCGGATCTGTGGTATCCGACGCAACGTTGGTTTGCATTTTGAGGCGTGCCAGTGTGCAGAGGCAAGACGCAAAGTGGTGGAATCCGAGCAGGCTGAGCAAAATTGCAACGATGTTTTGCAAAAGTTTTTCCAAAGAAAGTGAAAGTCTTGATAGCCCCGAGAGTCACCCGTGTCTTACCCAAGATATGGATTTGTAGTCTATCCGCAGAGACTCTGGTTCAAGCACAACCGAGGCAAGCCCTGGTTGGAGGTCGTTCCTTGTGAGGACGACAGAATGGGTACCGAAAGAAGTTCGCAAAGCCCGAAGACGGGCAAGGTTGCCGAGATGGAAGCACCTTTTTGGTGCAAGCCGTGCAAATGGTTGTTCAGAAGTGACAGGGCAGCTGGTCTTGGGTGGAATGATGAAGGAAAACCGTACTGCGAGAAGTGCAAGACGGTAGTTACGGTATGGGGAACGAACGCTTCACACGCGTTCCACCTTAGGGAAGGTGAGAAAGAAAGGAGGGCTGCTGGAAAGAAAGGCGAATGCCTCCGGCCTCTAGGTCAGCAAGCCCCGAGACCCAAGAGTATGCCAAAGTCCTTGGAGAGGATGACGGTGTTGTTCCCTGATTTGGCCGAGATGGAACCGCCAAGATGGTACAACGACCTTTGGTGGGCGATATGCCGTCGTGGCACGGCAATCGAGGATCTCGATGTAGGGAAGGTAGTGACCGAGTTGTCAGACAATGACAGGATGAAGTATCAAACCAGTTTCGAGAATCTGGTGATGCCGATGCAGGAAATCGGTGAGGTGAACCCGAAACCCTCGAAGCTGTTGGGGATTTTGGATCTCCGTGGGCAAGTTGGTGGCAAGGCCATCCTTTGGGAGTCGGCTGTGACTGAGGGTGTCCTTTACCTAGAGGTGCCAGTGCCAGCATCCACGTGTGCGTTGGCGACGATCAGTTTCGTGCGGTATCTGAAAGGCAAGGGAATCACCCCTGTGCTACTGTTGGGTGAGCGCCAAGACCTAGAGTTCCTAAGGATGGTGGATATGCTGTGCATGCTACCCATTTTGGGAGCAGAAAGGTGCGTGAAGGATGAGATGGAAAGCAGCGCCCATCCACCATGGATCAATCGTTGGAAGAACCACACACGAGCTGGGTTTTTGGTCTTCAAGACGATGTTGGAGAGAGTAAAAATGATAGCAATGATGACTTGCGCCACGATGAGGATCCATGATCCAACCCTGGCGAGCCAGAACCGACCAGTGCCTCGATGGGCATTTTATGCCTATGGCAACTACAAAATTGTGTTGGAAACGGTGGCTGGCTTCACGGATGAAGAAGAGAAAGACAAGGCCACTGGATGGAGGAAGGTCGTCGATCACGAGACCAGACGTTTGATCAAATGGGAATGTGATTGCAAGTGGCATCTCCCTTCGGAGTATGCAGGGAGATTCAATCTTGCAATGCCATCGGATATGTGGCAACAGGTGTGGCAAATGCTGAGCGAAGGCATTGCTGACTTGGAAGCTGAGGAGCAAGCTCTGAAAAAGCTGGTGAAGGATGCGGTTGTCCAGCAAGATCGTGAGTTTGATGAGGCAGAGAAGAAACGAAAGAGGATCGCTGAGCTTGCAGCAGCAGAAGCGGAGGCGAGTAAAAGAGCCCGAGTTGAGCGAGAAGATTCGGTGCATTCACCGACCTCGGTGGCTTCGCCGGTGCTGGATGCTGCAACGATCTCGCAAATTGCCGAGCATGTGAGAGCTAGCTGCTAGCTTGAGCGTGGCGGATCTTGAGAAGATGTTGAATGAAAGGAAGGAATCCTCTGAGCCAAGCAAGTCTTCGCGAGATGTGAACGCTGCGGAGAAGAAAGATGATCCTTCTGGTGAAGATTTGGATTGAGGTACTTGCAGACCTCATTGGGTTGTGAAGAGCCCTGCAGCTGTTTTAGGGACGCCATGGCTTCCGCGCCGCCATGGCCCGCCCGCGTTTTTCCATTGGTTTCAAAAGCTTGAGTCAGTGCATGTGTTTTTCGCTCGGTTGAAGCGGCAGCAAAGTGATGATGTCTTCTGGTTGCTGCCTGTTTGTCGATTTTGGACCTGCCGTTGGTGGCGTTACGATAGGCCAACTGGCCAACGAGGTTTATGGTTCTATCCTGGAGTTTGCGAGACTGAATGCCATGGCCACGTCGAGGTCGAGTACTGAGAGTGGGGTGAGCCTGAAGCTTGCATTAACTCGTTTTGACGTGTTTGCCACAACGAACTCTTGGAGACTGTCCAAGACATCCCTGTCTAGTACAGGTGGATGCAAGTTGAATTTGTTTGTCACGTGTTTTTGACAACGAACTCTTGGGTGCCAGCTGGACCCAGGACAACCTGCCTTATGGTGGGAGCTTGCATGAGTTTAAGTTTAATGTCAGAGATCGGCTTGTGTGTGTCGTTTGTTTCGTTTTGGTGGCGAGTACGCACCAAGGGCATGTGGCCAGGGCATCCTCTTAGTGTTGAAGTGCCGAGCTGTGCTTGGACTTCGGATCTTTGACATGAACCCTCAGCAAAATGCGGGGGGTGGAAGATCGTGGCTGATCATTGATGGTTTTGTGATGTGTTGGATCAGCTTGTATAGATTTGCTTTGCTTCGGAGTGATTGGGAATCGTTGTGATCCCATCCTCGATGTTTTTGGCCTCGATGATTTCCCTAGGAAATCATACGAGTGTGTTTTTGCCCAAAACGCTATTTTGAGTGAGTGTGCAGTGAGTAGGAACTTTGTTCTGAAGCTCGTTCAAGCTCACAACTGAATTCGTTCAGTTTGCGCACTTCGTGACTTTTGGCTCAAGCTGCGAGTGAAAAAGACTTGGTTTAGATAGGTCGGGTTCTGGTTTCAAGGAAAAGGTACCAGAGGGACCTTCGGTTTTTTACGGGGGTAGCCTGTCCTAAGTGTGGCATTTTGTATGTTGATCGCACGGCCATGCTTTTGCACATGGCCAAGGCACACCCGCAGCATACCAGTAGACCCACCAATCAACAGCCCATACGCGATGCCAAGAACGGCCTCCCAACATGCGCGCACTGCCACGAAAAGCTGTGTGACTTCTCCAGTCTGTGCAAGCATATGCAGGAGATGCAATGTCGCAAAGGCAAAAAGTACGTGATTTGCTACAGCAGCCGTGAGAATGCGGCCTTCCACCTTAAGGACCGGCATGTTGCTCAAACATCATTGCACCTTCTGTAACCAATGGATTGTAAGATGAAGAACCATTACAGGCAGTTCCATAAATCGCTGCACTCATCCTTCCTTGTTGATGCAGCGAAACTGTGCTCAATTCAACACTCCTGCGGCACTGGCGTCTACTGCCTTGAGGGTCGCTGTAAGGAGTTGAACTAGGGTCTTCGGCCCAGTGCTCAAAGAGCAGTTGTCACTGCAGATGAAGGCGACGAATGGCGGCCCCAAGAGGGAAGCCCAAGAGGCCCCTGTGCAGTGTCCAAATAGAACAAGGCACCGCGCAAAGGCGCGGGCAAAGGAAATCGACATGGACGGCTGAGTGGGGCGCGTGGCACGTGTTAGTGCTGTTGAGGAGCTTTAATAGAAGAGTTCTTTCGCAGCTTCTGTACTCACGCCGCAGTAGAGGTCTGTTTCAGAGACTCCTGCGTAGTTGCAAGCCCTATCAACTGCCTTCCGTCCTGCCAGCTGGAAGGTCGTGATGTTTAAGTGGAATCTGTAAATGTCATGATTGATGATGTATCTAGCTTGCTGGTGCCATCGCAGCACAATGTCAATGAGCTGATACGGCAGGTTCATGCTCAACATGCCTTGGACCAGCTTGTCTCTGGGCATGGCATCGAACGCGCCTGCAAGATCCAGCGTGACCTGGACACCCCCGCAAGGCTTGTCGGTTGTACGCCTGCGAATCTATCGTGCAGCGTGCATTTCTGCAGCAGGCACTCACTTCGCACAAGTCGACAGTGCTCAAAGACCCTGCGCAGTGCATCCTTATGCGATCTCTGTGGCGTAGAACCATACTGCGGGAACTGTTTAGTGAACCCGTAGATGTAGTCTTGACATGGGAGGAGTAGGCTACGGAAGGTAAGCTTGCCTAGCTGGTCTTGCAGTCCGATGGGCCTATGATGCCCTGCTTCGGTGCCCGTCTTGTTAGGTTTCTTGAAGAGGACAAGCTGCGCAACTGACCAATTCTGTGGCACCATGTTTTCTCCGTTCTGCCAGTTTTGATTGATGATGATGCTTTAGTTTTATTTGCGGCTTCATGCGCACACAGCCTCCAATTTGCACTAGGTCCAGTGGGTACCGCTTTCTTAGGGGTGCTCTACTCAGCATATGCTCTAACGTGTTTGCGTCAACGTACACCGGTTCATCTACGCAGGGTTCCTGTGGCAGAGTGGCCAAGGCTGGCGCATCCTCACTGGCAGTGAATTTTTTAGTGAAATGAGGATGAAACTTATCCGCTTCTTCTTGCCTAGTGAGAGCTTGACCTTTCGGTCCGCGAAGTTGCGTGCGCTTATATTGCTGCTTGGGCGCTAGCGCTCGTACAACTTGGTAGACTCCTCTAAGGTCTTGTTTGTCCGCCGCCTCCTGTGCTGCACGAAGCTTATCAAGAAGAAATTGCTTCTTTTGTTGTCGACAGAGTTGCTTGTGTTGCTTGTGCAATTTAGTGTAGCGCATCCAAACTTGCCACCTCTTGATGATAGAGGTCAGCGCCGTGCTGATGTTCCGTCGTCTGAGCATTCGCCAACACTTCCACATCTCTTTGATGCCATCTTGAACTGCCACTGTTTGCCACCGATGGGGTTTTCCTAGTGGTCCTTTAGACGCAGGAAAGATGTGTGCGGTGATTTGGTGTAGCTTACGCGGTAGGGCATCAAGGTCCGCGACTGTTTTTAGATCGTCAAAAAGGGGTTGTGAGGCCTGCCGAAATGCTATCGCTTTATCTGGCCAGTGACCTTTTGCCGCAAAAAAGAGCAATGCATTCCCTATCTATGTTAGGTTGATTGGTAGGTGGTCTACGCCATTCAAATCTGCGGATAGGCAAGAGGGCTGTGACGGGGATGTGATAGCCGCTAAGTCTACGCCAGGCTCCAATGGGGCATTGCAGCAAGGGGCCAGCGCGTTTGGCTAGCCCTTTCTGCGTCGCTGCGGCGCACAATCATGTAGTCAAGTTGTGCAGAGTGTGTGACGAACTTAAAGGTGTGTGCCAAGTGTCCTGGCTTGGACCATGTGTTGAGCATGGTGAGCGAATGTGCATCCAGTAAGTTCACGACCTCTTCCTCATCTGGGGCTCGGTCTGCTGAGCAGAGACCGGTGCCTGGGCCGATGTGTGGCGGACGTGGGCGAACTTGTGCATTGAGGTCGCCCCAAATCACAAGATGTTCCCTACGAGGAATGCCATTCAGACACTGGCCTAGTTTATGCCAGTAGTCAAGTCTCTTATTGAGGATTTGGGGATCCTTAGGGTTCCAGGCATGTTGATAGGCACTGAGCACGCTGACCACGTTGTTGAGCTTGCCAACGGGAAACCTGACTCTTATGAGTCGTCCCGGCGCGATGGTGTCATGTTTAACTTCAGCCTCATGTGTGATGGCTTTGCTGACAAGCACCATAGTGCCAGAGCCAATGCATATCCATTTATCGGTACAGTGTTCAGTGTCGGTACTCATTTTGGTTTCTTGGAGAAGAACAATGTCGTATGCAACGGTATCAAGATAATGCATTAGTTCCTCGTACATGCCTGAGCCTAAGCCCCCCGCATTATAGCTGAGAACCCTGAGGCAGTGGCTGGGTGTGGCCTCCTGGTTCGTCTTCCTTCTGACTGATGTTGGGGCCGCAGGTCGGCTCCCACTGATGTCATCCCCTGAGTATATTGGATTGCCCCAAGAAATGGAATCCGCTTTCATCTTCTTGGTGAGTGCGATGGTTTGAGAAGGGCCCGTCAGGTTCGTAGGCTGACGTATGGCCAGCGTTTCCTGGTCAGTATGACATGTGTTACTTGTGCCAGTTGTGGACTCGAGAGCTTGCACGTCGCCAGGACATTGCACGATTGGCCACCATGTACCATATTCTGCATGTGCATGGCCAACAGCTGCCAAATCCCATGCTTCAGATCCTTCCAGAGCCCGAGCCGAATGATGATACGCAAATGAGCCCAATCACGATGACCCGCATCTTTTCGTTGCATGTGTGTTTTAATGAAGCAAAATTAGATAGAAGCACAATTTTTTGAAATGCTCGTTCGCATCGCTGTCGTCACCATTGCTCGTGATCCTATTGAAGAAGCCCTTGGTTTTGGGCTTTTGACAGTCTTAACATGCATCCTGCTGTGTTGGCGATGTTTATCCAAGAGTTTCTGAGGACATTGGGGCATGTGTGGATGGGCTTCCTCTCATTCTTAATGTTGATGCCTCTTTGTTCTTTAGGGAAACCATGTGTGCGTCTTTGGCTTCACTCAAAGAAAATAGACATGGATGTCTTCCCTTTTTCATGTGCAATGCTGACATTTGCTTTACATTACGGTTGCAAAGTGCACTGCCTGTATGACAGGCTTGGAAGAATTTCTGAACAAGCACGCGCGGCTTAAGGAACGGAGGTGGGGGTGGAAGGGTGCGGAAGAAGGCACTGCCCCTTCCCATTTGCAAACTCCATGCCTTTTTCAACGCAACAGACTGTTCTTGTACTCATCCAGCTTGCCATGTATCTAGTTGCATATATAGTGCCCTCCGACTCACTCACGCGCCGCACCCGCAAAGCTCTGGCTTGAAGCGTTCAGCTTAGTCTTAGCCGGGCCTGGGCATTTCAACGGCGACCCACTGCTAGTTAATTGTTCTAAACCATGAAGCACTCATGTCTTCTGCTCTTTGTGACGGCCGTGCCTTGGCTTGGTTTAGGGTTTAGGGTTTAGGGTTTACGGTTTAGGGTTTAGAGTTTAGGGTTTAGGGCTTAGGGCTTAGGATTTAGGGTTTAGGGTTTAGGGTTAAAGGTTTAGGGTTTAGGGCTTAGGGCTGAGGTTTTAGGGTTCAGGGTTCAGGGTTCAGGGTTTAGGGTTTAGGGTTTAGGGTTTGGGGTTGAGAAACTCCAGGGCCATGCTAATGACTAAACCCTAGACCTTAAACCCTAAACCCTAAACCCTAAACCCTAAACCCTAAACATTTCTGGGGTTTGGGGACGCTTGCACCCTCAGTCCTGAAGACTCATTGGAGTCCAGCCTGGACCGTATCGAGGTGTCCTGTCGGCAGTTCTTCGCTTTGAGGGGGGGTGGGGCCCCACTTCCAAAACAGAAAGAGTCTCTTTGGCAGTCAGGGCTCTTTCTAAGAATCGTTCGCCCGCCCCGATCGAAGATTGTTTGGGTGCCGGTTTGTGTCTACTGTACTTGAAGAACCCAAAGTCTACTCTGCATTGAGGGCTCCCATATTGGGATCGTAGCTGCGGGAAGGATGGTTGAATCATCTAAGTGATGTGGATGAGAACATCCACATAGAGCGACCAGCCCATGAGCCGTTTAACTTTCTTGCCTGTTCCTTCTCCTGGTGCATCATTTGAGCCATTTTGCTTGTCTGCTTTATATACGGTTCAGGGGTTCAGGGTTTAAAGTCTAGGGTTTGGGGGGGTTTGGGGGTTTGGAGGGGTGGTTGAGGGCTTTAGGGTTTAGGGTTCAGGGTTGAGGGCGTTAGGGTTTTAGGGTTTAGGGCTTCCAGTGTCGTGACATCGGCCAAGGCTTTTGAACTCTTGGGACCCTCGCCCCGAAGATGAAATTCCTCAACAGAAATAGCGCAATATTGCTTTTCTCATGTACACATATATGTATATATATATATGTACACATAAAAGTTTCGCTGTATATTTTAGGTTACGGCTTTATGTATATTGCATAGGAGGTTTGGGTAGAGATCGCCCCGGCAGCGAAGGCGCTCGCCCGGAAGCTCGCGCATCTGGACAGGGAGGCGAGCCATGGGCTTCAGGTTGGTGCTTCGGGTTGTGGGGTTGAATTAGGGAGTTTAGGGTTTCGGGTTTAGGGTTGAGGGGCTTAGGAAGTTTTTGGTTTTTAGGGATTGTGAGGGTTTCAGGGGTCGGTTTTAGGGTTGAGGGGTTTAGGGTTGAGGGTTTAGAGTTCAAGGGTTCAAGGCGAACTGAAAAGCGGAACAAAGTTTACTGCGATGATTCCAGCGGAGCGACGGCCAAGAGAACCTGCCCTAGATCAGCTCTGCAAACCATTCTTCAGGTTTCGGCCCAAAACGGTCCAAGAGTCATCTCGGCATTTATCTGCGAGGAAGCACACTTCGTAATAAGGAAGGACTGCGTTGGACGGGGCTTCGGCACGCTTTGGCCAAAGCTGAACCTGCAGCCTCAAGCGCCGTAAGCCCTAAGCCCTAAGCCCTAAGCCCTAAGCCCTAAGCCCTAAGCCCTAAGCCCTAAGCCCTAAGCCCTAAGCCCTAAGCCCTAAGCCCTAAACCCTAAACCCTAAACCCTAAACCCTAAACCCTAAACCCCAGACCCTAAACACTAAACCCTACACCTCAAGCCCTAAACCCTAAATCCTAAGCCCTAAACCCACAAGCAGGCCGCCGGAGCAGAGCAAGCTCTTCACGAGCACTCTGGAGTTCCTTGGTTTAGGGGACACCAAGGAAACAGAATGGGGAAGAATGTAGACTATCTGGGTGTTTCCGATATTTTGGGGTACCTTGCTCCTCCCCCCCCCCTTCCCTCACCCCCTCCCGTAAACCCAACCCCAGACCCTGAACCCGAAACCCTAAACTCTGACCCGTTGTCCCGCTTGCCCCTCCCAAGATTTTGATTCTCGGCCCGTGAACATGGGCTCAGCTTTTCGAGTCGAGCGCGCTTGGCCAGAGGGATCTCCGGGATGCTTAGGATTTGGATCCCAGGGATGTTGGGGTTTCAGGGTTTAGGGTTTTGGAGAAATGTGCTACGAGTACGTGGATTCTGTGGGCTCCACGAATCGTCATCCAGATCCTGTTTTATCCGTCATGTAGGCCAGGTGAAGCGGCTATCCCAAGTACGGCAATATATCATCGTCATCTGACATGAAGCAGTCTCAGGAAATGCGCCAGCAAAAGCAGACAATCGGCATGCTTTGATAGGTAGTGGTAGGTGCACTTACCCTAAACTAGGCCCTAACACCCATGCCCTAAGCCCTAAAACCCTAAAGCCCTGAACCCTAAACCCCACATTTTGCTTCAGGTGCAGAATTCCGAGACAACGAAGTCAACGCAGCTGATGGAGGCTTGTGGCCCCTGAATCCTTGCAATGAGACTTAGGTTTTAGGGTTTTAGGGGGTCGCAGGCGCGTAAAAAGCCTGGTGGCTTGGTCGCGTGGGCTTTAGCTGCTCAAGCACACTCTGCATGTACATTTCCTTGGAACGCGAGCATTAGGTTAGTATGTCCCACAGCAAGAAACACAGATAAAGCCGATGTTTGTTAAACTTTTATCTTCTGAAACTACGAAAAACTGAGATATAGGAGACAAAGTACTCATGACCCCTTGCACTTCGGGCGTTCTAGTGAAAGGCCGCAATGGCGGCAAACAAGCACATAAAACCGTGGACTTTTATTTCTTTTTTTTTCTCGACATGCACACAAGGGTCAGAATTGTGCATTTTTGTTTTTCGTTTTTGTTTGTTTTCATGTTGCTTCTGCTGGCAGTTATTATAGTGGATCGAGCGTCATGACGACACAGCGTTCGCATAAGCCTTGTGACAGTGAGTCTTGTTACAGAAACATCAAACATCCTCGTGCAGCATGTTGTGTAGAGGAGCAAAAACGCTGTAAATTCCGGTGTTTTGGGCATGGATAGAGTAACATGCTGGCAACCCCCCCCCCCCCCCCCCCCCCCCCCCCCCCCACCCCCCCCCAACCCCCACCCCACCTCCCCACCCCCCACCCCCCACCACCCCCCACCCCCCCACCCCCCACCACCCCCACCCCCCCACCCTCAACCCCCCCCCCCCCCACCCCCTCACCCCCCACCCCCCCACCGCCCCCAACGGTGTTTGGGCTTTGGACATTTCAGCCCCCACGTGTGAACATGAGTGCCACCGTACCCCACTCATACCACAATAAGCAAGCTCAAGACGTGCCCACTCAACTCCCGTCCATTTGCGAGGGACACAGCAAGTGGATAGGAAGGCATGCCCGGTGGCAAAGCGCTCTTGAGGGCTACTGCTGACAGACAGCGAACACACACACACACACTCACATGTTGTATTATGTTGTATCGTATTGTGGTACATTGTATTGTACTACACTGGAAGATATGGGTTAGCATTAAATCCTATTTTTTGTTGTGTCATATTGGCTTGATTACATTGCATTATATGGTATGATGTTGTTTTGTATTGCATTACATTGTATTGCAATTTATTGTATTGTACTGATTTGTATTGTATTCAACTATTCTACTGTTATTCTGTATTTGATTCTGAAGTTTTCTTTATTGTAATCTATGGTCCTATTTTTTAGCATCGTTTATCAGATGGTCTTTTTGTATTAGTTATTGAATGTATTTATTTTGTGTTGCAAATAGTTGCCCATATGACCTTTCTTATTTGAAAGCTTTGCATACAAAATTTTGTCATAATGTTGTAGATATTTAAATTCATCTCTATATATATATACATATCTGTAAATAATAATTCAAGCAAATGTAAAAATATAAGTATATGAAACAAGACAAACGAAAAATACAATCAGGTTCAACATACATGCAAATATACATATAGACCTAAATACAACTTATGAATGCGTATGTATACACATATATATATATCCAGATTGATTGCAAAATGACTATTTGCAGGCCCAGACTTTGCGACCGCGTACCCTTGATTATGTGCAATGTGGAAGCATGACCTTGTGATTTCAGCTAAGTATCCATTCGTCACTGTCGTCAATAGCTTGGAGAAGCTTCTAAAACCTGCATGAACGGTTTTCGGGACTTCGCAGCCATATCCAAGGTAGCAGTAGATGCTGAACACACTTTCCATTTGAAGGTCTGTCAGTGGGCGATGGAAACCCCAAACCCCGAACTGCCTGAAAAACAGCCTGAGGATGTTAGGGCTTAGGGGAAGTTACGGTTTGCTCGTAGGGCAGATCATCCTTCATGTAGAGTGAACAGCATCGTTGCACTCCAATTCCAAAGGCTCCTTCTCAGCTCGACAGCTTGAGCAATAAACCCTACTTAAGTTAAACCCCAGACCCTGATAAATTGGAAGCCCCACCCTGTTGTCTTCTTGCGGTGCCCCGAACCCTGAACCTATAGCCTCCCTAGGAGGTTGCACGGTTGCACATCCAGTCGGAGGTTCCGTATGTTTCTTCTGGGTCCTGAGTATACTATATACTACCGATATTTCAGAGTACCCTCCCCAAAAGGGACCATCATTTTCTGACGGCCCGCAGATCGTGCATCAGACTTGCGAGATGTTTCCGCCCATACACCACCAGAAGCCGAACTGCCAGCTTGCTGGAGAGGCCCTCCTGGCCGAAATCAAGGAGCAGAAAGAGGACCACCAGGCGTGCCGTTTCGGTTCCATCTCAGGGAAAACCCCAGGCCTTTAACTTTGGAGAACCCCTGCAAGTTTTGGGGGCGGGGTTACACGCCCAATCACGAATCCCAGCCTGATTTTTTGGCCTGAAAGGGCTTTGTGACTCCGCAAAGCAGCTCCAATCTCCCACAGCCAAAGACGGCAATCTGATTCGCAGTGACATGATCAGGATGCATGAGGATGGAGGATCTGAACGGAGCAAAGAAGGAGGGTAGAGACAGAGAGCGAGGGAGGGAAACAGGTTTTGGCGAAAAGGCCGAGAGCAAAGACAGCAAAAGAGAGGCTTGAAAGGAGTGGGACCCGGAGAGATGGCCGTGCTTCCTTGCAGCGCGTCTTCATCCTGGCAAGTTCATGATGTGTTGTTGGGCTTAGAGGCTGAGAGGAGCCCTAAGTCTCCATTTCAACCTAAGTCCGGCCCTAGATTCCTAGAAAGGCTCTATATCCTCTTCCTTTTTTCTCTCCTCACACTCGGTGTTGGGAATCCTGCCAATTATCCTTGGAGGCCCTTGAAGTGAAGCATCCGGGAATGACAGTTGTGACAGAACCCTGCGGCAAAGTATCCTGAATTGCCTGCCCGAGAAAGGCAGGATGGCTCCCACTTGGTTTACTTGAGGGTGGGGACGATCGAAGTATATATTCTTCACTTTTATTCATGATGTTTATCGGTTTATCTGCCATAGATACTTTGGGTAGCAGGGTTTGGGCTCACAGTTTAGGCACCTCATGGAGTCACCACCGGATAGGAGCTTCTCCATGAGATCAAGGAGGAGAAAGCTTCACGGGCCAAGGACGAAGAAGAGAAGAAGGATCGGGCAACATATATATATATGGTACCCCCCCCCCCAGTGACCTACCCTTTTTCGCCTTGTCTCAAGTCACCCAGCTGCACTGCAAGCAAACTCGGTGTGCAATATAGCGTATCTCCTAGGGCGTAGACTAAAATACTAAAATCGCATACAGGGGACAGTAGAAAAACCAAAAACACCAAAACCAAAAAAACCAAAAAACCAAAACCAAAAAAACCCAAAAAACCAAACAAACCAAAAAAACCAAAAAAACCAAAACCAAAAAAAACAAAAATACCAAATAAACCAATTTTCCGGGACTCTCAGGAAATCCCTATGAGGCTTCTCCAAGAGTCCCGGAAAATCGTTTTTTTTGGTATTTTTGGTTTTTTTGGTTTTGTTTTTTTTGGTTTTTTTGGTTTTGGTATTTTTGTTTTTTTGGTTTTGGTATGTTGGCTTTTTGGTTCGCCTTCACGGTCACGAGGCAACAACTACGCATTTTTAAGTGTGCTTATGCTAATTTTGTGCTTTTCAGAAATAGTATACAACTGGTCTTTCTAGTGCTTCAGAACTATTTGTTTCGTTATTATGTAAGTAGAGCCGCTAGTGTTTAGTGCATCTTTTGGTTGTACTCAAGTGTAGTAGACCTTATTCAGCCATTACTTGGTGCTCTGGTAGCTCAATTCGCATGGATAATATTTGCCTGGTAAATGCGATTAATTATCTAGAAGCAGCATTTGCAATACTTGTCTTGAGAAAAAGCATTTATCGCTTGGAATTGTTTGCTTAAAAAGTGACTCCTACTCGTCCAGGAATACCCCAAAACCCTATAATCCAAACTTTACCAGAGATTCTCTTGAAAAGCTTGCGCTTTTGGATGTTTTTATGTATTTGTGAATTTGCTTGTGTATGGCCTTCACTAAGTACTTTCCTAGGATTCTTGTGCGCCTGATTGTGCAAGTTGCGTTTTTTAAGCATAGTATATATGTGGTCTTTATTGAATACTTCAGACATCTTTGTTTCATCGTTATGTAAGTAGAACTGCTTCTATTCCATAATTGTGCATTTTTAAGCTTGCTCATGCAAATTGTGCTTTTCAGACATAGTATATAAGTGGTCTTTAGTGAATACTTCAGCAATCTTTGTCTCATTGTCATGTAGGTAGAACCGTTTCCATTTCCGCAAGTGTTTATTTCGTATTTGGTTGAGTATGGTCCTTTAAATAGTATTTACTTGAGTCAAATTGGGCTATTTGCTTAAGAATTCCTCTAGTAGTTAAATTCGCATAGAATGAATACTTCAAACAAAAATTTACTTCAATAATACTTTGCCTGGTATAAACACAACTGTTTCAATGCATTAGTTGCCCAACAAAGCACTATTTGCCCTTTAAACCACACTTTGCCATATTTTGGTTGAATATGGTGCTTCTTTCGTATTTTGGTTGAGTATGGTCCTTTAAATGGGATTCACTTGAGTCAAATTGGGCTATTTGCTTAATAATTACTCTAGTAGCTAAATTCGCATAAAATGATTATTTCAAAAATAAAAACGGTTCATGAATATGTAAACATAAGGTATTTCAGTGGACTTTTCAGAGAGCATACTTTGCCTAGTACAAACACAATTGTATAAATACAGTATTTGCACTTTAAACGCACACTTTGCCATTTTTTGGTTGAGAATGGTGTTTATTTCGTATCTTGGTTGAGTATGCTCCTTTAAATAGTATTCACTTGAGTCAAAGTGGGCTCTTTGCTTAATAATTACTCTAGTAGCTAAATTCGCATAGAACCAAGAAAACTGTTTCACTGTTTGATTAATACTTTGCCTCCTACAAACACAATTGCATAAATAAATTAGTTGCTCAACAAAACATTAATTGCCCTTGAAACGCACAATTTGCATAGAAAACACTGACCTAAACATCTAAAAACAGCATTGTCCGCTTCAGATTCAAAATGTAGATTCTTCCAATGCTGGCTTATCGGGTCTGTGAGGTGGGTGTCCCAGTAACTGTCCTTCATTACCCGGTGATTAACTACGCGACTTTTGGGCCTTCTTTGTTGTTTTTTGTTAAAAAGGCCTAAAAAGGCCTAAAAAGGGTAGGTCGCTGGGGGGGGGGTAGCATATATATATATATATATGTATATACATATATGGAATGTGTGTGAGTGTGTGTACAGATAGATCGGCAGATAGATAGACAGACAGATAGGTAGACAGATGGTTGTATGCGTCTATGCGAAATACATATACACACTACATTTTCCCATGTGAATCTGGACATGTCGTGCAGTGATCCGCATGTCACGTGCCCTGAACTCTCCTAAAACGCTGGAGCCTCAGCCCTGTGTTCACCTGCCTGTAGGAAAAGTTTTGGCACAAGCTGCACGTTGGCACTCAAGATCTTAGGTTCCAAATCTACTCGAGATTTCTCCCTTAAGAATCGATTCCTTGATCCTTGTTATCAGCTCTGCGATCAGCGGCCGATGTGGCCTTTGGAGTCTATCGTGCCTTCGCGGGGCCAGGGGGGAATGAGGAGGGGGAAACTTCATCTCTCGGAAGTTGTTAAACCTCGTTGATTTCCTTAAATCGCCCTCAATTGAAGTCTCCTTATGAGCCGGTCATGCTGGCAAGACAGAGACTTAAATAACTTGAACGTCTCAATGCTTTTTGGCTTGTAAAGCTTTCAGGGCCTGGCCGATGGAGCCTTGTGCAGTTGCAGTGACTTCTTTTTTAGACGAACAACCTTGCAGTCTCAAATACAGATTCTATATATATATATATACACACATTTTTCATAGCCCCAAAAATACACCGGGACGTTGTTGGGGGAACCCGAAAGCAGGTCCACCAAAAAAGGCCCCAAAAGACTCCCACAAGCTTCGCGAAAAGATGTTAAAAGGTCCCATCCCCTGTTGTCGGGAGGCCCACTCCCAGAAAAACATGAAGAACCGTGGCCCACTGTATTTAGTATTTGTGTCAGCTCAGCGCTGGGCCCGGGCGCAGGATCTCTTGGCAGAGCTGAAGGAGGAGAAGGCAGCACGAGCCAAGCAGCAAGCAGAGCAGCAGGCGGCCCGACTTCTCCGAAGTAGTCAACTTTGATATTTTAACTGTGATACTTTTGGCTGCTCCCGCTTGCTCCTGCCTTCGGGCTTTTGGAACCCTAAACCCTAAGCCCTAAACCCTAAACCCTAAACCCTAAACCCTAAACCCTAAACCCTAAACCCTAAACCCTAAACCCTAAACCCTAAACACTACACTTTACCCCAAACCCTGAACCTCTGAGTTGTTTGTCGGTGCGCAAGGAGACGCAGAACACCGTCAAGGAACTCACAAAGCTGCTCAAGAAGGCAGTGCAGCGTGCATCTGTGAGCCTCCATGTGTTGACGTTGAGAGCTTGAGTTTGAGGGCCATTCACTTCGGAGGCCGAGGCCGAGATGAAGGAGGCGAAGGTGGTGCGCGTGCACGACCAGCAGCTGGACAGGTTGGATATGGCTGAGGAGGTCGGGGGCTGTGGGCAAGCCCGCTTCATCCTGCATGATGATCCGGAGCATTGTGCTTGGGGTAACCTCCTTAATCGACCCACCCGGGATCATCGCGCGTGACGACGTTCTGGCACAAGTCTTGCTCAACTTTCACATTTTTGTTTCAGCATCGGTGCTGAGCCGGGTGGGCCCATCCCTTCTTATTGTAGGAGCAACTCCATCGAAGCTCGCTGAAGCCACCTGGTCGTGCAGACGCGGCAGAGGACCTAGGATGTGACAAGATGTATTCATCCACATCTGCTTGTACACATGAGCAGGTTGTGTGCAGCACTGTACAGAACTTTCATGGAACAGTTGGTAGAAGGACTGCTCAAGGTTTCAGGCATGCATTTGTGCAGGTTGACAAGTGTGTCGGTTTCTGTGTATATGTATGTATGCATGTATGCATGTATGCATGTATGCATGTATGCATGTATGCATGTATGCATGTATGCATGTACGTGTGTTGGTGTGTGTGTATGCTCATGTGTCTGTGTCTGCGTATGTGTATGCATGGATGTATGGATGGATTGGTGTACGGGTGTACGGATGTGCGGATGTATGGATGTATGTATGCATGTATGTATGTGGGCATGCATGTATGTGTGCCTGGCTGGCTGACTGCCTGCCCGCCTGCCTGCCTGCCTGCATGTGTGTCGTATGTGCGAGGTAGGTAGGTAAGTAGTAGGTAGGCAAAGACAGCATGAGATGGTTTTCTAGGCACAGGTACGCGCGCATGCTTTTTTTTGGGTTTTTGTATTATGACTGTTGCATCGTACTACTTGGAGATCGTAACTGGCTGCCGAGCGGACACTGCAGAGGACTTCCAACTTTGCCAGGGAAGCTCCAAGAGCTTCCTGAATGCGATGACCATGCATACGACAATGACGGTGAGCTTTGGACTGCTATACTTCGCGGCACACATCTTCAGCAGCATCACACCTTTCGTTTTTGGAAAACCCGAACTCAAAAGCCCACAGCCAAGCTACACGCATCTCACGTCGAAGGGTCCTGACCAACGAACGAGCCTAAGGAACTCCTCGAGGACGACGACGTGCCACCCGAAGTCTGAGGTGGGCATCGTTCAGGGAGGCGAAGTCACGTGCTGTCCCGTCAAAGTCGCTGGAGTCGACCCAAGAAAGGCTTGTTTTGTCGTTCCTTTTGCTTCTTCTGAAAACAGTTTGATTGAGCCCGTAAAGTGCAGCTCGCCATTGTGCAGCGACCAGCAAAGGAACGCTTCTGTGCCGGCTGTGCAGAGATGGATCTGCAGGGCACAAGTTGCAAGAAGTGCAGCGGAGGTTTCAGGAAGCTGGATTCTGGATTCTGTGAGGCATGCGTCTGGGACATTTTTGGAATGCTCATGTTTTGGTACCTCTGCGAGCCAAGCCTCCATGCTTGTTGTTGGGTTGTTTTCAAGCATGAGGCATGGACCTCCCACATTGGGTGGGAAAGTCTGGTGAGACTTGCAGCACGGCCACCTGCTCCGCAGAGAAGTTCCAGGGGATCTCCTCGGACACAGCCTGCTGCAAGTGCGGCGGCGGTCACAAGCAGGCCGGGAAAACGAGAGCTCGAGGCTTCGATGGCAGCATGGAGAGATCATGGCTTTTGAAGGGATGTCGGCTAAATGAAACGCGTTTTCATATGACAATGTAAGCCACGTCCAGGCTACGAAGTTCAAGTACTATGTGGAGCCCATGGCCCTCGACAGCGAGATCGTGGTTGGTCACCCGTGGCTTGATGGTTTATTAACGGTTTCACACTCATAGCTCTTGAGTGGAGGTGATGGCAGGGTCCCAGGTCACTTCCGTTCTTGCTTCTTGCTTCGTTTCCTCATTGCGGTAATGTGGCCCACGAAAGCACAACGCCCTAGGATTCCGCGGACTGCGGGCCGCTACTCCGTGAACCAGGAGAGCCCGCCATGGCTTTCCATGGCTTTGGAGAGTCATTTTGCCTAACCTCACCCAGGCCAATAAAACGTTGATCAGGAGTAAAGCCACACAGCTCAAGGAGAGAATAGCACTGACAGAAAAGCAAGCGATGGCACAAGGGCAATGCTATTGCGAAGATTTGCTGCTGGGTTTCTGCCAATAGCTACTGCTTTCGTTGCGGTTTGCCCCCAGTACATTTAATGAGGCAACCTGCGCATCAGGAACGTGAGCACCACCATGTGACTATAAGCTTTTACGTATATACACCCGTACCATGAATTCAGTTTCAATGATGCCATGCAGGATTGCGAATTGGCGACTTGTTCGCGACCAACGACCTATGGTTTCAGCAGAAGACCGTCGTCGACGTAGGGGATGCAAATGTGTGCTTTTGGAGAGCTCGAACTTCTAGCACGCTAGCATCTTAGATGCAGCCTCCGACAGCTAGCTTATAGCGCGGCAAGAAAGGACCCGGCACGGAATGTAGGATTATTGGCTCGCTAGTCAGATAGTCATTGTCAGAGAGGCTCGTGGATCACAGGGGCAGAGCAATCCAGGCGTGCAGGTTGGTATGGCTGTACGGCATAGATGTTTGAGAGTTTGCAGCGGATCCAACGGCCAGCTGCCTGAGAAAGCAGGCTAGCCATCAGCAAGAGAATACTCGGAATGTAGGACTGGAGCTGACTATCTATCGGTCATGTGGCCAGACACACAAGCCTCCGCCACGAAGCCTAGGCTAAAATGTACGCTTTAACCAAGACAAATGCTTGCCTCTCAGCATCTGGTTGAAGCCCCTCGCGTGAAAGCGATGAGGCGAGCTACGGCCTGACGTTGGATGCAGAGACAGGCGCACTCCAGCTTGCCGAAGGCTGCCCCAAGCTTGGCTGTTGGAAGTCGCCGATCGAGGCCAGGCAGTCGGAGCGTTGAAGGCTGTTATTTAGTTGCGTTGCTCAACTTTGATTTGTCATTCCAGCCAGTTCCCATTTCTTGCTCGACTGCGGTGCTTGTCCTGTACTGCCCGTGTATTCAGTCCCAAACAGCGGAGGAGAGCTGAAAGAAGATCCTGCATATGACTTTCTTTAGAGTGAGAGATGCTCAGCACGGCGCAGGTGGACTGCATTGTCACGGCCCATGAAGATGTAGGCTTGGCAGCCTCGACCAAGCTTTCGGTGCGTGTGGGAATGATCAACTACGGCTCCATGGCAGGGAGAGTTTCGACCCTCTGCCTCTCTTTTGCGGAATTTGTGGAGAGCTCTTTTGAGAGTGATTCGATGCCGGCTCAGGTTCAAATCCCTTGGTTCTATTGCCTGGTGTGGAGCACGTTCCAGTACAGCAGTCCTCCCTGGCCGTCAACGATGCCATCTTTAAGCTTGTTTCTGGGTTCAATAGCAGCGGGATCTGTCAGTGAATGTTGCACACTGCATGTGGGGCTGCCTTTTGGACAGGCTTGTGCGCCCAAGCCTACATGGCTGGACATCGATGAGAGCACTGGCGCCGTGTCAGGCGTTCTTGGGTCGGGGGCTTGAGCCATCTTGAGCCGGTCAAGTCTCTTCTAGTTGTTAGCTGCACTGGGCCATTGCATATTCTTTTGCTTCACTCCTCACATGGAAGGGACAGCCGGTAACGTGGACAGCTGTTTGTCGAGAGTGTAGCAACAGACAGGCGTACTGTCCGGCGTCCACCAGGCGAACTCATCGCCGCTCGGAGAGGAATGGGCCAAGCGATAAAATGTCTGGAATCTGCAGAATCCTATCAGGCTCTTGCCGGCTTTGTTCCAGATGCCAGTGACGGGTTAGGTTCTCAGCTGTCCTGAGTGTCGTAGTTCCGCTGGTTGTGAATGCCGGCCCCCGCTGGGTTAGTCAATCACCACTCAGCCAGTTTTTAAAGCTTTGCCGTCTGCACCGATGTCTTTACAGCGCTCCTTTGTAGTTCCCTCTTCAGCTGTCTGGCAGTAGCCTTGTCCGTTGGTCCGTGTAAGGGCTGACTCCTTTTCCCACTGCTTCGGTTGCAGTCGATTCTCTCGGGCTTCAGTGCACCTGCATAGACATGGCATCTCGAAGGAATTGTTACGGCTGTCATGGTTCCCCAAAGCCTTCGTGGGATTTGCCATGCGACGAGGTCTTCCGTGCTGACCGACAATGAGGGTGGTCTTCTCGGAGTCGGTGCGACGTGCACGGTGCACAAGGGCGCCAGCAAGACGCAGGCGACGCGCTCCCGGCGTTCGACATTTCAGACTTGGGCTTGGGCCTTCCAGCAGTTGTTGAGGGTTTTGAATCTTGATTTCTTGCACCCGTCAAGCCATTTTACTTCTTGATTAGGGTGACTCCTGGGCGTTTCTTTTCAGGGTTTAGGGTGCCTTTCCGAGTAGAAAGTGATTGGTCCTCAGCCGTGGAGTTGGCGATTGAGAATCTAGATGGTCTCAATGACACGCTTGCAACCTCACAGTTTGAACAGCTCCTGTACAACCGAATCAGACTTTCTGCATTTGGTGTGCAGCAAATATATACTGAAAACGAGTCGCTGCGAACAAACCTTGAACAATTTCTCCCCAATCACAGGTGGTGGTCATCGCGCCGCATGCATGGACTTCCATGTCGTATTCCTATGGCTCCACGACCACCCTCTATGCGACCTTGGGAGAGAAGCTTGCTTCGCGTTGGCTCTGCAAATGCTCTGCAGTGTGCAGGCGATGGCCTGTTTTCTCCAGAGTCCCAAGCATAATCGTCGTCGTTTCTGCAGTATGCTACATTCAAGCATCGTTTATTTGTACCCTCTTGTGTTGACTTCTGCCAGTCAGCATACTTCGGACTATGTATCCTGGAATTCCAAGGAAGTCTCCCATCCTGGAAGTCAAGGGAGGAGCTGGGGAGGCGCCAAACCGCTTCGACGCCGCTTGCGGAAAGCTGGCGAAGTGGCTCGGCGCTGCGGCGTCCGCCAGCCATATAGTATTGACAGGTAAACGCAATCGTGATAGAGAGATGGATAGATGAATAGATAGATAGATAGAGGTGCATGCACGCATACATGCATGCACATGTGTATACACATATATGTAGAATATATGTAAACACACTGTATATGTATGTATATATATATACATACACATATTCATCTTCATGGGTCATGACCATGTTCATGAGCGTGCTCATGGCCATATTCCTGATCATATTCATGTTTTGCACATTCGTATATTCATATCTTCACAGTCACGTATTCATGCACATATTCACATACTCACATATTCAAATACATGAGAATATACATTTTCATACACATACACTGACATACACTGACATACACCCATAAATACATACATGCAATGCATGCAGAAAAAAGAGATACACATGCAGGTATGCTGTGTGTGTGTGTGTGGGGGATTTGGAGGGAGACCCTTTGCCGCTTCATCTCCAGAAGGATTGTGGTGATCGATATATGTCGAAATGGGCTTTGAGATCCGCGTTCTGTGCCGCGCGGCGTGTATAAGCCAGCATTGTCATAGAAGTTCACAGAAAAACCGCACGTGTTAAATAGCTGCATCCACATCTAGTTGTTTAGTTAGATGAATGCACAAGCGCGTTATTACACATATCTGTTCAGTACGACACGTACCGTTACCGTGCATTCAGCTTGGATATGTGCGCATAGCTATATGTATATATGAATGTACCGACATGCGCGCATACATCTGCAGACAAACGCGTAACGGCGGTTAGATGATTCGATTTGGGTGTTTTCTTATGAAACTTGAAACTGGGCTATTCAGGCACGGCATGGAGGTAGACCCCAAGTTCGCTTTTGACGTTAACACGGGAATTGCCACGTACTCCGACCACCAGATCTTCACCCTGGATGTTGCAAATGGGCGCTTGCAGCTCACTCCGCAAGAATCCTTGAGCGACGTCATCCCGATGAGCAGTGATGTCTATTCTGGCCGGGCCACTCTGGACTTCACGTGCAGGATTCCAGTGCCTGCTGTTTTAGTCCAGGTCTCTCTAGTAAGTCTCCATAGGTAACTCATAGTCGTAAGGTCCCCCCGGTGCGGAAACAAGGTGCCCGTGGTAACGAGGTGGCTCCCTTTGTTTTTGGAAGTGCAGGATCTATGGTGTCTACACCTGGGAATCCATCGGCAGGAGCAAGATCGTAAGTCACGACCTGGAAATCTCGCTTCGCGACCACACCTGCTGGGTGAGAACCAGAGTAAGCTATAAAGCCTCCATAGCCCGGCAGATTCCGGGTGCGGGAATCAAAGAGGGAATTCCAAAATGTCGTGCACTCTGCAGCAAGGAGCCATCCTGCACGCATTTTTCTTGGAGCACTCCCCTATGTATCTTCCCCACACAACTGTGCTCAGAAGATCAGAAGTGCTTCTCTGCTGTGATGACGGCGCGCTACCCGCATTGTGGAGAGCGCCACAGCTGCATCAACATCCAGCTTCCGGGCTACCACTACGTATCCGGCAAGCACCTTGGCCATCTCTGTTGATCATGTGCATTCTGTGTGGGGGGGGGGGGCAGCTGTTCCTTCATGCCCTCCCACGGGGCACGGAACATATTCTCGGCCTCAAGAAAGAACAGGTGGTGTTGTTGGTCTTCTAGATGAACATGATGTGTCTCATCAAGGTGAAGCGCAAGGAGAGACGGACAGTGAAGGACAGAGCAGGAGCAGCTGTGGCTCAAAGGGAACCCACCCTTGCCTGAGCCTATGAAGGACGACGACACTAAAGAAACAAAGAAAGAACAGACGAGAGAGACAGACAGAGAGGAAGAAGAGCGAAAGAGAAGTCTTTAGCATTTGTTGGCTCAAGTCGGTTGCCGAATTGCTACAGAGACACGATTCAGCGAGGAAGTTCGGAAGAACGGGCAGGGAGTGTATTTGGTGGAGTGTCGAGTAGGGGCGGGCCCCAACTATGACCCGAATCACGATCCAAACACCTCCTGACGCGGGGGCAGGGGCAGGGTTTGCGTCACTGGCCCACTCTCGGGGACAAGCATGCCATCCAAGTTGTGAGGCGGCCGGTAGTGAAGGCATGTTCTTGCATGCCGAAAAATGTCGATCGGATTACTGGACAAACTCGGATACTTTCCCGTGAAAGTCCCACATGGGGAGCTGGCCCTCCCAACGACTAGGTTGTGAAGAAGGGCGCGCGACCACTACAGGGCGCTTCGGCCAGAAGACAACCCAACCTGCAAGTACCCGCGTCCGAGGACGATTCACATTGATCCGGGGGGGGGGGGGGGGGGGCCTAGCCTGCTTGCACTACAAGCATGATGTCCTTCGTAGATTTCAACTGATACTTCTGGGGAAAAAATTGGAGAACAAGCGGTAAGCTTCCCTTTGGAAGTTCAGTCGAAGGCCCTTTTGTGTTGTAAGGCTTTAGTTTTGTTTGGCCGGTTTCTCAGAGTGCTTGTGTTTGAGTTGAGTAACTACGTCGCTTCGGATTGTTGGGGGAGGCGGAGGAACCATTGCCGAGCATCCCTTGTAGAATCAAACCGTCGAGTGACTTATATACTTACCATCGGGGTTGAACTAAGAACTGCAACTGCATCGTTGCATCGCGGAGGGGCAGGGCTCCACCTCCACTGCTTGAAGCATGCAAATAAGAACAAGAACCAGACTTGGAGGGAGACCCCTGGAGAGGGGGTAGGAGACACGAATAGGAGTGATTATGACAGAGAACAAGGAAGAAAAGATTGCATTTCCATAAAGAGGGGAAGGAAAAAAGGCGGGAAACGACAGCAAGAAGGAGCGGTTCCAAAATGAAAATTGGGCATCTGCGGATTTGGAGGAGTGGAGTGGAGGACAACCGCACATTTTGTACCCTGGAGATAAACACCGTCTATGTGACGTACTCTGGCAGTACCTTACGACAGCAGACGACAGAACAAACTCAGTGAAGGCACCACTGTGTGTAGTGCTTCCCTTGCATTGAGACACGGTTCCAAACGAGGATCCACACTTTGTTTGTTTTCTGTTGATTTGTCGAGCCTCGGAGTGCATTTTGAACTCCCAAAGAAACAGCGAGTGATGGGTTTAGGGCCTCTAGGGTTGTGGGTTTAGGGTTTGGGATTTTCTCCGCACTCCCTTGCATGGGCCTTGTTTCTCATAATCCTGTTCCTCCACGAGATCGAAATCCGCACGACCATCCTAACGATTTTTGGGGGTCTGTTCGGGCACGCTCTCTCTATGACACACTCGCATATCTTGGATCTTCGTATCGTTCAAAAAAACTACGCAGTTTGTCATGCACATGGCTTGTCCTGGGTTTCGTCATTGACTTCGATATTACGAAGGCATTTTGCAGTAGCATGTACACATTCAACTCGTGCACAAGCCGTGCCTCAAAGATCACGGGAAAGGCATGGCCCTAGCACAGGAACTCGCCTGACTAGCAAGTTTGCAATCGACAGGTTTCCCTCCTGTGCACGATTCGACAGTTTCGCATCCTGACTGCCGGTCCGTTGGTCGTTCTGCTTCTGGATGTGTATTCGCAGTTTTTACTGGCAGCACTCAACCCTAAACCCTAAACCATTTCTGCAACGATTGGCAGGTATTGTCCCAGAGGCGAGAACGTGGCCAAAATCGGCCAGGGGCCGGTCTACTTCAAGCAGGGCCTGACTGCGCAGGCGGGAAAATCGTCTGGGCTGCGTTTCTATGGCCTTCATGGTGCCATCCCTTCTTGCAGGGACGTGATGCGACGATGAGCAAATACACGCTCAGCAACTACGCGCGAACCAGCAACTGCAACTAAAACGCGCGCAACCAACTGCAATTGCACAGAATCAGCAGCTTAAGCCCCTGCATCAGCAACTACTCTCCCCGCAGCGGCCGCCAAAATTTTCACGTCGGCAACTGAAATTACCGCGTCAGCAACCAAGGCGTCGATTCCAGGCATAGTCCTTGAGAATCCGACACCTCCTTACAGCAATGGCGGTTGATCCCAGGCGCATTTTCTCTTCCCTTCCTGAGGGCGATGGTGGGTTGGTTCCAGGCACAGTTTCTCCGGATTTTTTACCGCTCCTAAAGGCCATGGCAGTCGATGCCCGGAACAGTTCCTCTTAAGGCCACTACGGCTGCTCCCAGACGCAGCTCTTGAAGCTCCGACCTCTCCTTGAGGCGATGACGGTTGATCCGAAGCGCAGTTCCCCTTCAATCCCACCCCTCTTTAAGGCAATGGCGGTTGATCTCAGGCACAGTTGTTCCAATTTGACCCCTCCAAAAAGGCGATGGCGCTAGATTCCAGGCACAGTTCCCGCAAAATGCGACCCCTCTTGAAGGCAGTGTTGGTCGCCGAGTCAGCGCTTTTGGCATGCAAACTACATCGTCATAGGAGGAACAACGGGGCCTGCACTCAACGATGAAGTGTCCACATGAGGGTCGAGCAAATGGCTTGTGTCCAAAAACCATCGCTCTGTGCTCGTGGAAGCAGGTGGAAGGTTTCGCGAAAGTCCTTGGCTTGCGGAAGCCCTTGCGGAATTTTCGTTTTTAGCAATGCACAAGGGGTTTCCGTGACCCGGACAAGGTCCCTGTTGCGAATGCCTATTGATGTCAGCATGGCCTGGGTTAAGTGGATTTCGAAACATCAGTGGTTTTATAACAAATAGGGGTGTCTCCTTCGGGATTTGCTGCCAAAATGCATGCCAGATTGAAGTAAACGTGGCCCGAAACATCAGCGTCCGCGAGGTTTGGTGGATGTTGAACGCTGAGAACAATAAGCTGTGTCCACATTGGGGCTTTGCATCTTGTGATGTGTCTTATTCTTTTGATTTGTGTAGTTCTCTGCATGAGCGTCCACATTGGGGAGATGGTATTTCCACGGCCTGATGTGTGTTAACCCTTACCTTGTAGGACTTGTTCATGGTTGCACGGAAGCACCAAGTGGATGCCATGTGCAACACCCAAGCTTCTACCATCTGTCGCTCCTTTCTCAGACGACTTTAGCGGCCCACAAGAATTCAGGCACAGAGATACAATGAGAACAGGATTTGTTGTGTAATCCTCCTCGTTCTGGGATATTGAAGCATTGGAAGCTCAACGCTTCGACGGGCGCTTACTGTACACATCTTTTTCCCTTTCTGCTGAGTAGCGTGTGTCTCCTGAAATCCAAGCGAAAAAAGCACGACATCGAGTGAGCGGCGGTGAAAAGGTCATCATAATGATGCACTTGCCTCACGAAGAGATAGATTCAGTACACAAATCATACAGCTGTTAAGGGTTTTTCTCTGCTTGTAACCAGTCGTCGGTGACCGCCCCATTTGAGCGCTCTTATGCTTTGTGCGTGAGGAGTCCTTCTGGTTGACCCGACGGATGCCGTCCTACACCTTCTGCGGGGAAAAAGATTGGGTCATCCTGCAAACAAAAGCGCAGCAGGACAACGCCGAATTAGATTGGGTCCTGTGGTCGAGACATGAGGCGACTTGGTAACGTGCTTGCATAGTGGCGATACTGCTTATAGCATCTTTTTCTCAGCAAAGCATCCCAAAGCAGGGTAGCCCCAAGCTGCAAGCCAGTTACTAACAGGTCCGAAGGTCCTGTAATATCGTGTAGTGCAGAAGAGCCTGTGGCGCCCGTTTCGAGGATGGCGCTTAACATGAAGGAAGAGCAGTGTCGTATCCTGTAGGAAGCATCGAACTCGAACTGACGCTGTAAGAGCTTTGGTCTGGTTTGGAGATGAGACTTCGGCACGCAGTTTGGCCCAGGGCTCGGCACGTGTTGCAGCCCCAGGGGTTTATGACGACTAGACTGACCTCTAGGGACTTCTTGTGTGGCAGTTTGGTCTGGCTTCCGGCACCCTAAACGTTGAGCCCGAAACCCTAAACCCTAAATCCTGCACTCTTCGAAGGACTACGAGAACGAGACGCAAGCCTACGTAGAGTTGCACGGCGACGTCGTGGCTTGCGTCACCGCCAGCAAGGCGGACCTCGCAGCTGGGCCGTAAGATCCTATGCTTACATGAAGTTAGCATATGATTATTGTAGCTTAAGTTAGCATATCACATATTCAGATTATAGTCTGTTATGTTTTGTTATGCTGTATTTTAGATCATACTACAGGGGAGCATGAAGAGTGGGTATCCTGTGCAGCGGAGCTCCTCAAACTAGCCCATACTGGCCCCGCCCTGACTTGCAATACTCTGTGCGCCTGCAGCAAGCCAAGGTATCTGAAGTCTTCGACAATCATGACGACGTCAAGGCTTGAACTTTTGCCCAGACGAGGGAGAGTTCATGGGCAGCGGTTTTCCATGGTCATGCTGTTCTAATTTGTCGACGTGCATGATGGCGTGAGATTGCTCGCAGACTTTGGCCGCTTTGCCTTGCGATGTGTCTCCCTAGTTCCATCAGCGATTGGTTAACAGTGGAACTTGGTAAGGGGAGGGCGTATTTTCCGTTTTTCTATTTTTTCGGGGGGAGGGGGTGGGTCCTTGGGGTGTGGCGGGCACAGGAAGGAAGAAGGGAAGGCAGAAGGGAGGGAAGGAAAGAAGGAAGGAAGGAAGGACTCCCCCCATGACTTGATGTCATGCAGCTATGCCAAACATCGTTTGGCTCAAGAGTTGATGCCTGGAGTAAAATGCTGTACTTGCAGTTTGGATGGAAAGGTGTGTTCAGTGACCTCCTGAAACTTTTCATGGTAGCTCCGTTGTGATATACCATTAGACTTCCAAACTTGCGTCCAAGGGGGTGTGATGAAAATTCATTCTTCCTCTCACCTCATGACTTGATGTCATGCTGCTATGCCATTCACGGTTTAGCTCAAGACCTTCACGACTTACTTGCAGCTTGGATAAGCCTACTTGAAAAGTGTGTTCAAGAACCTGCTGAAACTTTTTAACTCTGCAGTTTCCCCGATGGGTTTTCAACTCTGCAATTTCCCGATGGGGTATCTGGGCTGCCGAACGAATCCTACATACACTTCGATCTGCACATGGTGACACGGGGGCTCTAGACATCCTAAGGCCTACTGGCCCCGAGGGCTCCCTCCTGCAACTTGACGAACGGAATCCTACAACTCACGGTGGCCCCACTAGTTTCACGCCGCATGACAGGGGAGCGACACCGGTAAAGAAAACGTGTTGCCGGCACTCCAACGAGGTGTCCACTCTCAAGCGCCTGCCGAAAGCGCAGCCAGTTGTGATTGTAGCCTTGAGTCCTTGAGCGCTAATCAGCTAATCCCCGACGCCAATCTCGACTTCCAGGTGACCGTCAACTACACCCGGCTCAGCTACAGTAAGAAGCGTGGCTTTGTTTCTTGGAAAGGAAGCATAACAACACCTGTGACAAATTGGCTTTTGGCTTGCCAGGGCTGCATAAACTGCCCCAGGGCTTGACCCATGTTCGGGTATTCTGGATTCTGCGGTGGTAAGGCTGGGCAGAAGATCCAGATTAATCCTGCTTGGTGGGTGCAGTACGAGCTGCAAAACACCACCGCTGCCAGAACTGCCCTGGCACCAGTTTCGATATTTTCCGTCTATTGCTGCCCGCAGCGATTCTTACGCTTGGCCATTACCAACTTTCGGTTCTTTCGGAGGGGACATGTGGATAACACCAGCGACTAGCCACGAAGGGGCATCATCTACATGTAAGCCCCACACAAGGCTCCTCTGAGTCTCAAGACACCAGTAGTGTGAGCGCTCCTTTTTCTGGATCACGAGAAATCAGCAGTTGGAAATTAGATCCCTGAACATGAAGTACGCCCTGAATCTTCGACTCAGGTCGACGGCCATGCCAAGGTTGCAGTGCCCAGCTGCCCAGCCCCGAACGTGACAACGAAGTCTGAAGAAGGTGGCTTGGGAAACCTGTGCGCTAGTGGCTAGAGGCACTGGGATCTCTCGTAATCAGCAAGAGCAGACAGACTTCCTCTTGCAATCAAGGGCCACACAGTTTCGGGGGTGCTTTGAATGTCCGTCTTGTATACATGTATACGATATAGACGAGATGGTTGCCACCAAACGACCGAAGGGTTCGTTTGTGCTAGGCAGGCAAGTGAGCAAGCAAGCATTCTGTTCGACAGGTAGACCATCGGGTTAGTCTCATCGAAAACTCATCAGATTGCTGATGTGTGAGATCTCGCGTTCTAGAGTCTTGTGCCCGGGAGCCTCTGAACACTTGCAGGAGAAACCAAGGAAGAGAAGCAGGAGCCCCTTGTGCAGGCTCTTGCCACTGGGGCTCAAGAGGGCGGCAAAGCAATGTTAGAGAAGAGCGATGCGTATTGCAAGGCATCGGAGGGCCTTGACCGCTACCACATAGCACGCTCAATAATTCTTACGTATTGTACATGACAGATTACAGGGGTTTGAAGCTGTTGCCTGGTCTCTGAGGTATTGGACGATCCAGCCACGGACACGGAGGATGACTATTGGCTTCACCCGTGCCATTGCCTTCCTCACGCATGGGGCGCCAACCCACCAGCAGCTGGTCAGGGGCTCATGTGGAATGGAGAGGCTGCCGTGAATGTGGCCTCGAAGTACGGAAGGCATCGATTGTCTCATGGAGAGAGAGGGGATATAGAAATCCCATGTACGTTCCTTGTGGTTGTTGGCAAGAATCTGTGTACTCAATCTCTGCAGCAAGAGATAGTCAAGCACTTCAGGCTCGCTTGTTGCGGCTGCGATCACAATCACTCTGAGATATGGGAAGTGCATGCGCCAGAGTTGCTTCAAGTAGTGGAAGCAGTCAAAACTTAGTGAAAACTGAAGATGTCCGGCAAGCCAGGCATGCTGGAAGCTGCCACCTTTGCCCGGCTGAGGTGATACTCTGGCAGCCATTCCCAGCGGAAGCAATAACGAGTTTGATCCACCTCCCCAGATGATCGTCTCCTCCTCAGACAACATTAGCACTTGACTGCTGGAGTGAGGCCAGAGCTGGACAGGCTTGTGTGGCCCTAGGTGTATCCGCCAAAAGAAGTCATGTTCGTTTATCTGTGGTTGTCTTAGTGCAGCTTTGTTCTTCTCGCTCCTGCTATATGGATCCCTGGATTTGGGTAGATACAGTACGTGCTTGCACTGACACACCTGTCGCTCGTGTCGCTGGAGGGAAGTCTCAGTCGGCGCTGCTCTGCGAATTTCTGACATGAGTAGATCAAGCTTTCAAAAGAGCACAGCTAGGATTTAGATTAACATGTGTGTTCTTTTGCAGCCCTCGTGCTTTTCAGCTGGAGGTCGAAGGGTCTTTCACCTGTCGAATGGAGTGCCTTGGCAGGCGGTTCTTGCCCACGCTTCACGATTTTGATGCCATTATTGCACCAGCGAGATGTCCGAACGATCCTACTGGAATCGTAGCAGATTGTGGGAAGTAGGGTTTCGGTTACACTTGTGGCAGGTTGTTTCTTGCCGGAGCTTCCCCGAAACGTCAGTACACTTTTGAACCCAGAGAAATGGATAAGTGGGCATTACCTGCAACAGAAGGCTTTGTTCTATCCATTGCTTGATCGGTGTTTGTCAAGGCCATATGTCCCGGTCGTTCTTCCTCGCTAAACATGCATGAACAAAGTGCTTTCACCGTATACAATGTTTGGGCCAACCTTGCATAGTCAGTTTCCATATTGAAGTTTAAGCCTGCGGCAAGCTCGACCACTCGGCAAGAGATAGGGATGTGCTTCTGTGCTTGAGATTTCAGCAGATATCTAAGCATCCATGCACACAGCCGACCAAGGCATTTGCTGACAATTGTCACCGAGACGCCGGATGAGGTATTTGGTCCAGAAAGTAGGTGAAATGTTCGGTCCCACCGCCAGTGCACGATTGCAATTGGAGGAAGCTCACTGTTTGTAATCTCCTTCAGCCGCGCAGAGCTTTCTTGTCAGACCAATGCAAGGAGGGAGGCATTGGCACATATTCGTTTGCCACGGATTCCTGTAGTAAACACGAGAGAGCATGCCAGTGCCCCAGGGCGAAGGGCGTGTGTTGCATGTCCCTGGGCCTCATCACGAGATCTTGTGGCCAGTTGCCAACGCCTGCGAGTCGCCTCAAGCATTGGGCCTTTGCGAAGCGCTCTAACTCTTAACTCTTAACGCCGTTAGCTACGGCCCTCGCTGCGCATGTACGACGTGACGCTCACATTAAAAGCTTCCAGGCTGACGAGGTGCAGCAGTACTGCGCTCAACAGAGAGCGTGTCTCTACGGGGGTTCGCCCTCAAGCCCTGCGAAAGAAAGATACAGAGACAGAGACTGAGACAAAGACAGAGACAGAGACAGGTGTGGCTTGTGGATGAAGGACTGCGACTTCAGCTGGAGCTGAGCCGGAAGGGCCCAATCTCCCCCAAAAAGAAGATAAAAGTGAGTGACGGAGAGGGGCGGGGTACCATGTTCCTTTCAAGCCAGCAACCCTTAAGTTAACCCTTAAGCCCTTAAGCTGTGACCAGGTTTGGGACATTTCGGGCTGCAAGCCCATGTGCGAACTACTTCCTGCTTGCAAATTCTACTGGGAAGGCCGGGGCCGAGTGGTGAGAGTGCTCTACATCGCTCTGAGGATTGGGAACCCCGAACTCGAACTGTTCGGGTTCGAGTTCGACCCGAATCCAAATCCGAGGTCCCGAACTCGCACTGGAACTCAGCCCCCCCTCCCTCGGCTACATTGGCTCCTGCCTCCTCGACCTCGAACTTGAATCCGACATTCAATCGAACCCTCCGGTGCTGGTGGTGGTGGTGGTGGTGGTGGCGGTACTGGTGGTGGTGGTAGTGGTAGTGGCCGTGGTCGTGGTAGTTGTCGTGGTGGTAGTCGTGGTAGTTGCGGTAGTGGTAGTGAAAGTGATAATGGTACTGGTAGTGGCAGTGGTAGTGGTAGTGGTCTCCTGCCTACACTTTTCCATTTACAAGAGGTTCTGCAGCACACAGACATTCATGGAGCAGCTCAACATTGCTCGACTTCAGAGCCTGGTTGCTATGCAAGAAGTATGGGTGCTGAGGCCTGTTTTTGTGCCTCGAGCAGCTTCCCCGGGATGATGCATTCAGAGATCGCTGCAACCTTTTTAAGTACAGCTTATGATTTCGGCTTTGGGCTGTTGGGTGTCGGCGGGAAGGCAGCAAAACTCTAAACCCGAAACCCTAAACCCTAAACCCTAAAGCCTGTCCGTGACCAGCCTGTGTGTGGGCAAACCACCCGGTTGGGGCGTCGTAGTAGTAGTAGTAGTAGTAGTAGTAGTAGTAGTAGTAGTAGTAGTAGTAGTAGTAGTAGTAGTTAGTAGTTAGTAGTTAGTAGTTAGTAGTTAGTAGTTAGTAGTTAGTAGTTAGTAGTTAGTAGGTAGTAGTAGTAGTAGTAGTAGTAGTAGTAGTAGTAGTAGTAGTAGTAGTAGTAGTAGTAGTAGTATTAGTATTAGTAGTAGTAGTAGTAGTAGTAGTAGTAGTAGTAGTAGTAGTAGTAGTAGTAGTAGTAGTAGTAGTAGTAGTAGTAGTAGTAGTAGTATTAGTAGTAGTAGTAGTAGTAGTAGTAGTAGTAGTAGTAGTAGTAGTAGTAGTAGTAGTAGTAGTAGTAGTAGTAGTAGTAGTAGTAGTAGTAGTAGTAGTAGTAGCACTCCGGCTCAGACAGGTCCCAGCAGAGGGACCCCACATTTTTCTTTAGAAGTGATTGCATCCATGCCATGGAACTGTCAGCATGCGACACAAACCCTGCGTGCGAAGCCGTTTGCACCATTGTGGTACCTGAGGCTACCGCTATTGGTAACTGCATGGCTGATCCACCATCAGAGTCTGGTGCTCTCGAACTATGCACAAATGCCGAGCCTTTGGGTGCCGCATGGCCCCACACTAAGGTACATGGTCTCAACAAGTGCCCTGCGTGGATCGGAGTCGCAGCTGACCCATGCCCTGCACCTGCAACACAGTGCACTCAGCTGGATGCCCGGCCCATGTCGGTCGGAGAACGCACGCGTAAGCCTAAACGTAATCGCATCTCCGCACTCTGCAGTGAGCTGGCGCGATTGTCCCTGCAAAGCGCCCAAGAGACACATGATCGACAGTGGGACACACAGCACCCTTATGTTCCGAAATGCAGCAAGCTCCCAGTGGATTTGCATGCCATGGACTAAGAAGTGTGGTCTGGCCCCTAGTGCTGCAACGCGTTTTCGACCCATCATGCATCCGCAAGTTTCATCGTTTGCACCGTTGCCTGTGAACGGACAATGCCCCCAAAACCCTCAAAGCTACTCCATGCACCATAAGCCCTGCCTCATCAGCGTGCTTCCCAGGTGTGATCGGACACGAATCCCTCCCTCATGCAGCTCGGACTCCACAGGACTGCTATCGTGCTTTAGCGCCGCTTCTCAGTCCTATGGCCTGCTTTGCAAGTCTGCTGTGTGTACACAGGGTGAGAGTGTGCAACCACAAGTGCTGTGGCCACAGGGTGACAGTGCTCTTACCTGTCCCCTTGCAATACACTTTGCACGCGCAGCTAGCACGATGCCCGAGACACCCCAGCAAGAAGGGGAGAAGCAGCCCCGATCTCGCTATCGCGCTGATGGCCGGCGTCGCCGTACTGCTGGGGAGCTGAGGACGCGGGCCCCCTATGTGCAATTCTGGAAAGATGTCCAGGCGAGACAGAGGCAACGAGATGCACATGCAGAAGATGCGGCCCCGAGGCGTCACCACGCTCAGCACTACCGCATACACACTGACGATGGCCAAGAGTCGCAGCATGATGAGATGAATGGGCAGCCCTCCTCCTCCGGAGGCCCCAGTCGGGCATGAAGAGCATCCAGAGGCTCAAGGGAGACCAGAGATGGCCCCTGGAGGGAATGGAGCCACAACGAGGAGGATTGGTGGTACTGGCCAGAAGAATGGGATGCTGATGTCGGGGCGGCAGATGATCCAAGGAGCTGGCGCCACACACGACGCCGACCAGCCACGTCAGGCAGTGACACCCATGAGGACGCTACCCTTGAGCCCTCCGCTGCACACCAGCAGCGCAAGCCGCGGAAATCTCCGTCCTACCAGGTCAGCAAGAGATCACGCAGCACACAGGTGAGCGATGAGTTTGTGAAGAGGCAGACCGAGGCAGCGCCGAGTCAAGCGGCCCCTCCGGAGGAGCCTTGTGCGGATCAAATGGCCAGGCTAAGCAAGGTCGTCGACTTGCTAGAGCAGCTCGCCCATGCTGGCCTTCCTACGCTCATGAACGCCTTTTACAGATCAGGTGACTTCACCAAGCACCACGACACCTTCCATGGTGATCCATCGACAGCCAGCTTTCCGCGAGTAGGGAACTGGAACTTAGCGCTGACGGGATCCCTCCTGTGTCCACCAGTACGCGCAATCTACAAGGACGTCTCCAACTTCGGTTCCTTTATGGAATCGTTCACGGTGTGCAACGCAAAGAAGCAACCACGCCCATCGTGGTACCAGCACTACCAGCTTCTCGTGACCCTGATTGCAGCGATGACTGACACATGCACCCCGGACACGTACGACGCGCTCAAGGTGAACTCCAACCCTGCGGAATTCATCCATGTCTTCCGGCAAAAGGTGAAGCGGGTACCGGCTTGAGTCACCTCCTACATGCTGATCCTGCGGAAGACGCCCCACTATCTGTCCTACCGCTCCAGACTGTGGGCACTCCACAGGAGGACAGCGCCATCGACCACGAGACGGAGAGCTCCTCTGATGATGTGCAGGTAGTCGCACCTAGGGAGCCTGCCCAGTGCACGGAGGCCCCTCGTCCCTCTCAGGCATCTACGGACCACAAACTCATCGGTGATCATCAGGTGCGACAGCCGCCACAACCGCCATCAAAATCGGCTACAGAGGAGACAGGGACCAAGCACTGGATGCGTGCAAACGGCACCCCAGCTCGTGTACGCGGGGAACGAGCCAAGGAGATTTCCAAAGCCCTCACGCAGATCCTTCGACATGCGGCGCCCCGAATTGGACTGCATATCCAAGAAGACGGCTACGTCGCTATGGGAGACCTTTTGCAGGCCCCACGTCTCTGGAACCAATGGATCACTGAGGCGGAGATCGTCGACGTAATCCACTACAACCAGAAGAATAGGTTCGAGATCTCCCACCGCGACGGCGCCTACCTGGTGCGTGCCCGACAAGGCCACTCCATTGACCACATCCAGAACGAGCTGATCCTCACTCGCCTCACGGTCGATGACACCCCTGAATTCGTTGCCCACGGGACATACTACGACTTCTACGAGAGCATTGTACGTTACGGGCCGGAGGCAGGCAAGGACAATCCTTCCGCCGTCATGTACATCTGGTTGAGCAGCTCCCAGGATCGGATGTCGTGTCGGGCATGCGCAGCGACTGTGATTTGGTGCTCTGGATTAGCGCGCAAAGTGCTGCGGTCTCTGGCATCACCTTCTACAGGTCGGCGAATGATGTCATCCTTACGGAAGCCACCATCGACCCGGCTTTCTTCCACAGTGTTCAGATCATGCGGAGCCTAGAGGTGTTGACCGCCGATGGCGGTCCACCACACCCGCAACAGGTTGCACTGGCGATTTCACGCGCCTCCTCGCGCGACGCACAGCGCCACGGGCAATACATGAGGGTTGTGTGTGCTCATGCCACTGTGCCCCACCGCTTGAAATCCCTGCATGCCTCCAACACTCACGCACCTGTACTGCTGACACGCAGGACAGGCGGCTTGCCGCTGGGAAGCCGAGGCACCCCTCTGTTCAGAATACTCTGGAGAGACTGCCGCCTGCCCAATAGACTACGCAAAATCCGGATTGGCTGCACAGTCAAAAAACGCAGGCGCAGATGCGCCAGAGGTCTCCGCCGCGGACCTAAGTGCATCACCTGCATCCTCCGCAGTATTGGCCGTGTGCTCGGGCAAGGTATCCATTGTCTTTACTGTCTGTATTCTGAATTTGGGGTGGGTTGGCGTAATACAGGGAATAAACCAGGGCTCAATGCCACTAATATGCTGTTCAGCCATGCGCAAAGGACCAGGGTGTGCAGGCGACTGCCCCCTCCTACTGGGAGCGGTGTATCACACCGCCCCAACGAGAACAATCACTTCACCCCAAGCAGCCGGCCCGGTCCCAAGTCCGGGGTGGGGAGCTGTTTCACTGTCCTGATTATGATGATTCAAGCACAGCTCACCCACAGTGTGAGGGTTCCAGCTCTCTCCGCTGGAGCTGGGGAAGGCAACCCGTATGCACATTTAAGCTCTCGCCATGCGCCGAAGCCAAGCGGGATACAGGTCGTATATGGGAAGCAGGATCCTACTCACGATTGGAATAGATATGTCAAGAGATCTTTTAAGAGAGCATGCCGTCAGGCCATTACACACGGACGCGCCACATACAAAGGTCGCACACTCACTGTTCAAACCTCTCCTTCCGAGCAACCACACACTGTTATGCAAGCCAAGCAACACACTCCTGTCCCACCCCAGCGCCACTTGAAGGTATACTGTCACAATGTCGGGGGCCTTGGTTCGGGGATGTACGAGGATTTGATGGGGTTCCTGGATCAATCTCACTATGACATCGTGCTCGTGCAAGAGACCAAACTTAGAGAAGCTAGCGAGTACACCACTGCTCGCTGGATATGCGTTGGCTCTGGCACCACTGCTCAGAAACATGCCGGAGTTATGATCCTTGTTCGGAAATCACTCACTAATGTGCAGGAGGTCAGACATGATGCTGTGATCCCAGGTCGACTACTTCGAGTGCGATTCCCCCTGGGAACCACTGGCCGCTTACTCAGTGTAGTATGCGCCTATCAGCATGCTTGGAACCCCAAAGACCCTACAATCCTCGACAAGCGTAGTGATTTTTGGCATAAACTTAGCCATTGCATAGGAGGGATTCCCTACCGTGAAGCTCTGGTCGTTGGAGGCGATCTGAATGTCCAACTTACTCCCAAACGCCCTTGTGTTGGACATGGTACGGGTGCCCTCTCCCCTGAACGGGCCCCGGACGCTGATGCCTTGCACACGTTGCTCTCCACACACACCCTCGTCGCGCTTAACACTTGGGGAAAGCCTGGCAAAGGAGCACACACGTTTACGTTTGGGAAGCATCAAGCACAGTTAGATTATCTCCTCATGCGCGCCAGCCAAACTACGAGAATGGCAAGACAGGCACGCCCGCTGCACACGTGCCCTGTTGGTGGGTGGCGTCACGGAGGGGGATTCACACGCCCATTGTTGCTTCGCTCCCCTTCTTCTATCACGTGTACCATAAGCCAACTGAGCTTAAGCCGAAAGTCGACGTAACGCAAATCGTGCGGCTCGCACAGGCTAAAGACCCACACAGTGACCCCGCTGTTGCCCGATTCAGGTCCGAAGTTCAAGAGCAACTCGCTGCTGTGAATACCGTGTCCGATGCGGGTAATATATCCCAAATTGTGTGCCACGTAGCGGCAAAATACTTCCCTCAAGAAACGCCACATACTGACAAACTTGCCAGATGGCAAGAGCCGCATATCAAACAGGGAATTAAGGATATGTGGAGGGCCTGGAGGAAGTACCGTAGCTGTAACAAGGACACCACCCTGAAAGCGGCCATTGGACGTTGGAAGACATGGGCACAGTACAACAAGCTGTACAAAAAGCACAAAGAGCACTGCCGAACCGCAAAAAAAGACTACCTGCTCCAACAGATGAGCACTGCGGAACAGGCCGCGCAAAGCCATAACCAGCGCCTCTTGTATCAGGTTGTACGCGCTCTCGCGCCTAAAGCCAAGCGCCACAGACCTCAGCTGCGTGACTCCACAGGACAAATGATGACGCGTAGTGAAGAAGCGGCGTGCTTTCACCGTCACTTCACTGCCAAATTCACAGCTGCTGCTGAAGCACTCACGCAGCTAGAGACAACCACTCGGTTGTTGCACGAACGTCAGGGGGAGCCCTGTGAAGGCCCCACGCTGCAGCCGACGGTGCTCGCCAGGCACTTGCAACACGCTCCGCTCAGGAAAGCCGTCCCCCCAGGTCACCCACCCAGTGCCATCTGGCGCCTTTGCTCAGACATTATTGCGACAAGGGTCTGCCATGTGCTTAATACCAACTGGACCCCACAGCCTAACCGCGTGCCCCGGACCTGGTCCGACGCACACCTGGTCCTTATCCGTAAGCCAGCCAAAACCGGTAAGGAAGAGGGACACTATCGCCCGATAGGCCTTCAAGACCAGCTAGGCAAACTCACCTTCAAAGCACTAGTCGAACCCTATCAGGCAGACATACACCGCATCGCCGCACAATTCCCCCAATACGGCTACATGCCAGGCAGGTCCCACCGCGATGCCTTGCGCAGGGTGTTCGACCACTGCGCGCACATCAGGGCCAAGTGCCGCGCCCACCACTGCACACTGCATGACCGATTTGAAGGCAAGGCTGCCACGGCCTTGATCGGCGGCCTGCAGGTCACACTCGACCTCGCGGGAGCATTTGATGCCATGCCCCGACATCGCCTCCTGGAAGGAATGGAGCACATGAACTTGCCGCTCTCCTTCATACAGATTGTCATGTGTTGGCACCATCAAGCCCGCTACCATATCAACCATGATGGCACGGATCGGGTTGTCCACGCTACACAGGGCGTGCGACAGGGTTGTGCGGTTGCACCCCTTCTCTGGCTCATTTTCTCGCACCTTATCAGTGAAAAACTTGCGGCCAAGATCGGCTACCACGCCACAGTCAATCTCCTCAGCATCTTCGCTGACGACTACCATTGTTCGGGTGAGTTCAGCTCGACGTACGAACTGGAGGTCATTTTGTCGCACGTAGCCGTGCTCCTCCATACACTGGCGGATATGGGAATGACGGTTAGCCCTGCGAAAAGCAAGGCCATACTCAAATGCGCAGGTCCGGGGGCTGAACAGCTTAGGAGACGGTTCACACGCAAAACGGCCCAGGGGAAAGTCCTTCGTATCTACAGTGCACAAGCATGTATCGACGTCCCGCTTGTTGATTCATTCATGTACTTGGGAGCGATTGTCAGCTATGATCACTATGAGGATAGAACACTTGCGCACCGCTTAGAGGTTGGGTCTAACAATTTTGGCAGACTCACGCGTGTACTCCCAGGCAGACATGCCCTGACGCGACAACACAAACTCCGTATCTGGCAGGCGTGTGTCTATACCGCCACTGTCTACGGGCTTGATGCCTGTGGACTCACGCCCCTTGGCGCCAAGAAGCTCACAGCGCAGATCCTGAGACAAATTCGACTCATAGTCAGGGATCCCGTATACATGACGGGTACATCACACCAGCAGGTTTTGACAAAATGGAACCTTCTTTCTCCGATTGAGGCGCTAAGGCACCAACTTCATAAGGAGACAGTTGATCCGGGGACTCCACCGGATATCTTCAAAAAGGGGCCGGATAGCGCAGCTTGGCAAAGAGTCATGAATACCCTACAAGACTTTTCATCCTCTCAGCTTGTCGAAATGCACAATCAGCGTGCCCATGGCCACCCGTGTCCAGAGTGTGGAATATATTTCGCCACACGTACCTCCATGCTCGGCCACATGACACGTAAACATAAAGACCACCCAGCACGCCCTGCCAATCAGCCCACGCGCACTTTCGACAAACGTAGTGACGCGCTGGGAGGGCTGCCTCAATGCAGCCACTGCAAAGTCAAACTCTGTGACTTCTCCAGTCTGCGCAAGCACATTAACGAACAGCGCTGTAAGGTGCTTTACCCCACGAGACGTCCACCCTGCTCGGACACACCCGAAGTGACACCCGAAGTGATACCCCCTAACACAACCGAAGCGTCAGCGGTCAAGGTAAAAGGCCCTAAGCTAGGCCCCACGCCTGAAGCCCCTCACGTCGAGCCCGACCCCTCCCATCCAGCACGCTGCTCAGGTGCCGGACCAACGGACGACTCAGAAACACAGCTGCCCTACTTTCAGAGGACCAGCGTACGAGCCATGCTCACAAAGTATTCTGAAAATGCAGCTTTTCACCTGCAGGATAGACAGTGGCTCCGCCACTACTGTGCCCTGTGCTCCCAGTGGATTGTGTGCTCAAGTAAGGTGAAGCAGCACTATAGGCTCTCGCACCCCACTGACCATGCACAGTACCTGCAATCGGCGAGCCGTTTGTGCTCCAAGTTCAATACCCCGGGCTCACCGTGTGAGCACTGCAGTGCGGTCACCAAGGCCCCCAGGCAGCACCCTGCCAAATGCACTGTCTTGTGGCAAGTCTGCCTTATGCATCTTAAACTGCGTAGCGACAGGACTGGCGATGGAGGAGCTTCAGCAAGTCTTCGGCCCGCTGATGAAGGACCAGCTGGATCTCATGGAGTGGGCACCGACGATGAAGAGGGAAGCCGAACCGGAATCGGCCCCTGCAGAGCGAGGCAAGGTCCCCAAGACAGAGCAGGGCAAAGGGCGCCCGCGTCAGCCGGCCCCTCCAAGCAAACAACACTGGCGCAAAGGTGGGGGCAAGGGGCGTGGTCACGAAACCCCCAACCTGACCTACTTGATCAAAGCGCTAGCCAGACTAGCGCTGCAACAGGAGACGGCGCTCAAGATCCTACGCCAGGACTACAGCTGGGTGCTCTTCATTCAACCGGGCAGTCAGGGGCCGCTCCCCCTCCTCTTTGCAGCGGCACAAAAATGGAAGAAGTCCCAGGAGGAGGGAACAACGACCAGTACACTACGCACCACTCTGTTCGGTTGTCTGATCACGATGCTGCACGCAAGCCTGAAGGACATCGGAGGAGTGACGCAGACACCCTTCCAGAAGAAGGCGGAGGACAACAAATGGCTACAGGAAGGCCATTGGTGCTACCAGAAGTGGTCGCCGGCGTTGGGGAGCCTGGTGGTCGACGAGGGGAGGCCCCCGCTTCCACACGCGAAGCTAGTGGAAGCACTACAACTCCTTCTACCCATCATCATGCAGCCCTACATGATACACAGATTCCACGCCACACGTCCCCTAGCAGACACAATGACAGGGGTCACGGCTTTTCAGCTGGACATCTCCAATCGCACGAAGGGCCACCCAACAGTATGGGAGACACTGGAGGCATTGACCGGCCTGTCGGCCATGCAGGTCATCGGCCTCCAACTACGGAGGGACACGCTCAAGCAGTCACCGGCTGCCGCGCTTGTCCAACAGACGCTGGCCGAATACTACTAATAAGGCTCCTTAACAGCAGCAATACATGCTATCTTAATGCAAGCGTACGTGCCTGGCTGTTTGCGGTTAGCCACCTACAGGTTGCGGACATCCTCAAGTATGGTGCTCAGGAACAGGCGTGGAGGGATGTGTATCATGCGCGTAGGCCCATTCACGTTCACGCACTGCGCTCCTGGCGGCCCTTGCTGTGCAATTGGGCTAACCTCCACCAGCAACATGACGCTTGTGAGTTCCTAGAACACCTCCTAGGAGCTGGACGACCCCAAGTTCTCCACGGCAAGTGGGAATCGCGCATTGTTAGTGAGGTTGAGGGCACCGAGACCAGAGGACAGCACAACACACAGCGATCCATTACCCTTGACCTGGCGGACCCTTATGCCACCACTAACCTCCAAGCACTGGTTGACCATTGGCACACAGGAGGCACGTACGTACAGGCTTGTACGCATCCCCCGCGCATCCTGCTTCTGCGCATCTCGCGCTTCTTGGACACAGACGCTGGTGAGACGGTCAAATTGCACACCAGGGTCACCATTCCCACTGCAGTCCAGATCCCATGCTACTGTGACCCACATCAGGGGGCTGCTTGTACGCATGTCACATACTTAATCACGGCGTGTGTGCTGCATCGAGGGTCTACTGTACACGGGGGACATTACACTACCCGCTTTCTCAATCACCTCCCCCAAAGGGTCGCACCTCAAGCACCCCCGCAATGGCATGCAGATGACAGCAAGCCCATTGAGCATGTCAATCTAGCTGTCACGCATGACTCAGTACTCAGCCAACAGTGCTACCTTGTCCTGCTCTGCAGGACAACGCTTTGATGACTTGAGCGCAGTGGGGTAGCCGCCTGTGGGGGACACATAGGCAGCCTGTGCTTACAAAAAACCCTGTCACGTGCCTGCGGCTACCTGACAAACACCCACGCTCACGTGTGCATGCACCCTGTTGCAGGTACCTGAGCAACACGCTGCGCAGTGAGCCTGTTGGGCCACTATACTGAAAATGCGTTAATTCGTTGCCAATTCACGAGGAGCTGAGCCGTCGCCCTGCGACACAAAAGTGACAGTGACTGTTGATGAATGCCAGATCACACCTTCCCCGCCTAAGTGCCCCATTAGTCTCCACATTCCCAAAGCGTCCCCCACCTGTGCAATAGGGCTCGAGCTAGGCACCATATACAGCAAATGTTGCCTGCACACACCTCGGACTATGCAATGGGTGAGGCCAGCGGCTTCATACCAACACCACATGAACACGAGGTAAGGATCCCGTATTCGCTGGAGATTGATGAAAAAATCCCAGAGGGCATGCCATACCCACGGCACATAGCTGAGCAAATTGCGGCCGATATGATTGCCTGTGGGCAGGTGCGCATGAGTGCATGGAAGCTACTCTGTGACAGTCTGCCAAGGGGCGACCTGCGCAGTGAGGCGCATGCCGACCTACCCGGCAGTATGTGCTTTATGAGTGGAGCCTACTCACAGGGCCCGCTACATGGGCTTCGAAGTTCCCATGGGTTACCCTAATGGTGTGTAAGTACATCCGCTCCTGCACCCGGGTACCCTTCACCAGCTTTGTGCTTCAGCGAAATACGTTCATGCATGCACATAGGGATATGAACAACGCCGCACAAAGTGTCAATGCAGTGCTACCCTGCTCGGCCTTCACAGGTGGAGGGGTATGGGTATGCGATCCGGACGGCAGCCATGCGTGTATGGACGGTACCATGCAGGGCACCGTGCAAAATCTCACACTGCCAGGAGTCACCTTTGACCCTCAACAATGGCACGAGACTTGCCCCTGGACAGGAGATCGCATCACGATTGCAATCTTCACGGTCAGGGCAGTGGATGAGCTGAACCCTGCACATGTCGATACGCTTCGGAGACTGGAGTTTGCATTCCCCACTCCACCTGCATCACCTGCACCACCTACATCACCTGCAACCGACCCTGACCTTGACAGTGAGTGAGAGGCTAGTGAGCCATCGTTGGCCACTCTGGACCGACAGTGTGCCCGGCTGGGCCACTTGTACATACACCACATGCCGTCCTGTGTAACGCACTTCCATGTCTTGTACATACCAGGTGACGAGGATCACACTACTGGCCGCGACAATGTGCCGATACTGTTTGTTCACTGCCGCCGGCATTGAATGCTGAAGCAGTTTTTGTTTGTGCCACTGTGCACTCTGTGCCACTGTGCACCCTTCTCTTGACAGGTTGAGTAGGACGCAAGTTTGCAGCTATTCGTAGCGGGACTTGCCCATTATGGTTCTAGTGCTCAAGAAGCACCGGTGCAATGCACTGCCATGTACCTGACGCTAAGCTGAGTGACCGGCTGCGATTGGAATGAAAATAGTAGTAGTAGTAGTAGTAGTAGTAGTAGTAGTAGTAGTAGTAGTAGTAGTAGTAGTAGTAGTAGTAGTAGTAGTAGTAGTAGCAGCAGTAGTCGTACTAGTAGTAGCAGTAGTAGGAGAAGGAGTAGGGAGTAAGGAGTAGGAGTAGGAGTAGGAGGAGGAGGAGGAGGAGGAGCAGGAGCAGGAGCAGGAGCAGGAGCAGGAGCAGGAGGTAGGGGTAGGAGTAGGAGTAGGAGTCGGAGTCGGAGTCGGAGTGGGAGTAGTAGTAGTAGTAGTAGTAGTAGTAGTAGTAGTAGTAGTAGTAGTAGTAGTAGTAGTAGTAGTAGTAGTAGTAGTAGTAGTAGTAGCAGTAGTAGTAGTAGTAGTAGTAGTAGTAGTAGTAGTAGTAGTAGTAGTAGTAGTAGTAGTAGTAGTAGTAGTAGTAGTAGTAGTAGTGGTGGTCGTCGTAGTAGTAGTAGTAGTAGGAGTAGTAGGAGTAGTAGGAGTAGTAGGAGTAGTAGGAGTAGTAGCAGCAGTAGCAGTAGTAGCAGTAGTAGCAGTAGTAGCAGTAGTATTAGTAGCAGTAGCAGTAGCAGTTGCAGTAGTAGTAGTCGTAGTAGTAGTAGTAGGAGGAAAAGAAGTAGTAGTAGTAGTAGTAGTAGCAGTAGTAGTAGTAGTAGTAGTAGTAGTAGTAGTAGTAGTAGTAGTAGTAGTAGTAGTAGTAGAGTAGTAGTAGTAGTAGTAGTAGTAGTAGTAGTAGTAGTAGTAGTAGTAGTAGTAGTAGTAGTAGTAGTAGTAGTAGTAGTAGTAGTAGTAGAAGTAGTCGTAGTGGTAGTGGTAGTGGTAGTGGCAGTGGCAGTGGCAGTGGCAGTGGCAGTGGCAGTGGCAGTGGCAGTGGTGGTAGTTAGTCGTCGTGGTGGTGGTTGATGGTGGTACTTAAATAATAGTAGAAAGTAGTGAGGAGTATGCAGTAAGGAGTAAGGAGTAAGGAGTAAGGAGTAAGGAGTAAGGAGTAAGGAGTAAGGAGTAAGGAGTAAGGAGTAAGGAGTAAGGAGTAAGGAGTAAGCAGTAAGGAGTCGCAAGTAGTAAGTAGTCTACTTGTGAGGAATGAACGAAAACCAAGCTGGAGAAAGCGTACTTGGTTTTAAATGTAAGTTGAATCTGCTATTTCTTTACAGGAGCACATGGTGCAGCAGATGTTCGACTAGAGTGGATAGGTAGCTTTTTGTCCGCGTCTCCGCTTCAGTACGCACTTCTTCTCCTTGTGCAGCTGGTAGGTGAACTGCTGGGTACGAAGAAGTGCCGCCTGTACAGTGAATGCGATGCTCTGGTCGACGCCTGAGTAGACAGTGTGATCCGCCCTTGCAACATGGTTTGCTGTTTCGGATTTGGGCTGATGCAGCAAAGGGAAGACTGGGGCAGTCGAAGCCATTGTTTGATGATGCTGTGCGGCTGTGAAGGACAAAACACCAGTTGCTGGCAGGGTTGAGATGAACTCCAGAGAGCCTTGTGGAACTTTTTCCGTCGTCTTGAGGTGCGGGAAGTTGGAACGATGGGCACCTTGTTTGCGGTATGGTCAAAGCGCCGCCGGCAGGTCTTGACCATGACAAATCCAGGTTCTTGCCGCATCAGGCGCACAAAGAACCAAAGGGAACCAACCCCATCAAGGAGGCACCAAAGCTGTAAGAATGTTCCAGCCAATTATTCTTTGGTTCTAGAGCAGATCTCCGTGCACGCAGGGGTCTGAGCCAGCCCATGCTCCATTTGTACAAACAAACAAACATACGAACACACATGCATACATGGTAACATAACCGCAACGTAACGTAACGTAACGTAACGAAACGCTACATTACATGCATACACATGCATGTACAGATATGTGATACGTGTATGCCATCTGCGTGGTCTTTACTTCTGCACTCTGCGCTTCACTCAGCCGGTGGGCTCATCTCTCTTTCTGCTCGTCTCGATTCTCCTCGACCAATTTTCGAAGTGGTTCGGATTGCTACCCTTGTAATAAGGTTTCCTTGGGCAGTTTTCTTTTGGCACTGCGGCATAGGAGCCTCACCTGGGCCCTGTACTCTTAATTGCAATCTTGCGTGCCTGCAACTGCCAGGATACACGCCGGAAAGATGTGCCGAATCGCTGATCCAGAGGCAAGTGGGCTGCGAAGATACCGGAGCTGATGGCTACTGAGCCCAACAGCTGCCGGCGTGCCAAAAAAACAACAACACAATGAGTGACCAAGCCGGAAGCATGAACAGGGCGTGGCCAACAGTTTGAACGGACTCCTTGTACCTGAGCTTAGGCTGACAGATCCAGATTGCATCACAGCGCCTCCAATACATTAGTATCCGAGTCTCCAGTCCCCTAGGCCTAGTTGCACATCTTCAATCTGACCTAGAATGTGGGACTATGTCGGATGTGCTGGCAGACTGTAAGAAGGAACTGCAGTAGGAGCTCGAGTGAGCCCATGCCAGGGACTGATCATGAAGGATCCGGCCTGCAAAGTGATGTTGCATTCCTCGCATTTCACGCAGGTGTATACTCCCTCTCGATGCAACTTCGATTTGACTCCGGAGTTTTTCTGTTCGGGGCTCCGCATTCCGCTGTACAGCGGCGCAGGCCTGCTGGAAGGTGAGCGAGCGAAGGTCCTACTTGAATGCTGGCCGCAGCTTCGTCGAGTGCGAGCACAAGGCCCGAACGCGGTGCACGAGCAGAGTGCGGGGCTTCTAGTTTCTGGCGGTTGATGATTGCGAGTTTATCATCAATGATCTTGGTCGTTGTGCACCATCCAATCCACATGATGCATGAATCCAACTGGATTTGACAGTCGTGCGTTTATGAAGATCTCATCACTGTGCGCAAGAGGCTCTTTTCACCGAGTGCGACTTCAAGCTGATGCTGGGTGGTTTTGGCGTCGTCGCCTGTGGACGTTGCGAGTACCAGACAGACAAAGCTGCGCAACCCCGCAGCACTGAAACTTCACTGGTTGCCCCGAAATCCCTCGTTAGTGTATGATCTGTATCCCCCAATCACCCCAACAACAAATTGCGCATTCATGTTTTTGATTTACAGGGTCAGCCCGCGATGGAAATCAAGGAGTTGTGCCCTCTCCCGAAAGGCCCGAAAGTGAAGCCTCACGGCAGTCTGCATATGTACCAAGGAGAACTTCACAAAATCCAAGGTTTAGGGTTTAGTGCTTAGGGCTTTAGGGAAGACACTCGGCGCCAAGCGATGGAACTGAGGTCGAAAACCAAGTTGAAGAAGCCCTTGCCGGCAGAGTTGCGATCCTGCAATGGCCGCATGCATCTCACCCGCTTCCTTCCCAGACCTGAGGTTTCAGCATGGACGGAAACTGACAGCTAGTTGCTGGAAGGAGCCTGTTTGAGGTAACATGTGGGGTTTCTACCCCCCCAAGCTTTGAGCCCACTCTGTAAATCTCCAGCCACAGGAGCGCTTTAGCTCAGTGTCAGCCTTGGGGGAGAAAGGCGCCAAGCTGACTTTGACTCTCTGCCCAAAGAGCCCGGGCCCAAATCCCCGATTTCAAATGGGCTTCAATAACCTAAGCGAAGGACGGGAGATTCAACCACCAGCCTGCACGGTCTGTGTAAGTGGGCAGGGGTTGCACGTTGGGTGTTGCAAGGTTTCGATGGCATGCGTCATGCTAGGCCAGTTTTAGGACCTTCGAGGTATGGCATGTTCTGTATGCCAGTGTAACATCTAGTATCGTCGAGTCCGGCCGAGCAGGTGTGTGTCATGTTGATGGGCCGGGTGTGAAAGCTTGTTGAAGGGCCACTCTGATGGACCTTAGCCGTATCTGACCCGCACATCCCCAGAAACCCGTTACATCCCCATGTGCTTGTTCGCCCGACCTCGTTCCTGCACCTTGTGCTCAACTTCAAGCCTTTCTCAGGACATGTGTGGCCGGTAGCTGGCTGAACTCCCACAAGCGCAATGGTCTGGAAGCTCGGACTCCAGCATTTTGGCATCTCGGTCCTAGGACCTGGTCTGAGCAGCCGCAAAGGCTGACCCACTGTACACTGATGCCCCATGTTGTCCCCTATTGTCCCATGCCCCGTTTGAGTGTTGGCCAGCTTTGGTGCGGCGGCAGTGCCGTGCCGAGTCTCCGCCACATGACTGTGGATTCTCCTAGCTGTGCACCAATACGCCGCACGAGCCAAGATGACGATATGCCAACCCATCGCACGGTTGCAGCGATGATCGATGTGGTAGTGCATCGCCGTACTGAGTGATCGACGTGGTAATGCATTGTCATATTGCCAGATCAGTGAATTGGCGTATTGGGGGATGGGAGGACACCGTTGTCTTGTCGTTGGCCATGGCGACGTAGCGCACACTACTGCGTGTTGAAAGTAATCCAAGCTGGAAAGTACTCTGGTCGGAACGAGGAAATGAGGGAATCAACCCTCCGGCATTTTGTTTCGCAGCTTTCCGGACGTCGTAAATCTGCAAGCAGCAATAGAGGGAAGCGACCTGTGTTGGTTTTGTAAATACATCTACGTCTAAAAACATATTTTTCAACTCCTTCAAGCCTGAACCCCAGACCCGCGCGCAAACCCAAGTTCTGGAATTAGGTACCCCAAAAACCTGTTTATGGTTTCTGGGTACCCAACTCCATTGTACTACATTCGGCCTTCTGGGAATTGTAAAGGCGCTGAACACAGTTGTAGCGATTGACTCAGGATGGCTTCACCTGTGGAGCTTGCGTGCAGGCCATCTGTGCAGTCATCTCCGGTAACCCTCTGTGCATGAGGCTTCGATAAGTTGCGTTTCGCCTTATTCAGAGTTTAGAGTTTAGGGTTTAAGGATCTTGGTGGTAAGATGTCGGTGTACACTGTTGAGGGTTTCGACTTCAGCTCATGGTCGGTCAAACCAAGCTGCTTGCTTGCTGGAGCTCCTTAAGGGGCTGAGGTCCCGCAATGTAGAGCAGCGGAAGAGTCCGCAATCATCATGTGCTGCGTGATTGAACCAGAAAATTGAACTGAAGCCTTCCGTCGCCTTGTTGTCAAGGAGTTCAGGGTCAAGGGCAGCTTGAGCCCTAGGGTAGAGACTCGCTTTGGTCGTGGCAAGAGTGCTGAGCTACCGATTGTTAGAGATATGTGCTTTCCTGGTTTCTTCGTTGTCTCAGATAGGAAGTCTGCCTGGGCTGTGTGCCACGATTTCCCTTCACAGGTGGTGACACCGTCCTATGCAGATTTAGACCAGTCTCATGACTTAAGTGGCAGACGTGTGGAGGTTCTTTCCTCAAGGGATATGCCAGTCGAGTGGCTGTGGGCCAGCAAGGATTGAGAAACAAGAGCTGTACTTTGTCGGCGCCATCAAGGCCAAGATGCTGCTTGTGTGGTGGAAAATCGCGCCATAGAGGCCCTGATAGTAGCTCTGCGCCTGAAGTGCCGGGAGGTTCAGCTGCTCGTGGATGGGGAGAAAGGTCTGCACGGCATGAACAAAGATGGAGAGCTTGTGTCCATGTCGCCGGGCTCTTACCCGGACTCGATTTTGCCAGTCATGCCGTTACTATGCTTACATGAATCTGTATCGACTGCAGTGTTTTGCAGTCGTCGGAAGCCTTGCTTGTTGGGGCTTTGATGGTTGACAAGCATCTTCGACATTATCCTCTTGCGGAAATCGCCTTGACCTCGAACCCTCGAAGCGAATTCAATGCCAGTTTCAGGCCTCCTGGGAGAAACTACAGTCCTGTCATGACCTGTCCTGTTGGCGCATCTGAATTACTGAGGAATATGGCTGACGTCTCCAAGGGCGCAGGTGAGTTTGTTGCGGAGCTCATTCCTGGCAAGCCTACCTTCCTCCGTCGACGCAGGGTTCGATTGGACATGAACACATGCACGGTTAATTGACAATATGTATATGTATATATATATATATGTATATATATATATGTATATGTATTTATGTATATATGTATATATGTATATATGTATATATGTATATATGTATATATGTATATATGTATATATGTATATATGTATATATGTATATATGTATATATGTATATATGTATATATGTATATATGTATATATGTATATACGTATATAGAAGTTAATTAAACTAATTAAATCAGTTATACATTAGTTAGTGAGTGAATAAACCCTAGGCCAATCTGTCGGACCTCAGGGACGAGCATACGGAAACGTAGGTTTTGGAGGGGGGGGGGGTACCATATATATATATATATATTATCTTGTATTATATTCTATTTGATTACATTTATTATATTCTATTATATCCTGTTATATTCTATCATAATCCAATATATATTCTATTATATTCTATTATATTCTATTATATTCTATTATATTCTATTATATTCTATTATATTCTATTATATTCTATTATATTCTATTATATTCTAGTATATTCTATTATATTCTATTATATTCTATTATAGTATATTATATTATATTGTATTGTATTATATTTATTAGATTTCATTGGATTATATTCTATTTCATTTTTTACTACAGCGCGGCTATACATTATCACACGGCTCAGGGCCCTCCACTCTGACAGAATCAGAATGGAACACGAGTTCCACTTTTTCTTTCAAGGGATCTTCGGGCCGAGGGCTCTAGGGCGAGGTCAAGGGTGAACTCAGGATACATGTCATGACGTCGAGCAGACAAAGAAAGTGTCAAGACTCCCCCACAAGGGTATTCCGTGAGAAGTTTAAGCCTGATGAATAGTGCTTTGAGCAGGGGCTGGCTTGTGTTTTTCTTGTCCACAAGCCTGGCCCAGCAAGGATACAAGGCTGTGACCAAGACGAAGAGCGGAAAGGAAAACTGCCTGCAGGCCGGCGTGGATCGCATCTTGCAACTGGCAGTTTGCGACGAAAAGGATGCGCAACTGCTTGAGCCGGCAGATATCGCGAGAGGGCTCTTTGCTGACTTCAAGGCGAGCTCGGACGTGCCAAGTCCGATGTCCCAGGACTTGAAGACGGACAGTCAAGTGCCGACAACCCTTCAAGGCCTCAGGCTGGACGCAAGTTGCGGCGACCACGTGGTCTCCTCTTTTGGCTTCAAATCCAAAGGCAGCCTTGGCCTTGAAGTAGAGTGCGCCGCGGCCAGCACTTACGGAGAGGCGGAGAAAGACGACAGCATGCTGCCTGGATGGACTCAAGTCATCAACAGGGACACTTGTCATTTTTTCAGCAAATGTCTCGAAGCCTCTGCTGATGGCAGTAGTCAGATCCACAGTTTTCGGGGCAACAGCTAAGGACACGGGAAACTGCTACGATACCAGCCACAAAAGTCGTCCATGCGATGGCTCTACCGGCCAGAAGTTCGAGATAAGCAAAACCTCCACACATCGATTTTCGATGAAGTTTAAGTGACTGGGCTTTATAAGTCTGGCGCAACATGTCAATGTGTGTAGACCAAGTTCCTAAGCTTCTCGGAGCATGCACCACGCAACCGCACGTAGCGGAATGCTACTTCGGCACAAGCAAATTTCAAGAGCAGGCGCAGCCACGCAATTGCTTGTTTGTTTCCCAAATACTTTCCCAAATGAATGCGCTTCTTGCGGTGCCCATTGCGTGCCACATGATTGTTCGGCCTTGTTGTTTTCGTTTGACGAGCTGTGTATATTTCGAACAACGCTTGTTTGCTTGTTTGTTTGTTCGTTTGTTTGTTTGTTTGTTTGTTTGTTTGTTGCGGACTGGTTGCCCTATGCAATAAGACATCATATTTCACCTATGTTCTTACATGAACATCATGGCTAGAACCGTAATTGGCGCTGCAACCGCAACTATCATGACGAGTACTGAAGCCTTGTAGTCGCTTCTACTGTTTTGGGGCATGATGACGAGTTGACAGCAACATTGGTAGTAATGCTGCAGTATACCTACCATGCCGTAGCGATAAGATCCGTGGTCCGAGTGAGGAGTGGCATTCGTAGTAACAGTGAAAGAGATGATAAATGTTCGCTTGCTCGCCTTGGCAGCTGGGCCGGCCCGAGCCACCTGCGTTGGCTGCCGCAGCCAGAAAGCAGCAGTTCAGGGTGTCCATGGCGGGTCTCAAGCGTTTTTAGGAAAGGTCCCAGCGGGGTCGCAGCAGGGCTGGAGGAGAATCATTCCAAAAATAGGAGGCCCACAAAGCAGCGGTCAAGGGGGTTGCTGGATTTTCCAGGATGGGTAGGGCAGGGGGGTGGGGAGTGGGCCTACGGGGGAGGGGGTGGGAGGTTGGGGTGTGGGGGAAGGGTGGGGAAGGGTGGGGAAGGGGAAGGAGACCGGATCCTGCTAGCGATGCAGGCAGGGCTTCAGCAATGAAACTCTAGCAGGGCTACTAAAGGGTTTCTGCTGACCTAATCAGCCTAGTTGCATTTCTTCCACGTTTTGAAGCTAGGATGGCACAGCAATGCGGTCTCAACACGTTGCGAGGAACGGCAAGATCCTTGTTTTTTTGAAGAGCGTGAGAGCCATGCCGACAAGTGACGGCTGGAGTCTTGGCTTGGCAGCTTGCGCTTTACCGGCGCTGTCGTTCTCAGATCCACCTGAATAGGGTTTCAGGGTCCGAGTTTGAAAACGCTGTCCTTGGAAGGTACTGTTCGGACCCGGCCAGCATGTCCTGCACCCACCGTAGTCCAGTGAGCAAGGGGCGGGGAGTTTGACACACTGCAGGATTGCCAGCGAACTTCAAAATGAATCGTTCTAGGCGTGCCACCCCGCCAGCCATTTTTTCGTTAAAGCTCCGGGCGCAGCATCTAAGGAAAATTCAAAGACTAATCGGAGGAGAATGGAAGTGCCTCAGGGATAAAAAAAGCGAGGAGAACAGGGACACAAACTGGCGCCCGTGCCACAAGTGTTTCTTGGCTGAAGTGTTTCCTGCCAGGGGCTGATGCCTTCGTACACTGCCTTGTACACATAAGATATGAGGCAGTCGACAGAGACTGCCAATCAGACGCTGGCTACAGTGTCGCTCGTGGCCACGCGACCCTCACGCACCTGAGGTAACAACAACGACTGCCAGTGGACCGTTGGAAATGGCCTTCAAGATATGACGGAGGCACCAATGGTCTGTGGCCCTGGCACTGTGTTGACGAAGGTCACCAAGACTGCCGACTGGCTTTCTTGGGAGCGACTCTGCTATCTAATCTTGTCAGCGCAGCGTCGGCTTCGAAATTTGTTGTAGGAAGCTCCACGAGCCCTACCGTAGAATGCTCGTCGGCAGAGTCTTTGTACTATCCACCTTCAACAGTCCCAGCAGCCTCAGGCCAAACACATGTGCAGCTCATGCAATCGATCTTCAGTGAATCTTGAGGTGCCGCCACGTGGCAGCGCTCGGAGCTTGCACCCCGCATTACAGCACGCAGGTTGAGATCCAGGACCCAAATTTGGAGAACAACAAGGCACATGCTGAGGTTGCCCTTAAGAAGACCTGCCTCTATCCGACGTAGACGGGATGGTAAACCTGCTGCGCATATCCAAATTGCTCTGTTCGTTCTGCTATCATGAAAGTGTTCTTGTTGCAGTTGCTGCTGCTGTTGCTGCTGCTCAGCCTTCTCAGCTCAAGCGGACTGTGAGCTTCTACCCATCGAATGAGGTTCTGCAACAGCTCCGGGGCCACTCTTTCGATGTAGTAAGTTTGCCGATGGTCACAGCTTGCTTCCTTGACAGCCGTTGAGGTAGCCTCTAGTTAGCATGCTCTTCCATCCTTGAGTGGATAAAGGCACGTCAGGGCCCCAGCAAGAAGGAGCTCTTCTCTCTCTTCTCTCTCTTCTCTCTCTTCTCTCTCTTCTCTCTCTTCTCTCTCTTCTCTCTCTTCTCTCTCTTCTCTCTCTTCTCTCTCTTCTCTCTCTTCTCTCTCTTCTCTCTCTCTCTCTCTCTCTCCCTCTTCTCCCTCTTCTCTCTTCTCTCTTCTCCCTCTTCTCCTTCTTCTCCTTCTTCTCTCTCTTCTCTCTCTCTTCTCTCTCTCT
>CAJNDS010000664.1:0-94765 GCA_905221605.1 Symbiodinium natans
ATCCACGAGAGCTTCAATAGCCTATTTGAACCGATCCTCGTATCAATCAAATAATATCGTTCAATAGATATTTAATTCATTCATATCTTCTTGTCCGATAATTAATGATCATCAGAATCGCCAATCTAATATAGAGATCAAAAGGGAAGCCAATTGACGTCTAATCTGAGAAGCTACCCCGTGACGACTTCCAAAGCTTGTCTGAGTCTGAACAAGCTTGTCATCAGGGAAATTGACCGGGCCCAGTAGACGTGTCATCATGTTGCTGAGTTTGGGGGTTTGGTCTCTGCAAGTCCGATATGGGGGGGAGAGCAATGCTTACATCAAGGGGTGGAGGGGGCGGGTTGGGTGGAGGGGCAGGGCGGAGGGGTAGTAGAGGGAATTGCGAACCGCACCCTTCTGACATGAATCCACCGAACCACTCCAGGCGAGCAAGGAAGTGAAGCCGTGAAGGCGAAGACTTGCAACGCTTCCTTTTCGTTGTGAACAACCTTGCTTTGAAGGAATACCACACAAGGGTCGTCGTCTGCCTGCCCTACGAATTTCGCAAAGCAGATTGCAAAGCAGATTGCAAAGCACATTGGCTCTGCCCAAGCTGGCGCGTTCATCGCATGAACAAAATACAAATATCTAACGCGAGAATGCACATTAACTAGTTTGGAAAGGTGCTTGGTTTGCACGTCCATCACCTTGGCCTCACCTCGACCTGCGTGGTTGAGCTCTTGTTAGAGCGACCTCAGTCAGTGGTGGAGGGCCGATTTTCATCGTTTGAGACGTGGTGGATGTCGGGTCTAGGTATGCAGGGCACGGCTGTGACCCCTTAATCTCGGTATCAGGCAGGCATTCCCGGCGGACGAGATATGCTGGAACCTGACAGCAGATTTCTCTATGTCTCTGTTTCGATCTCAAACCGGGACAGACACTGCTTTTTTTGCTCGCGGTCTTCGAAATCAAAAGGCTTCCTGACAGTTTGTGCGTGCCGCATGCCACTGTGCAGGGACTGGCTTGGCCGGAGAGCGTTGAAGCCACTACAGCAAAAATCCTGGAGCCGATTCGCTGTGGGCCTATTGTCAAAACAGTTGTACCCGTCCCTCCTGGAGGGTGCAGGAGGACCCTTCCGGATCAGGAGACCCTGTTTAAGCCAGCGATGTCTTGTGAGGGGACCAATTTCAGAAGGAATGATGCAATTTCGAAATCTAGAAATCACAGCGAAGGCAACTATTAGGCAGCTGGTCTCGGGCTCTGGCGTCCTCCTTCATTCCCGAGTCGATGTACTCAACAAGCACTTTGAACCTGGAACAGTGACATCCACACCCAAGACCGCCATGCTGCAGTATCCTTGCATGGGGTCGGGGCAGCGTCATTGCGAGTACTAAGGGTGAAGAGCGCTACTTCAGTCTCTGGGGCGCCCACCAGTTCGGAGGCTTCCCTTTATCCTCAGCTTCCTGGCCAAGCCAGCGGTTGTGGTCGGATTTGTTTTTCCCGGCGATTGCCTTCGTCCTTTGTGCATCAAGAATGGAACCATATCGTCCCTGCAGAACCAGCATGTCTCATATTGCCTGTAGGGAGCCTTCCCCCGGCGCCTCGTACGGCTTGTCCTCCATCTCAGCCTTCTCCGGGAGGAGCAAAGGGCGGAAGTCGAGTTCATGGAGCCGAGCGCAATACACGAAGACTTCAGGCTGAGCTCCCAACATCCCTCGCCACTCTTGCACTGACCCAGCCTCCGAAGCAACGCATGCCAAGGGACTTTCTTGGTGCCTAGTCATATCTTGTCATATCTTGTCATATCTTGTCATATCTTGTCATATCTTGTCATATCTTGTCATATCTTGCTGTAGTGTGCCCATGGATGCTTTCCGAGACTCACTGCGTCATGCAAAGGCGCCAGGGGGGGAGGGCCTAGTACGGGATTCTGGTAGACCTCCACCGCCATTCCTTCCTCGAAGCGGCGCCTGGCCAAGGTCTGCGGGGCTCCGGATATGGACGTCGGGCTGACTCTACAGTACAAGCTAGGAAAAACTGGGCCTACCAGGCCTCCTACAACCCTGAACATCCCTTAGCCCAGCACAGTTCAAGTCATGAGTCATTAGCGTGAACCAGGCACCTTACCCAGAAAACACCGTGCAACAAGGGATCTGTTGATGGTGGCAAGCATTGGAAGCTTGGGACGCCTCCGATAGATGCCCTACAACTGCGAAGGGTTTAGGGTTGAGGGTTTAGGGTTTAGGGTTGAGGGTTTAGGGTTTAGGGTTTAGGGTTTAGGGTTTAGGGTTTAGGGTTGCAGTTCCTATGCAGTGCGTTCTTTGTTCCGCTTCAATACTAGTTGGCCACTACCTGGAAGACTGGCGGAGTTTCTCAGACGCGCCACCCCTTCCCATTCCAACATCGGCGCACAGAAGGGAGAAGGATAAACCGAAACCTTAAACGCCCAAACCCTGACCCTGAAACCCTAAATAATCCTAGTCTCTAAACCCACCATGAACCACCGAGAGCAGAGTGAAAACTCCAAACCCTACACCCCCAAAACCCACCATGAACCAAGGAGGGGCGGGGGGTCCATGGGGGGGAGGGGGGGGGGGTCCATGAATGCTTTTTTTTTCACCGAGCCGTCAGGTAAATGGGAGAGACACTCGCACACGCACACATGCACACAGTTCTTTGACAAGACATTCCCAAAGGTCCCTGGGCCGCTGGCCACACATGGTGTGGTGGCAGGTGGTCGAAGAGGGGATCCTCCGATGGCAGCAATGATGAAGGCTTCAGCTAGTCGGGGTGCAGGGCAAAGTTTAGGCTTGGGCTCGGCTTACGCGTCTGCTCGCGGCTACAGTCTGTGCTCGCACCTTGACTTTTCACTCCTATACGTGCTCTGAACATGTCGTCCGCAATAATCCTAACTCCAGTTCTATTCGTAGTCTGGACCAAGAAGGGCTCCATAGAAATGGTACGGAAATCTCAGATGCTAGTTACAATCGGAGGATGCCGGCCTTCCGGCCAGTCAAGGCGATAACCTTGTAGGCCACCAGTGTGACCTGAGTGCCGCGGGAAGATGTGGAAAGTTTCTACTCTGTTCACTCTCCAAGTTCTTTGGGACGCTGTACTATGGAACGTCCTTGTCGCCAGATTCTTTCAACACGAACGCAACTTCGCAACCACTCCTGGGGAAGGCCCCAGAATTAGCATCCGTGCTTTAAAATCTGTGAATCATAATGTCGACCACCTGCGGTAAGGCCAACAGAAGCATGTCCCTATGCCTCCTTCTCCCAGCCGTTGGCTGCATTTGCTATGCCCCGTGCTGGCTGCGCCGTCTCCCCAAGATGCCTTGGCACATCTACCGACTCAGAATCTCATGGCTTGCAATCCTTAGGTACTTGGAGCTTGAGATCGATTTCACTTTCAGGTTGCTACTAGAAAGTGCAGAGGATAAGCAGCCCTCACATTCTGTGACTCGAAGCTGTTACATGGATTCCAACATGTTCTAGTCTGCTGTGGGGCACACGGTTGCAATTGTTTAACCCGAATGTGGTAATACTTAGCTGATATCACAGCATGAAGCTTGCAGCCAGAAGAGAACAACCTCCCACGTTCGGACAGCTTATTGTCCATATGATATTCTCTTCGCTGGTTAGCCTGGCTTGGCTACACAGGCCACCACTGGCCCGCAGCACCGAAATCTAGATCAAATTAAGGCTCCCGCCAGCGTGAGTCCTTTGGAGACCATGCCGACACCGGCCTTCGTTACAAGCCGCCACAGTCAGGAATGAGCCCCGTTGGCTGCCGGGACAACCAAACACATGGCGTCTGATATTGGGCTGCCGAAGCTTGGTACACCCTGACGACATCCGGACACTATTGTTGAGAGCCACAGCCAAGCGACTCCCCTATCAAAAGTGGTGCTCGCAGATTCTCCAGTGGTACATGGGCCCGCTTCCTGGCTGCATGTTCGTCACGTGCAGTTCAGCAGCAACAGTCCCGTGTTGCATCAGCTAAAGCTTCGCAACACAAAGGTGGCAGGTCAACTGGCTTACTGGCAGCGGGGAGCTCTGGTCTTTACAGATTCTTGGATCCACGGCCTCCACCGAAGTTTTGCAAGGTTGCCCTCCCAAGACCCGAGAGCTAACAGCAGCCGCACAAGCAAGCGCCGGTGTCACTGTGAGTTCGACGCCAGCTTGACCTCATAGCAGATGGCGTCCGTGCCTGGACATGGGAAGGCCAAGGAGTGATACAGGGTACAACCCCATCCCCAAAAAGAAGAAAAGAGCTCCACCAGGTTAGAAACCGGCGTGCCCGAGCATGGGACCAAAAATACCTGGTGCATTCTTGGGGACCCTTCGTATAGGTAATCATCGAAAACAAAGGATTCTGATGTTGATCAGACGGTCTTGGTTGCAACTTCTGTTTATGAAGCTTGAGGTCTGCGAACGTTGGACTTGAGGCTGACTTTGGGTGGATATGGGGTGGTTTCGGACATCTCGAGTTGATTTGGGTAGGCGCGGCCTGTCTTCCCGCACTTTTGATTGACGTGTTCCGCGGGGGTGGGCTGGGGGTGGAGGGCCTCTTGCGTGCGGTGGGGTGAGCTAGACGGAGATTAAGACGGTTGTGTTTTCTGAAGCTACGACATCCAGCCCCAGATGAGCCCAAACCCCCCGAGTTCACGATTTCCTGTCGGGAATCAGCATTCCTCCTAGTGTTTGGGGGATCCGGAGATGGGGCAGACACGGTACGGAGGATCCAACTTTTAAAGGGTTCCACAGGATTGCACGAAGCATCTCTCAGACTGGTCTACGTATCGCCTGCGGATTTGTCGTGCCTTGCACACCCGTACAAGCACATCAACACCAATGCATCTGGCTGTTTCTCCAGAATAGGGGTACCCCTAGTATTCCCTATGATCCTTATCATAGGATCCCCCAAAAAGGGCACCCCCATTTTGGTAAACCCCTTGTCAATGTCCGCCCCAACCCCCAACCCCCCCCCCCCCTTTCAAGGGAGCCGCCACAGGCCAACTCGCTTCTTCTCCAACTCTGTCACAGTGGCAAGTGCAGCTTGCAATGGAAAGTGCAAGCAAGGCTGGAAGGCCAATGGCTCCGTAAGCGTGCAGCCCCCCCTTTTTTATCGGAAGCATGGACGAGGGTTGAGATTCTCTTGAGATCCTAAACGGCCCTAAGCCCCTGGCCGTCCTAAACCCTAAACCCTAAACTTCAAAAACCCCCAAACCCTAAAACATCCTAAACCCCAAAGCCCCAAAACCCCCAAAACCCTAAAGGCCGAAAACCCCTAAAGAGGCCAGAGCGCATCCTCGGATCCTTCGCGGCCAAAGAACTCCCAGTCGCCCTCCCTTGTTCTTAGTACTCAAACGAGGGAATTAGGGCTATAACCCTAAACCCTAAACCCTATAACCCTATCACCCTAAACCCTAAACCCTAAACCCTAAACCCTCTACCCTCTAACCCTAAACCCTAAACTCTTTAAGGGATTATATGGGGCCCTCTGGGGCGCCGGGCTGGGGTCGAGGCCCTGCTGTTCGATCAGGGCCGGCACCCACCTTACCCGGCGGGGGAGAGGGTTTAGGGTTTCGGGTTTCGGGTTTAGGATTTAGGGTTTAGGATTTAGGGTTTAGGGTTTAGGATTTAGGATTTAGGGTTTAGGGTTCCAGCCCAAAACCCAAACCCCACAGAAAGACAAAATCCACGCCAAAACCCACGCCAAAACCATATGCTTAAGGGCTCAACCCTAACGATCTTACTGAACCCAGCCCTAACCCTGAGAACCCTATTCAACTTGTCACTCTCTCTCTGGCATCCGAGGGTCAATCACCTATTGGCTCCCCAGCTATATGTACCAAGGCACCAGCCTGCAAGTCCATACCACGTAGGGATGGGGGGGGTCGCGCATACAACCTACTGTATGCCTTGCAAACCCCTTCAACCGTTGGGGTCTTGGGGCTGTAAACCCTCTAAACCCGGCAAAACCTGTAAGCCCTATGAGCCCTACACACCCTGAAACCCTTCAACGCCGCCAACCCCCCAAACCCTAAACTCCATGCCCAAAGCCCAACCCCAATCCCGAAACCCAATAACCCAGCAACCTCTGCACAGGGAGGGAAAGAGCCCCCCCAATGGAGTCCATGACCACATCAATATAAGAGACAAATGTTGTAGCGTGCCATCTTATACCATTTTTCTTAAGTCAGATGATTTTATACAGTGTAAAGGTCATTGAGGAACTTATTCGGAGCCTACCTCGAGTTCTATGGCTCCCAAGGCCATCGCCGGCAGTGAGTCGCCGAGTAGTATTCCACTCCTGCCATGCACATGTGTGGTGATCCTGAGGGGAACGACCCCCAAGTAGAACTTAGAGAGGACCCAGAAAGATCAGAAAGATGGGGAGTGAACAGAGAACGAGGGGAATAGATTGGCTCTTCGGAATCTGAGCTTCCAGGCGGTCTGTCTTCAGGTATGGCCCAATGCCTCAGCTGCAGGCGGAGAAGTGATGATCCTTGCCCTGTTGCATCCAGAGATCTAAAGCACGATGGCTCTTCACTGGGGCGAGAGCCTATGGCTGCTTCGATCTGCGAGGCTGAGATTCCGCTCTTGGTGGACAGGATTCTTGCTGCGGGGGACTCCTCCATGCGCAAAGATGTGGCAAGCAATCTTCGCCACCTAAATAAGCTATCGAAGTGACCCCGTAGCATCCTAAACCCCAAACCCTAAACCCTAAACCCAAGCCATTTGAGGCCAACACCCCGCCTGCAGCGTTTCAAGCCGCTCCCTTTCGGCTCTTTTCTCCGCTTCCTCGTCACAAAAGGCGATTTCAGGACTCAGGGGACAACTTCTGGCTGGTTCTCAGTCGGGAATGAGGGAATGAGGTACCCTGAAACATCCCTTAACCATGATATAGGGCCCTATTTCCCTCATTCCCTACTAAGAACCAGGGGGACTTTCATAACTCGGGGAGACTCCTCCCCTAATATGAACCCCCCCGGCTGCCCCCTAATAGCTTACATTCATGGTGGCGACTGTGCAGCCCTGGTTGGTGGGCCGATGTCGCAAATGTGCAGGTCCTACTATGTGCTGAATCAATGCGAATCAACACAGTGCTCCTCCTGCTGCTCCCGCAACAGCTGCTTGGTCTTGTACTCGTCCTGTCGAGAATGCAAGCTACGCATATGGGCCCTAGGCTGATCACCAGAGCTTCTTTTTGCTTGATTGCGCTGTTTCAATGTAAAAAACAACAATCAGATACCCAAAAAATCGTGCATTGTGCACTCCCACGCTGTTGCCACCCCTTGCCCTTGGAAGCATTGGGAGGCCCGAGGCTCCCGAGATGTCCTGCTCCGTCATGTCCAAGGCTGTAGGCAGGCGCCTCAGCTGCCGGTTACAGGGAGGCAAGAGCAAGCTCTCAGTGTGGCGGCCTAAACCCTGAACCCTAAATCCGAAATCCTAAACCGGCTCTGCATCTTCTGCTTGGCCAGCGGCTGAAGAGCCTGTTGCTGCGACGCAGTGGATCCTGAACATGGGATGTCCGCCCCGCCCTCGCCGGACAACGGGTAGAGACGATCCGTGTTTGCGTGATAGCTAGGGCTCCCGGACCTCCGATCCTGTGCAGCTTGCTTTCGCGGAACTCCATCCTGGGGGAGGAAATGTGCCAGAGCTGAGCTCAAAGAGCAACTCGAGGCACACAGCGCTTTCACTTGCATCACCTCTCCATTTGAGACCAGTCTTTGCATTGAGAGGCCGGCTGCGCTGCCTTTTCGACATCAAGATCCCAGACCTTGCTCTCACTTTAAGCACAAGACCCTTACCGCCTCGGAGTATCGGGTGGCCAGACAATGGGCGTATGTATATATGTACTCCGGGTAGTGTTCATAGACTGACCACCCTGCAGTGGAACGCCTGAGCCTCCGACCACGTGACACTTCACGTCTGCGGAAGCCCCAGAGCTGCGCGACCAGCCTCTCTTCAAGAAGCCGGTCGCGCTCGACTCCTGCATGGAAAGAGCAGAGACTGCCGTTTTGCTGTCTAAGCATCGACACATGCTTCCAGCCCATTCAATTGAGTGGGCCTGCGTTCGAGTCGTCCGGGTCTTATCCATGCGTGGCTCACCTGCACGCGCAGCAGCTTGGCGAAAGCGGCTTCTCAAAAGCAGCTTCAGTGCACCACTGACCATACCCAGATGAGACTGGGCCCCCCCTCTTTCATCAACGATGTAGAAGTTGACCTGATTTGGCCAAAGAGCTGTCCCCGACTTGGCAATACGATCCGCAAGTGGATTTCACCATGCTTCTGTTTGCAGCTGGCAAACTGCTTCACTGACATTGATGGCAATGCCTCTTTTCATACTCCCATCGAAAGCTATTGCAGGCCAGCGTGTAAGCTTCGGTCTACAGTGAGTGACGGGTCTCAAAGCTAAGCAGGCTGTCGAGATTGGCACCCCCGAGTCACACGCCATGAACGAATTCGTTAGGCCGTTGAGGAACCTTTGCAGCCCCGCCTTCATGTGCTCCCCCTTGGTGGTCATCAGCTTCATCTCACCAGAAGAAGGCCTCTGAGTTTGGGATTTCAAAGAGGGGCATCTTTTGGGGGAGTTCCCATAATAAGGCTTACAGTAACACATATATAGTCACATAGCCTCACATAGCAGGTGGATTTTTTCGGAAATGCGCAGCTCCAGGCCCTCCAATCACCTGGCACCCTCAATGCTCAATGCTATGAGCTTCGGAACAGCATCCAGCAGCCTAAGAGGCCCTTTACTCAGACATGATCCGGCAGTCGCGAAGCCCCAAACCGTAATCTGGACCCTAGCATCCCAGCGATCTTGCAGAGAGTGGAGGGAGGGAATATTCTGGTAGATGGCATGATCCCCAAGTTCAACTGAGTTAGGGTTATAAGGATCAGATCTAGCCACGTAGGAGGTTCCGACAACTAGGCTGCCTATTTTGGGGGGGGGGGGGGTTCCCGCAAAGTTTTTGATGGGGCTTCCTACCTACTTAGAGGTCCAGCAAACCTTAGCTACCCCCCAGTTACTACCTAACAGCTTAACTGCCTTGAGCCAAGAAGAAGCCCCCTTCTCATGCCCCCCTTCAAGTCCCTTCTGAAGCTCCCCTTGAATTCATTATTCTCCAAGCTTCAAGCCCCTTCTCATGTCCCCCTCAAACAACATCTGAAACTATAACTTCCTGCATCAATGGCTGGGCTTGGTCGTATCTTCCAACTTGCTGTCAGATGAGAGCTTTGGTCAGTTGCATGAACCCTCGCATGTCGGGCCTACAGCTGCGAGCAAGACCTCGGGCCAACAGGCAGCGATAGACCAAAGTGGAGCGAATTCCGGCAACGTTCCGGCATCAACGTGTCACACGAAGCCCCACATGCAGCAACTGCAAGCCATCATGTGACGTCGTATGTCCGACTGACATGCAAGACACTGCAAGACCCCTTTTGACAGATCTAGCTACCATGCTCTTTGAGATGCCGGTCAAGCGGTTCTGAGCCTACGCCCGCCAAGCTTCGCACGATACGTAATGCAGCAGCAGCACCAGAGGGCCAGAAACCCTCCAAGTATCATGCCTGGGCATGCGCTGTTACACTGTGCGCCTGCCAAGGCCCCCTTGCAGCCCCTACGTCGGAGCCCCTACGTCGGAGCCCTTGGTATTCCGAGCCCGTAGACATCCGTGACCCTTGTGACATCTGTGACACATTCGGCCCATACAGTGGGTCAACCTGGTCTTGGGGCCACGGCCCACAAGCAGCAGGATCTGAACTCCACAGGCCTAGGGGTTGTTTCTTGCGCCAGCCTTCCTGCAAGAATACCCCCACACCGCTACAGTAGCTGCCCCCAACCCCAGAATCCCTTCAGGGCAATTTCGAGTCCTGCAAGTGGAACTGCAAAGGCAGAGCTGTTAGGGCGAAGATGCATCTGCACACCTCGCTTTAGTAGCGAGCCCCTGGCCAGCTCGCTACCGCGACCGCCGACGGGGCATGCCCAATCGAACTCGCAGTTCTCGAAGTTCTGGAGCCGACTTTGCCACTGCTAACCCTAAACCCTAAACCCTAAACCCTGAACCCTGAACCCTGAACCCTAAACCCTAAACCCTGAACCCTATCCCACCATCCACCATCTTCCATTACGGCTCTTTGGGCCTCTTATTTACTCAAACACCTACCAGGGGAACGGGCAGGAAGGCAAAGGGCTTGCAGTTTTGGATGAAGTTCACGGGGGATCAAAAGGGTTTAGGGTTTAGGGTTTAGGGTTTAGGGTTTAGGGTTTAGGGTTTAGGGTTTAGGGGCCCCCTGAACACCCCCCCCCCCCGCCCTCTGCCCTACAAACCCTCCGCAAAGTTCCAAGCGCCGCAAGCCCGAACCCGCCAAACTCTTGCCAGTCCTCGCAAAACTGCTGCGTCGCGGGCCGCTCCCCTTTCAGGCAAAGGAGCTGTTCTACTGGCGATTATTCTTAGCAGCAGGAGTACTACCAATGGTAATAGCACTGACTATAGTCATAGTTATGCAAGTACAACAGTAATGCAAGACCAGTTTGATAGTAATTCTGATGGATTCTGCTCTTGAAGTTCTAGATCTGCATGGGATTTACAGTTCGGTCCCGGCCTGATGCATTGCAGGCAAAGTCGTTGCCCGTGCTGCACATCAGACCTGACGGCATAGAAGACATGTCAAACTGAAATCTTCCAAGGATCGGTTCGTTCCTTCTTTGAGAGACTGCCCAGTGGACCTACAACTCAGCCACATGAAGATCCTAGCTAAACGAGATGAGACCAGGCTAGTGTCAGCCATCCCACGTTGAATTGCAGAGATGCCTTGGCGATCAATTGGCCTCCCTCCCGCACTATGAAACCATGTCAGCCATCGACTTCTGTAGTCTGGGCCGCCTCTTGAAAACGGTTCGAGTAATGCGCTTACCTACTCCTACGTAGCGGAACCAGTGAACCAGCGGCCCAGCTACAGCCCTGAGAACTCCGTCACGCATGAGGTTTTTGGGCCCCCAGCTTCTGGTCTGCATCGCGCTGCTGCCACAGCCATCGGGACATGCGCCTTTAAGACCCCATTCCATCCATTATTTGCCCACAACAAGCTGGGTGGTGAGTGGGCTGGCAGCTGTTCAGCAACCCTCAATTTGGCGTTCCAGTGGCAAACTTGGGTCCGTGCTCCAATTTGAGCTGACCTCGGCATGGCGGCATGCCCGGCTGCGGACAGGGCGAGGACACATGCTCGCCCTATGTGCCGACGGTAGCTGAATCCAGCAAGGCCCCAGGCCGACAAGGTATTCGGGATTCAAACAAAACAAAATGACCACCTCGCTTTTTTGAGCAATCTCCCAGCTCAAGAAGGGCCCTCGCTAAATCCCCCATATCGACTCAAACATGCCTGAGACCCCAAAGAGCCTTCTGAATTAAAATGGATCCGGGATCCCCATGAGCTGCATGGGTCAGTGAGCACGCGGCCAGCCAGATGGATTCAGGAAGAGGGAACCTGTCCACAACCTCAGGTGACATGAAAGGAAGAAGAGATGACTAATGGTGCTTGTGGGCCTCGTGGGGTGTGCGTTCATGGGTTGGACTGAGGATGGCTACTGTTGCAAAGTCATGAAACTTTGAGGGCTTTCAGGCGACACCATGACGACGAGTGAGGCAAGCAGCCTCAACATTCGCGACTGCGAGTTTGGCATCGCCTGGCATGCAGCACTCATCTCATAAACCAATAACCCCAAATTCTACCTGATCCTTCGGCAAACATGCAAGGACTCACGGAAGCAACTGGGCATTGGCAGTCCCGCGGCTGCCAACTCCTCGTCACAACTTACCCATCTTCACAACTTGACAAGGCACGCATCTCAGAACTGCATAGGTCATTCTTGCTTTTAGGCTTAAGCCCGCGCAAGTATCAGACGAGAACACAGAAATCAACTGCATGGCCTGCTGCACAGCTTGCTCGAATTGAGCATAAAGTGCTGACGACCTTGAGTGCATCCGCAGATGCACGTGGCATCTGGTGAACGCGTGGCGTAGACAGGTGTGCCTCAACCTGGTCAACTACAAGGCAGGTGAGTGCTCTGAGCTATCAGCCCACTGGCAAACTCATCGATGCGCGCCGCAATGAGAGTGGCCTCTTGGCCCATGCAGCCATGGAAGTAAAGAGCCGATTCGATGTTCTGTTTTTTGCAGTTGCTCATAGTTGCTCCATCCCCTCCCCATCAACCAGTCAGAGCCCCGCGTCAAAAAACGCTGCCGTCTAGGGAAGTTCTGTGTGGGGCGAATGAAGAGCCAGGGAGAACATGCACAGCATGCATAGGGAAGAGCTGCACACCATGAAAACTAACAAAAAGAATGTGAAAGGCATGCTCTGCACAAACTCCGTGGTACACTGGCCACGCTCGGGAGGGCGCGAGGACGGGAAGAGCATCGTCGGTCATCCAAGCATGCCAGCGTCGAAACACACGAAGTCGCGGTGCGTAACTGCTGGAGCTCGCGTAGGCTTCGGAGGCTTGCCTCTGAGCGCGAACGTCCCGACAGGTATACAGCCTTTGAGACAGACCTCTTCAGAAACTTCAGAAGGGAGAGTCTCCAGATAGGCTTCACAGTAAGAAGCTTCATGGACAGAGATCAAAACTTCCCGAGGAGCCGGGCATCATCACTCGCCCGGATCTCAACAACCTTGCATCCATGTGCAGTCTCAACAGCGTGTTGCGAGCAGAGTGTCCCCATGGTGGGAAAGCAACACGTCGAAAGAAGAGCAGCAGAAACCGGACTAGCATTTATAGAAACGGCATGGGCAGGCGGGGCGTGCGGCTTGTCAGAAGGGCTATGGTTTACTGCACACGTTGCGAAGAGGGCGGTTGTGGGTCAAGACGTGTATCTCACAGCTCGCGCTAGATCACAAGGCCCCGGCAAAATCGATGTTGCACATGGGCAGTTCTGACCTTGCGCAGTGAGATGCAACGAGGACAGGCTGATCCTAATGCAACACCGAACCAGGGAAGGGCCCATGAAGGCAAGGGATGGCTGGGTGCTGCTGCAGTCGCCGCTGAAAGCTCCTGCCAAGAGGGATCTTGAGCCGCACTTCGAGCCTGAACTTCGAACATCCGTGGGTTTTAAAGGCCACTCCCTGACCTCTCTGTTAGCCGCCGAGATGAGGTAGAGCGCAGGAAAACCTGCACTGCAACCCCAGCTTGGTCATTGCAGTCCGACATTTCAGGACGACCTACTTTTCGCATTCACGATCACAGGGCTGACATGGCTTCTTTGCATTGTCACGGCGCCTGCGAAGGCGTAACCTGCAAGACGCCTGCGAGGCCCTGAATAACATAGGGCACGTGGACCTGGTCATGGCTGGCTTCCGAGCGCTGTCGTCTTGGCTCCCACTGTCACACAAAGTCCGCCTGCCTCGCCAAGGGCCGTCACGGAACCGCCTGCCATGCAGGTGGGGGCTTGCTGCTTGCTGGCACATCGCACGACAGGATTCATCAGGATTCCACAGTCTTCGCGCCAGGACCCGGACCTGTCGGCAATCCTCTCGGGTGGTGCAGGGATAAGAGAGGGATGAAATACAGCGCATGCAGAAGACGAGCCCAATCAAGCTCACTTGAATGCACTCGCGCTTTTTATCGACACTGCCGGGAGCATTAGCTGTCGCATTGGTGACTTGGAAGTCGTGCATCCGAATATTTGGTTCGATATGGCGCATGGCATAATGTGCTGATTCCTTTTTAAGGCAATGCCGCAACAGTGGCCAGCACTTCCATGTCAGCGACCCAGCAGAGATGGCAAACCTAGAAACCGCCTCCACCAGGCCATGTGAGTCATGCGGCCTGTCATTAAAACACAAACCCTGCCAACAAAACTGCATCTAGTTCTGGTACAAGTTGATACAGAGCACCAATGCAGAGCAGGCCTTAAACAGATCAAATGGGTCCGATCTGCACTCCATCTCACGGCCAGAAGAACTGAGAGAGACAAGACCGACCCGAAGATAGGGCCTGGAGGCCGGAGGCCGGGGTTTGGCTCAAGATTGGCTTGAAAGCCACGCGCCAAAGCGCTTGCCAACCCCAGGGACAACCTATCGAGTTGAATGGCCGTGTGCCGGTGGTTGTCCTGACCCGCAGGCACCTGCAACCAGGCCCGCTACTGCACGTAACGAGTCTGTGAGGGCACATGCGTGCTCACCTCAGTCTGTCCCGGGAGAGTCATGCGGCCGGTCTGCGGGGGTCCTGCCACGCAACTCGGGTAAGTACAGAGGCGCCCTATAGAGGCCTAGAGATACCCCCCGAGAGCCTCCCGCAGGAGCCACCGTGCGTGGATAGCGGGTCAGCGTCTGTGCCTGGAATGGGGAGCGTTCTTTGCTTGAATTTAAATACAGGAGATGTACTGCTGCTCCTACATGCTCCTATTATGCAAGAGACCTCAGAACCATTTCACCGCCAAACGCATCTGCCAACACACGCCAAGAAAAACTTTAAGCCCCAGCTTCGTGGGGTTTGGGGCTTCAGCCCTGAACCCTCAACAGCATAGCCCGTAAAGCTACAAACTAACCCAAAACCCATAAATCCTGCGCTTTGATTTTTGAACCGGGCCTGGGACACGCCGGGCGATGGCCCGCTCACCTTGTGGCCACTTATGCCTCCAGGGCAAGTATGGAGCGCCAACAATTCCTAAACGCCCCGCTCCCGTTTTTGTCAGACCTCACAGGGGCTTCTGGGGATGATCGTGGTTTTGCATCGAGGGTGGGGCATCTGGTCGATCAGAAGCTCCTACAAACTACGCCGTAACTACGCTGATGGTGAAGGCGACTCGCACTAGGAAAGATCGCAGGTGCATCTCCAAACTCGAGCTGCAAAAAGCATGCCGACTTCTTTAGGAAGCGCTGCGCCCTCTGTCCGCCTCCGTTGCCGTCCGTGCGAGCGCTGGGTGGTCCAGAAACCTCGGACCCAAAACAAATGGGGACATCACACGACCATCCCCCTATTTTGGGAGCATTGGAGCAGGACAGGGGTACTTGTGGGTTTCGGGATGCGGGTGGGGAGGGGCAGTCTCAAGCCGAAGCGAGAAGTCTTGCAGAGCCAGCTGCATGGAGACGCTCGCGCTCCTGACATCCCAAAGAGCGGGCTTGGGTTTGAAAGGAGAAGTCGAGGCTTGAAACGACTGTGTCATGACTCTAACACAGAAGAGCGAGATGACATTGGAGGTCACATGGGTTCTGCAGAGATGCAACCCTGTTCACCTTCTGATCTAATGCGACATGAGAGGGACACCTGAGGAAATTCGCCCTAAACCCTAAACCCTAAACCCTAAACCCTCAACCCTCAACCCTCAACCCTAAACTCCTACACCCCTGAAACCCCCCTAAAACCCCTAAAACCCCCAAAGCCCCGCTCTGTCTCTCAGGCCGCATCTGTGGCCTTGGCATCCACGGCCTGCTCTCTCATCTTGAGGATCTGCTCCCGAAGGGCCAGATTCCTTCGAGGGATCGCGCGACGCTCGGCTTCGCAGGGTTTTCCGGGTTTCAGGGTTTCGGGGTTTCGGGTTTCAGGGTTTCAGGGTTTCAGGGTTTCAGGGTTTCGGGTTTAGGGTTTCAGGGTTTAGGGTCAACATGAATCAAGGGAACACAGAAAGCCTGCGAAAGCTGCAGCCAGCTGTGAAGAAGTACGCAGGGGTGCGAATCAGAATGCCAGGGCTCTCTTGCCGCAACATCGTCCGAGGTGTCAAGTGCAGCCGCGGGATCTTCTGTAAGTCCTGAAGGGAGAAAAGAGGGAAAGCCCATCTGCGACTCAGACGAACCATGAGCGATTTAGGAGAGCATGACGAGGGGGTTTCCGAGATTAGGGGTCCCTTGTTGGGGTCGTCGTTGTAAGGGGATCCTAGTATTTGGCGTCTATATTCCTATAAGGGTCCCCTACCTTCGTAAACCCCCACGACTGTTGATTTGTGTCTCACAGAGTCCTGATGCCCCCTGGCCGATGTGGGGCTCGCAGCTTTGGCAGGGTCTCCGGCCGTGGCGTCAGCGGAGTCAACGAGTTTTCTTTGGCCCTCGAGGCTTTCGACGTGGCCCGGTGGAGAACTGTTGCAAGCCGAGGGGGCTTGCGTGGCTCTCGACTCGGAATCTTGCCAGGCAGGGCGCAACTCGCTGTTCGGCTTTCGGGAACGAGATGGAAGTTCATCGTGGATCAGCTGCTGCAGTCGCTCCATTTCGAGGCGCAGACTCCTCTCCAAATCCAAGCGGCTTTGCCTCTCCACGGCGAGCTGCATCTCCAGCTGAGCCACACGAGCTTGCAGGCTCAACGTATCAAGGGTCTCTACTTGGGACTGAGACTTGGGCATCTTCACCTGATCTGGCTTGGACGCCTTTGGAGGTCCTCTCTGGAGGAGGGTCGGGGGGTTCTGGGGGTGCTCCAGTTTCCGAGGGGTGTTCATGCCTGGGTGGTAGGAGTGGCGCAAGTTCTGTGACGGGAGGGACTCGATGCCCGGCTCACCCATCAGGCCCGTGACAAAGGCCTCGCTCAGACCACACTGAACGTTAGCAGCAAAACGCTCTCTCTACGGACACGCAAGCCTCCACAGTGACAGCTAATACTTCAACAGGGCCTTCAGGTTCACGAGCCCGGAGCTGCAGGGGTCCATGCTCGCCATGCTCCTGAAGACTCCGACAGCATCCGCTCGGAAGCCGAGCGTGCGGAGGCCAGTCTCGAACTCCTCGCCTTGGAAGCTAACGCGTGCTGACACACGAATCCCTACCCCCTGTGGCCCCACGATGCTCCACTTCCATGGGGTGCCTGTCCCTTTTGCGCAAAGGGGCTTCAATACCAACACCTCATCTGCAGATTCAAGCCCTATAACCAGTGCAGCAAAGAGGCGGCTCAGGCGGCCCGTGTCTGAGGAATCCTTGAGGGATGGAAGAGGCAGCTGGCCAGCTCAGGGGAGGTTTTGAGGGCTGAACTCAGATCACGGAATCCCGCGGGTGTGGGTGCTTGCCCCTGTTGTGTGCCCAAAGCTTCCAGTGCTCTTGCCAAGCAGCCAGCGCTGCAAATGCCGCCTGCGGGGTGCCAGCTTTGTTCGGAATATGCTTTTTCTTTCAAGGATGGCTGCAGCTATGCTTCCAAGACAGCGCGTAAAAAAGTGAGCGTTTGTGCAGCGCATGAATTCTGACCCGGATGTCCCTTGCATCTCACTCGACATACACTCGTCCCAAGGGCCTTCAGGCTGCCGCATCGTTGCCTGCAACCGGGGCCATGCTTGAGCCATGATGCTTGAACAGGTTTAGGGCAGGGGTATGTGGGGGATGGAGCAGGAGCTGGTTCCACACCACGACATTGCAAAAGACCCTCTCAAGGTCTGACTGCTTTACCCGAGGTACTGGAGGAAGCAGCGCACTTGAAGGGCATCAGCCTGAGCTGCTAGTTTAGTATGATTCTACCACATGCTACACGTAAAAGACACTTCAACGGCTGGAGGGGCAGGTACTGCGGAAGCTGAGCACAGACATTGTTCCGGATTTCCGAGGCTGGGGCGTTTGCATCCGCCATTGAGGCAGGAAATGGCAGACCCAGGGGCTACCAGCAGGTGCTCTGCATGAGCCAGGGATCTAGTCCCTGTTGTGTTGGCTTAAGTTGAAGGGGGGCCGGGAGCTACAGCCAATATGCTGGTACTGTTGTTCGCCGTCTCCCGGCGAGTGTTGCGTTATGTTGCGGTTGGTCATGGTTGGTGTTGCCTTGCACAAACCTTCCTGCCCTCGCAAGATTCACATATGACCTTCGGAGATGCTGTTGATCTGCACATGCCCCGCTGATCCCTAGATTGATCTGAATGCACTCCTCTTGAATTCTGCTGCAGGAACATGATGCTGCTGATTCGCACCCAAGCTTGCATCTGGAAACAGTCCAGCCACCAACAGTAGCAAAAACTCGATAGCCTCAATGTTCAGGGAAGCTCAAAGCGGGGCAAAACTCGCGAGAAAGAGAGAGGGAGAGAGGGAGAGAGGGAGAGAGAGGGAGAGAGAGGGAGAGAGAGGGAGAGAGAGGGAGAGAGAGGGAGCGAGAGGGAGAGAGAGGGAGAGAGAGGGAGAGAGAGGGAGAGAGAGGGAGCGAGGGGGAGAGAGAGGAGAGAGGGAGAGAGAGGGAGAGAGAGGGAGGAGAGAGAGGGAGAGAGAGCGAGAGAGATGGAGGGAAAAAAAGGAGAAAAAAAGAGGCGTCCTGTCAGGGTTCTCCATTCATCTGACACCGGCCTCGGCAGCGCCGTGTTATGCAGATCCCCCGAAGGGAACTGTCGCAGAAGGCCACTTGCGATGGGCGGAAAAAGACAAGTCGACTCGTGCAGCTCCTATACGTAGCTCACCTGTCAACCCTAAACCCTAAACCCTAAGCCCTGAACCCTGAACCCTAAACCCTAAACCCTAAACCCTAAACTCTCACATGTTTGACACAACAGGAGACATAGGAAGTGGAGAGAACACAAAAAGACCCTCCCCTTGCCACCCACCCACAGCTGCCGTTTCGTCGCTCATGCGTGAAGTCTCCCCAAGAGCAAGTGGAAACAACACCCGAAGAGGAGAATTCCAATTTGGGGAAGTCATCCTCAGGAACATTTCTATGAGGAGGACTTAGAGTTGAACTGTGATCCAATGTCTCTTTCAGGCCGTGCTTTTGCATTTTTCCTGCATCATTTACCAGCAGTTATACATCACGATCTATCAGTCGACAGGGTCAGCGAGGTGCCCAAAGAGTAGCACCTACCACCAAAAAAAGCAAGTTCTCGGGCCCAAGCTGCCAAGCGTGCGACTGGAAGAGGGTCTGGAACTCTGAGCCTGCGGTGCTCGGGACACTGGGCTTTGGAGCTCTTGGGGTTCTTTTCTCAGAGGGGCTCGACGGTAGTTGTCGCAGCTTCTTTCTACGAGGAAACTGAGGGCACATAGAACAACCCCCCTCCACCCACCAAAGCCTAAACTTAAACCCTAAACCCTGAGCCCTGGCTCAGTTAAAGGTCCAGGTGGGGGTCCGACCTGCAGACTGCAGTGCTGCACCCAGGTTGGAGGAGGCCTCGGCTGCAAGGGAGCTGGGGAGCTGACATTTCCCGTGTCTGCCACATGGACTCATAAGTATTGAGCGTAACATTGAGCATAATCGGAACACAAGATGAAGTAGCAAATGATACTTGCTCGTGTCTGGAAGCGCAGGCATACCGCTTATCCACCAAAGCTGAATTGAATCTACGGATGATCCACGCGGATCCGTGGAACCCTTGTGCCCGCCTGAAACGCGGTTGAAACCAGCGAGGACGCCTCCCAGCAGCACCGTTAGTGAAACCCAAAATCGGAGTTTACGAAAATACGGGACCCCTATAATGGACCCCACATAGTAGGATTCCCTTGTAATAAGGACCCCAATAGGGTACCTTCGTATACGCTTGCATGCATGTGAAAGTGGATCGACCACACAATGCGGCCGGCCGCCAGCACCTCTCGCCTGATCGGTGGTGTACCCACTGGCCAGGAAGTAGTTCAACAAGCTCACGGCCTTGTCGCGGATCACGGCAGTGGATGGTCGAGGGTGCCCTCTGAACCGAGGCACGAGCCGTCTGCGTCGGGTTTGCGCCAAGTGCCGAAGTTGCGCCGGCCACTGCCACTGCAGCATCTTCTGTGCCAAGGTATGCCTGGCAGCCCATTTTCAGTGGGGCAGGTCTTATCAGAAGAAAGATCATACCCTGAGCTATGTTGGGAGAATTGTTGGGAGATGTGGCCATTATGGGTAGAGGGTTCGGACAGTGAAGATCTTGGTGTGAGTTAGTGTGGCTTTATAAGCTTTCACGTAGTCGCGAAAGGGACTCATGTATCGCAGCTTGATGAACCTTCTAGCCAAGGCAACCGAGATACCTGCAGAGCCGCGACATAGGCAGCGTATTGCACTTCCTGGTGCTCTGTGACGTTGGCTTCGCCTCAGTCAGGTCACTGAACCCCAAAGGCTGTTGGGAGCTACGAATCCTAACGCGAGCACGAGCCGCGATGCAAGACACGCAAAACACGAAAACTGCTGATCGCATAAGGGATTGGAGGATTGCACACGGCCTGCTTTCCAAAACACGACCGAAGTTGAAACAATGTCAAAGAAATCAGGTTCACCTATGGAATCTTGACGAGCTCCTTTGGCATGGGCTTGCTGCAAGAACGCTGCAAGGAATTCTCACGCAAGTATGACGACGTGGAAAAGTGGCAGCAAGTCATGACCTGGCAGACTCGACACAAAGACCTGGCTTGAGGACCTTTCGCGGACAGAAGCACAAGAGTTCGTCCCCGTTGTAGTTCTACAATGGAATTAGCCACATAGAAAAGTCATGAAAAAAATGAAAAGCCAGTCCCCCGCGATTTAGGAGGTGGACGGAGAGTCAAGAAATCAGGACTTGGGGGTGGGAAGGAGTGGGGGAAGGGGGGAGGGGGAGGGGAGGCTGGGGGGGGGGGACACTTTCGAGGTTCCAGGTTCCCTCAGGTGGAGCATAGGAGCTGCTCTGGGTCGGAGTCATACTGAGGCTGCCACACATGGAGGCTCTTTTTGTTGCATACAGGACCCAGGAGCGACGCGGACCGATGGGCCCTTGATTTCCCCAAGCTTCCCTGGAAGCTGGGACCGCTGCTCGCAATCCCCACGACGGCCGCGCCTACGCGTTCCGAGCGTCTCCGGCACGGAAAAGGATCAAACTTGGGATGTTCCCCCCTATACTATCCTTAACAGGCGCTATAATCCCCCTTGTAGAACACAGTAGGGACGTTTAAGCGGGAACATCTCAAGATCAAATTGTCAAGTCCATGCCCAGCCTAGCTGCGTGCCGCTGGCTGCTGCCTGAGGTAGTCATAGACAACCACACGCTAGTGATTGCTACCAGCACTGCAGGACTGCTACAGTAGGGCTGTGGCCAGTACAGCAGGTGCCCTGGTTGCCACTTCCAGTACGTGAGGGAGCTGGCTGTGGGCAGTGCCTCTGCATCGCTCCGGTGTTGGCAGAGTATTGGGCGGAGTGAGAGTAGGAAGAGGGCACACCTACGTGAATGTAATAAGATCGCCAAAATGCGTGCGGCTCCACAGAATCTGTGTCGAAAAAGGCTTGGGGGCGCGGAAAACAGCTTTGAGCAGCTACAGTACCCGCTGCCACCAGCCCCCTGCCCAATCTCACTCAACCCACAATCTTTAAGCCCTTCACCCCCCCTCGCCCGACTGTCTGGTGCGGCACGGCCTTCGAATCTGTCTCTCAGGTCACTGAGTTGCAATGGCCTGCGGAACCAAGGACTTCGATGCAAGATCCGGTGCAGCGACCAACGCCTACCAATTCGTCAACTGTGACTTGTATCCCTGCAGACGCATCTAATTTCAGTTGATACGTTCCAGTTTGAATGGCTGCTCTTGTCGTTCTTGCTGCTCTTCTGAATTTTCCACAGTTATTCTGTATTCTTGTCCTACTCGTGGCTTCCAAACTGGCAATGCTAATAGAGCTCTCGAATTTCGCTTCTGGATACAGGTCTGGGTCCCCTGCCGTACCGCCCCCTCCACAAAGAGCTGGTACCACCAGGCTCCCTGCATTCTGCCCAGGCCAAGAGCATGACTATCCCCGAAAATACCCACTGCCTGTATTATGGACTGCGCAGCCGCAGTCGAAGGAAACGCGGACAACCTGCACAAGGGCAACTCCTAAAAGCCAAGCCTTGCAAGGAACACAGGGAACACAGAAATATGAAGAGCGTGTCTAAGACTGTCAGAATTGCAGAGATGACGTCTCGCACAACGAAACGTAAGGAGCCACGCGAAGCTCAACGGCAAAGACTCACTGAGAAGGCAACATTGAGGAGATCATCTCACGAAATGCCTCCATGGCACATTGTGGCACCCGCATGTTTCTGTTCTGAAGCATACACTGTGAGACATGGCCTCCCTGCAGAAGCGTGCACGATGCCTCGTTTTTCCAGCGTCCACTGGCAGATCGGCGTCTACACAGGCTGCTGGGCAGCGCGTGCTATCGCTGGTCAAGTTGCAGCGGGCAGCACATGCCCGCTTGTTGCTTGATGACTTGATGCTCCTGTTGGCCACCTTACAGTTCCTGCATCTTCCGACTTTCCCGCGGCTAGCTTCCACCAGTTTGTGGATTGACAAGGAAGCATCAAGAAGATTCAAGAAGCGTGTCAAGTCATGAAGCACAGCAAGAGCCAGTCGCTTGTCAAGTTCCTGGCGTCCTGGGCTCTCGACGTAAGCCATTAGCAACTTTTTCGGAAGGGGTCCCGCGAAGGCTTTCGGACCGTCTGGGAGACTATTAGCATATATTTGCATGTCTTGCAAACTTTTTACAACATCCTAAACATGGAAGGTGTTGAGGATGGGTAGGAGGTGCAGGTGGCCGTTGTCTCTGGCAAGATCCTCGGGGAAGTCTCCGCAACTGTTGGCCTTTGCTTCTGCACCAAAGTCGAGTAGGAGCTGCAGCAAGTCCGGGTCGCCGATGAATGCCGCTGTGCCAAGGGGCGACAGGCCAGGAAGAATGGCAAAGCAGCGGATGCGGAAAGGGGTGGCCTCTTTCCCCACTAGGGCCTGATACGCCCTCGCCACCCGACAGGCCCAACTGAACGATCCGGTTGGGCTGGTAGATGCATTGGGATCGGCACCATGCTCGAGTAGCATCTTCACAGTCGTGAACGCGGTGGGGTTCCCACGAGAGAAGAAGATCGCCTGGTGCAGAGGGCTCTGGCCGAGGCCCTGCACCGCAGGGTTTGGGTCGCACCGTGCTTCCAGCATCATGGAGATGGTGTCTGAGTTGGCCATGCTACAGGCACCGGCAAGTGGCGTGGCGCCTCCAGGAACGAAGTGGGAGTGCAGGTCCGCCCTTGCCTCCATGAGCACTTGAAGCTGAGCGCGCGACCGCGCCATGGGGACCACCGTGGAACCTAACTGGCTGCTCCTCGCGTGGACGTCCGCACGAAGCTCGACGAGCGTTCGGAGGATGCGGGCCGGTTGGTGTGACTTTGCCGCGCAGGTGATCAAGAGCTGGCCGTCGAAGTACCCCGCCTTCGACAAGCCGTGGGTTCTCGAGTTTACGTCGGCTCTCCTGCTGACCAGGAGCTGTATCATGCGGCTATCGCTGCTGAATACCGCACACCTCAACCCGTTCATGCTGCTCTGATCCCTCGCAGCCTCCTCAAGGCTGTCGAATTGGAAGGTATCCAGAAACTCTTGCAATTCATACTCCGACTGCTTCTTTCCCAACATCTTGGACCGGTTGGCCTGGTAGAAACGAAACGTCGCAAGAGGCCCTGAATCCTTGAGCTCACGGATCTTGCTCTCGAGCGCTCTCTGTCCCAGCTGGACGACCACCGCACGGTCGTCTTCGACTGTGAAGTCTCCGCTTGCAATTGTGTTCCTTGTTTCAGGGGCCATCTTCGTGTCTGCAAATCTACCCCCTTGAACATCCATGAAAGTCCATGAACAATAAAAGTCAGCTATGTGAGTGCCGACCAAAGCTCTCCAACCAGTCCAGGGGAAACATGAACTTGGCCTCTTGCACCGACGTCACAAGAATGACGCTTGTGTCGGGCTTGCTGGACAGCATGTGAAGCCAGAGCTCTGCCCTGGGCGCAACCCCAACTTACAGACGTACCCTTCCAAACCACGAACCATGTGGTGTTCCACCCGCAACAAAATAAGCAACGTATGCAAGCAAACTAACAAACAAAGAAATTAATGTGTCTGGACACCTGCACCAGCCGCGCGCAAGCCAAGTGGTGTAGGAGCACCACTCCTTCGTGTCCTTGTGTAGCACGAACGGCACGAGGGCCACAAAGAGGCTCGCCGCCTCGACGTAGAAAGGGATGCTGTTGACAGCTCGCGCCGCGTCCGACTTCGTGACCTCCTCATTCACCCCCTCCACCCGTGCTGTGATCTGAGGGATGGCAAACCAATCGAAGAAGAGGAAGCCAGTCTCCACCTGCTTGCGGGTCTGGGATGTGAGGAGCTGACGCTGGCCATAGGAGGAAGAGACCAAATCGCCTTCAACGCTCAACGAGCCATCAAGGATCCTTTTCAGCATCATCCGCAACACGGCCACTTGTTCGCCGGTCGGGTCTGGATGCTGACGTCCGAGCCACTGATGTGAAACAAAGATGGTGAACATCCCCTCGCGCCACTCGTGGAGGAGGCCCCGCTGCTTCAACGTCGCGTGGGACTCAGGGGCTCCCTCCATCTCCAGGAAATCGGACACCTGGACAAAACCCGAAGAACTTCTTCGCTCGGAATCCCACATAAATTCTCCATTCGCCCTCAACCGAATCGAACCTCCCCCAAGGCCCCATACATTCTAGAGCCCACAAGGGAGGTGCTACGCCGGCCTTGACCAGGTACATGGGGAAGAAGCTCTCGTGCACCATGTGGGCTTTGGGAGTGCCCTTGGGCTCCTCGCAAGCAGAACTCTGGGTTTGGCAGGAGAAAAAACTGCGACTCCTTCACAGCAAGGACACGCGAGTCAACAGCTTAACGTCCATTTTTGGGCCAAGCAAGGAACTGCGGGGCTCCGGGGCTCCTCCACACACGGCCAGTTCCCCATTGGCCAGACGATTTTTGCAGGCAGCGTTAAAAGAAGAGAGTCGCACACAAGGGGGGAAGGGGCGTCTCAGCCAATGCTGCAAAGCGGTTCAAGGGATTCTGCTGCCGACATCCCGAGCATCAATGAGATGTCAAGCAGAGCAACTCGAAGTCTGTGTCGCCCTCTTCTATCCATTTCTATCCTCTCTTGGCAAGCACCATCAGGAGCCCGCGCCTCTTCTGGAGGAACTCCGCGGAAGATCAGCACCTCCTTTGCTGTGTGGGTTAACATCCCTAAACCTAAACCCGAAACTCGAATACCTAGACTATGACTTCGACTTGCTGCCGGCATAAACGAATCAGCATGACACGGGGTTGGGCACTGATCCTGCCAAGCACTGCACGCTCAACCCCAAAACCCTCAAGAAACAAGTGCCGTCAAGGCCCCAAACCCTCAACCCCTCCCTTCAGGGGCCGCGCCGTGAGGTGTCGCAGCGGCCCTTCTGACTGGTCTCTGAGGCGAGCAGCCTCCAGAAAGTCCAGGGGATGTTTATGTCTTTCTGGATTGGTCTACAGCTGGTGCTTATTGGGTTTCCTTCGGGACTTGTGCGAGTAGACTCTGAGGGGACTATCTATGGAAGAGGCAGGAGGCGGCGTGGAGGGTTCTGTATTGCTTGGCTTCAGGCTAGTGATCCGGGAGGCTTCATAGTGTCGCTTTGCGGAGAAATGTCGGGCCCCCAAAAAGATCCCAAAAAATGAGGATGATGTTTTGGGGATGTGTTAGGAACTCCTGACAACCAAGAGGCCTCAGTCTGCGAAAAAGCGAAGAGTCTGCGAATAAGCGAATGGAGGCCAGACCCGACTCGAGGAGTCAATGAAGGCCAATTCCAGTTCGTGCTTGTTTATTTTGCTACTGGGTAGTTTTCCAAATCAGGGTCCCTTCTGGAGTCCTTTCTACAAGGTGCCGTACCTTATAGAGCGAACCCAAGAAGAGACCCTCATTTAGAAAGCTACCCTACATGGCTTGTGGACCACAGTCTTCCCACGCGGCGGGGAGGAAAATCCAGCGCCCTCCTCTGCTTCCGGTTTGCTGCCTGTTAACTTGCCCACCCTTACAGGGATTCTGACCGTGGCCAGTGCAGATCTGATTTCTCCGAATCGATGTGGTTACAAGACCCTAACCTACCCTGACTTGGCCCGGAGTGCTTGCCGCTTGCCTCGACGGCAGCTGAAAGCGCAGCGCCGCCTTAGCAAATCGTCGCTTTGTGGACATCAGCAGCTGGGGCAACCAACAAGTATCCAAAAGTTCCGGGATGCGCACTGTCCAAACCCTGGGCACTCGCCAAGAAGTGCGCAGCATAAGCGGCCTGTCCCAAGGAAGGGATGGGGGGAGGTTAATGAAACGAAGTAAACCCTGAGCCCTAAACCCTGAACCGTGAACCCTAAACGCTGAACCTTATACCCTAAAACAACGACTGGAAGCAACTTGAGATCCTCATGCATATGAAATTTCCCCACACCTGCTCACCGGAGATGCTGAATGCAACTTCGCCTCGGATCCAAGAACTTCAACAGTGGGTTTAGGGTTTCGGGTTTGGGATTTGGGATTTGGGGTTTGGGGTTTCGGGTGGAGGGGGGGGGGGGGCCATTATTCTTTTGAAGGTGGTTACACACCTGGGGCCCCGGCTGCTGGCAGCAATGTTGACAGCTGCCGCGATTTGTTGTGAGCTGGCGCCTGCCTTCATGAAGTGGACTTCGTCAGTTCTAGGGCCACCTTCGGGCCTTCGGGCCTTTGGGGGGGGGGGGGGGGGGGGCCGATCAAGGGTGCTGAGTCAATCTCATGGCTCAGGCATGCTCAGGCAAAGGGCCTGCAGTTGCGCAGCTGCAGATATGACCTTGTCATTGCCAGCGGAAGGCTTAACAGGCTGAACACAAGCGCCTTGCAAGAATGAGGAAAGCTGCACGCAGCTGGGACCGGCACCGCCCAGGGAGCTATGGCCCGATGAGCCTGGAGTCCGGAGCATGGGGTACGTCTGCGTCTGTCTTGTATCGGGTGACGTCAAAGAGTGTAAGCTAGCACTGCCTATCAATGCTTCCAGCAGTGTGTGAACATGCTCGAAGCGTTGCGCCACATGATGCGCCACAAGTCAGCTCCGGGCGACGCCACCCAACAGACCAATCACCCGAGCTTCGGAGTCGATCCGAACCAATCCTCAGAGCTATGACGGCAATCAGTGAGAGAAAAAGGGAAAGGTTCAGAATGGTTTTCCTTCAGGATTCGGTGTGATTGTGGGTGTGCTAGCTCCTTCGGCAGCTTCAGGGACTCTGAGCAAGGACTTGGCTTCCAGTTTCAATTTTCTGCCGCTCTAGGAATACACGATGGCACACCTTCTCGGAAGACGGAGATTGTTAATTATGAATGGTAAACTGTATCTTCAGCATGCACGTGACTCTAAACACCAAAAGAGGCCCTAAACGTCTGAGTCCCACGCCCTGTACGATGCTGGCGGCATAGTTGCTTCCGCGGCGGCTTCCACTGCAAACCTTGGAAGCATCTGTCCTACTGGTCCAAACACAAAGTGCTTCAGGGGCCCCTGAAGGGCAAGCTAGTGGATTTGGGCTTACAAGGGGGGGGGAGGGGGGGCGGGGGTGCAGGGGGGGGTGCACAAAGTAAGAGCACGGGCACACGACCAAGGCCATCCCAGATCCATCCTACTGCAAGGCCTCCCCAGCGACAGAGTTTATCGACTCGACGCTCGGCAGCGGCTTTGTTGCAGAGAGGGTAGCGTTGAGCATGCAACACACTTGTCTGCTCTCAAATTTAGAACTGGAAACATGCCAGAATCTGTTTGAGAACCACAGCTTTTCTGGTCTCAGCGTGCATGGTTCTAAACTGAGCTGCTTGGCAGGTTCTTTGCTGGGTTCCGCACGCAAATGCCTGTGGGATTTGTGGCGTCCTGGTGGTTTGGAGGCTTCGGAATGTTTAGGAAACATCTGCTGCGCATTACATGGATGAGTGAATTGGTTCGAACTCTTGGACTACGAATTCGGGGTGGACTCATGTGGACTCCCTGAATTCCTGGAGCAGTTTTGCATGTCCGCGCGACATGGGCCCCTTGCCCAAGGAGACGTTCCCTAATCCTTCCGATGTTGCAGGATGTCGGAACTTCCATTTGCCTGGGTCTACTCCAGCGTCCCTAGAGGATCACCCCTGACACCTGAAACCGTGGAAGGCAGAGATGCTAGCGATTTGGCCCTCGCCTGCCAAGAACAGGCGAGAGTATGTACAGGGCTCAGACCACGACCTCGGCATCCTCCGGATCACATTTCGGAGGGCACTTGTCCTCCTTCGGAGCATCCGGGGGTCCGTCCTGCCACACCGGGTTTAGGGTTTGGGGTTTAGGGTTTAGGGTTTAGGGTTTAGGAGGGCTTAGGGTCCACCAGGAAGCTTGCCCCAAGGCGCAGCTTGCAAACGCGACTCCGGGGAAGAAGGGTCCTTGTAGCCTGACGCCTCCAGCCAAGAATCCGGATAGCTCAGGCCCTTCATGGTCTCAATGTCGGTGTTGCCGCCTGGCGGCGAGCCATGTGAGGGAAGCAGAGCTGCTACTGATACTGCTCACCATCACCCTCCATATCCCAAAAGGCCCATGCCCACGTGCCCGAAGTCCGAAGGACTGGAGGCTCGGAGCAGAGACCCCCCTGACCGCAGCAATGATCCAAAAAATGCCACCGAAGCGCTAAAGCGGAAGAGCAGATAGGGCATCAGCTCCTTCCACTTCTGGAGCACCTCTTTGCAACGTCTCTCACTTGTGTTTGCAGGACAAGTTTGGGGGCTTATATTACTGTAGGCCAAAGGAAGTTCATCTCCCAACCAGAAGCCTGGCTGGCGTGTTCCTGGAAGATCTTGTTGAGCTCGGCTGGGCCTCAATGGCTTTCCACAACGCAGCGAGCCTACGACACCTGCAGCACAGCCCGTGAACGCGAACTCTGCTTACCCATGTTGTTTTGGGGGGTCGCAAAAATAAGATGGAGACGGAATGCGGTAAGAAGGAACGACGGAGAGAGAGCGAGAGGGGCAAAAAAAAGAGACACAGAGACAAAGGAGAGGGAGAGAGTGACAGCGAGAGGGGGAGACAGACACAGAGAGAGAGAGAGAGGGAGAGAGGGGCAGAGAGAGACAGAGAGACAGAGCATGACGCGCCGGACCTAGAAGAGCTCACGTCTGGCGTTGCTGCTAAGGTGCTCGTGGTGCCCGCCTCCCTGACCTTAGCCCACAAAGATGCATGCATCCTCTCGCAGTCCTGGACCTGAGTAAGGAAAAAAAGGACGCCCAGGAGGACCCTGGCCCACCAGTGTTTGAACTGACTTTTAGGCCACCCAAGAGACAGGGTGGCTCCTTCCATCCCACCCTCCCCAAAACGACTGCCCCAAAACACCTTGTCCTGCCAGGTAGGTCCCTCAACCCTAAAGGCTCAAGGCCTGACGCCAGCGCTTTCTTTGAGTTTTGTTTGCGGCAGACCCCTGATACGAAAGCGAGCACAACAACACAGCAAAATATGTCACAATATCATCTGAGGAGATAATACAAGTTGTACACAAGCACATAGGCACATCGCATCTTGACTTTTGTTATAAAGCCGTACACTTGTCAAGTCCGCGTAGCTTTCTCAAGAAGGGCATCTGCCTGCATCTCCACCGCCTGCTCTATGAGCCAGCTTAAGGTTTAGGGCTTCAAGGCAGAGGGACTTGCAACTGAACTGTGGGTAGGATCCATGGACAGGGCTTGTGCTCTCCTGCACAACAATACGTAAGGCCTGCTGCGCATTGTAAACCTGTTGGTGCATCACATCGAAGCGAATTTGACATACCTCAGCAAGCAGGAGACCGACATGGCACATCTCATGCGCATGCATTCGGTGACAGGGAGTAGCTGGTAGCCCGTGAACCCGGGCTAACGTATCATCATGTACTCCTACAACCGGTGTTCCACGGAACTGCAAACCACTTTGCGGGCTTGTCAGTTGAATTCCTTGTCGCAGAATGTCGCGGGTGCTTTGCAGGTTTTATGTTCTGAAGGCGATTGTCACCGAGGGGCTTTTGTTGCAAGCAATTTCGCCCTTGGAAGGGCCGAACGTGCCTGGTACAACCCAATGCTAGTTAGAGTACGCACCCGTGTGTTCAGATTCCTTTGGGCTCACGAAAGCGAAATGTCCTGCCATTGCGACGCAATGCCTCGAATCACGAAATGATTCAGGTAGACAACTGCGTGTTGCTCGGCAAGCTCGCAATACGGCCAAGAGGCATCCATCACTCGGCGCACAAGCCAGTTCATGGAGTAGTTCTCAAATTGCTTCGGGTTCGCGAATTGCAGGGCATCGATGGTCTGGTGGACGCCAGATGGGATGGGCACAAAAGCCTGGAAAGCCACGCGTCAGGCTCTCCCAGAAATTTGTCCAAGGCCTACGTCTACGTCACGTAGCGTGATCCGAAGAACGAAGAACATTCAGCATCGCGGGTCACAGATCGGCACGCCCCTGTGACCAGTCCCTTGCATAGTGACACACGATCAATCGATGGTATAGTCGGCTAGGCGACCGCGTAGTGGGGCGGTCCCGCAGCATACCAGGCAACGCTGGCAGTTCCTGGCAAAGCTGGCCAACAAATGAGCAAACAGAGAGAATTTAATCAGTCCGACTTCATACCTAGTTCTGACAAGTCACTGCCCATGAACATTCTGAGAGCCTTCACATTTGAAACCAAAATTGCGCTGGCCTTCCGGGCGGCCCTGACCTGGATGATGCAGCTGCTGAACCTTAGCATCTGGACCCCGGTTCTTCAGGAGCCCTCTGCATCCACCCGGGATGATGCCACACCGCCGTGCGCTGGTGCATAGTTGCCTCTGCTACTACATATGGGAGATCCGAGTCCTGGGCGTACACGGCGTTGGTGCGGTAGAGCGCAATCGATCGCTCCCAGTGGCCTTGGACCTCCAGACTGTTTGGATGTTTTGTTAGGAGGATCTTCTTCGAATGGTCAAAGGAGTCTCCAACATGTTCCTTTCCTTTTGGACCTCACACCTGTGAGATGTCCCTGTCGGCAGAGCGGAAGACTAAGATTCTGGAGTTTTAACTTCAGCATCGAACTAGCATCGATAGGGCAAGGGTGGCAGGGCCGGATTGGGTCACATTGACTATCACAACCCTGAAAAGCTTCATGTCTCATCGTTTTATGCCATGGATAGGGCGGATGAAGAGCACACTCTCCCAGGGAGAACAGCAATGAGACCCCAACACCCTAAACCCTAAACCCTAAACCCTAAACCTTAAACCCTAAACCCTAAACCCCAACACCCTAAACCCTAAACCCTAAACCCCAACACCCTAAACCCTAAACCCTAAACCCTTGTGCCTTGGAAACTGTCTGGTACCTGTCTGGGCTCCCGAATGGTCCGGCTTGGACACCTTTGGTCATGTCCTCGGCTCACGGTTCTGAGTAAGGTCATAGACCCTTGCGACTACTACCCCTGAACCCCAAAAAGGCCCTAAACCCTAAGTTGCAGGAACCTTCAGGTGCAGGGCCCCACGCCTCAGAAATCGGCCCTGCTGTTGTTTGAAAACCACAATCTAAGGCCAGGGCGAACTCGGTCCCAGCATACCTGAGCGTTTTGTGGGGTCACATGACACATGTTCTTTAGTAGTACGGGTGGTCATGATTAGATATGTAACATGGCTTGTGTTTCTCCGGATGCCGGGGCACCAGTCGCGGTGCCAGGCCATGAGATCATGATGGGAGACTTTGGCGTCAGGCGTGACCGACCAGGGGTATACGGGCTTGTACCGGATGTCCTACGCGAGGATGGAGCTTTATGTCTTCAAAACTCACTGGGACCACCAGGAGAAGGGGGGAGGCACAGGAAGACAAGCAGGCAACCGCAATCAACAGCAGTCCTCGTAGGAGGTTGGCAGCTTCAGGGATGGCTTCGCCATCTGAAGACCCCGCCACATCCTCCTTCCCGAGTAGTACTTGTGCGCGTACCTGGTAGTCATACAAATCACAGTAGTATTAATGACAACAATAACCAGAAGAAGAACAATACTATAGCAACAACAATATTAACAATAAGAGTAGTAATCATACTCGTAGTACGTAATAATGACAAACAACAATGATAATAACAATAACAATAACAACAATAATAACAATGGTATAATAATAAATAATAACAACAACAACAACAACAACAACAACAACAACAACAATGGTAATCAAAGTCGTAGAAAAAGTGCCACGCGGCCTCCAGCTCTGACTCTCTCATGCCGAGAGGCTCTCCGGCAGAGTACATCAGGGTGAAGTCGAAGGCCTGGCCCTGCTTCCACCTTTTTCCATTGCTGTGATTTAACAGATATGCTGTCTGTTATGTACTTATAATACTGTATATCACTATTGTTATATACATTATACATATATATGTACATTTGTATGTAGTAGCATTAGTCTTCTTACTATTTGGGAGCTCAAAATTTCTGAGAGAGAGCTGTGTAGGGGCTTTGCGGGTGTCAAACACATGGTTCTGCGGGATGGTGCTGCGACCTGCCCTAGGGAGTCCGGGGTTCAACTGTCGACAGTTGAGCCGCCATCCCTTGCTGCTGGCCACATCGAAGATGTTCGGAGACACGATAAAGTTCTCCTGCCAGGAACAAACCTATTCAAGCCGTTCCCCCCCCCCCCCCAAGCATACCAGGCACATGTTGGGTCCTTGTCGTCAGCATTTACCTCGCGGATGGTATACATGTTTGCCTGGTCCGAGATGCTGAGAAGCACGGCAGCTAAACTTTCACCACGTACCGCTTCTAGGTCCGGGGCCCTGCATTCATATCACTATATGATTATATATATATATATATATGTATATACTACTATTTTTCATTGGCGGTATACCAGTAAATCTCGCATCTGTCTGGACTGCTCCAAATGACTTCTGGGTTACGGGGATGGCTCATGAACATGAGGAGCCGGTGCCTTCGGGATCTACTTGGCCAAAGCCTACTTAAATGAGGGCCGATCCACATATCTATCAGCGTTGACAGTCCACAGAGCTTTCGTGGTAAGCGCCGCACCACAACAGTCATCTGGTCGTCGGGCAAGCGCTTGGCAGCCCAAATGGCGCTGGTGCCAGTGGGGTCAGAAAGGATCTGGAACGCCCAGGCCTAAGTTGAAGCTGGGAAAGTGTCTCTTCCGAAGCGCCAGTTTCCACCACTTCCCCTCACTTCCAGCCTCGTCGGGATCTCCGACAATGAGAGACTCTCCTGAGCCTTCGAATGAATCTGGCGGCCCGTAGAAGCCTCGGCCCAAGCTGCGTTGCCAACTACGACGCACCAGCCCGTACCAGCATCATAGAGTACATGAATACAGTAGCTTGTGCATGCTTGTGTCACACTCATTGCATGTGCGCACGGATAAAGTGCACGATGCGTCGATACGTCACCCGCACGGCGTCCAAGGGGCCGTACTTCGAGGCCAGCGCGCCCATGAGCTCAACCGCTTCACGGGACGTGCGGGTGCGCTCCATGGCGAGATAGGACAGCGTGTCGATGCCTCACTTCCCAGCTCTCACAAGTTTGAAAGGAGAGGTGGGCTCCCAACCGATGCTTGACAAAGTCTCGGCACAATCCAAACCTTCAGCAGCAGGTCTTCATTCCATACACCTCCCCCGGGACAAAAGCCCGCAATCCATGCCTGATATATCCGATACATTCGAAACCTCGGCTCAGCAACCTGAAGGGTCTCAGCCCAGATTCTCATCAACGCTGCTCCAACTTTCCGGCCAGGCTCGCAACCCACCTCTGCAAGGCCCCATCTTGCAGGAGGGAGGGTGGGGGTCAAGAGGCTGGCTTCAGGGGGTTGAGGGAACATCATGCTTTGAGCTATCAGGGTAAGGATTTGGCGCTGACCCTCTGAGAAAAGATCCCTAAGTCAGATCCTCGGCAACGGGAGAAAACCGAAACATGGCCAGTTCGCTAGATTTGGTGGTCCCTTTCGGAGTTTTCCATTATCATACGGAGAAAAAACTCCGGATGCCCAGCCAAAGGACCACAATTTAGAAGGCCCGGCCCAGATCTGCCCCAAACTTGAATCCCTGAAGCCCCAAACACTTACGGTGCACCCTAAACCCCTAAACCCCTAAACCCCTAAACCCCTAAACCCCTAAACCCCTAAACCCCTAAACCCCTAAACCCCTAAACCCCTAAACCCCTAAACCCCTAAACCCCTAAACCCCTAAACCCCTAAACCCCTAAACCTTAAACCCCTGAACCCCTAAACCCTAAACCCTAAACCGCCAAGCCGCGGTGGATCCGCGGCCGCATGTGCCAAAGACGGCACCACAGGTCGATTCTGCCACAGAGACCTGAATTCGGCTTAGTTAGGGTTTAGGGTTTAGGGTCTAGGGTCTAGGGTCTAGGGTCCAGGGTTTGGGGTTTAGGGTTTAGGGTTTAGGCTTCAGGGTTCAGGGTGCAGGGTATAGGGTTTAGGGTATAGCGTTTAGGGTTTAGGATTTGGGGAGGGGTTTAGGGCTTATAGGGCTAAGGTTTTGTTTGGCTTAGGGGGTTTAGGGTTTTGTTCGCTTGAGTTTTGGTGAGGGTTCTTGGCTTATGTGTCTTAGGGCTTGACTGAGGGTTCTGGGCTTAGCTTCGTTCGTTCATTTTTCTTGGGTTTGGGAAGGGGCGGGGTGAGGGTTTTGGGGTTTGGGGTTTAGGGTTCAAAAATTTGGGAGGTTAACTTTGTAGTAAATACATTAGGCCGAGGTCCGGGTCGGGGAATTTGGGGTCCAGGATTGAGGGTTGTTTTCAGGCGGTTCAGGGTTTCTTGCAGGGTGTAGGGTTTACGGTTTGGGCTTTAGGCTGTTTGGGGTGGAGGCCAAATAGTTTCAGTTTCCGGTTTATGGCTTTGGTGGGGTCTATCTTAGGTTTGAGGTTTGGAGGCTTAGGGTTCTTCATTTTGGGGTCCAGGGTCTAGTCCTTTATTTTGTCTACTGTTCTTGTTTTTTTTGTATTATATTTTTTTGGGGGGGGGATCCGAGTGTAGGCTTTTTGGGCCTAACGGGTTTCGATATGTTCGAGTAACAGGGTTTAGGATAGTAGATTCTCGGGGGGGTGTTTAGGGCTCTCTTTGGGACTAGTGTGTAGGACCGTCTAGGACTTGAAGTGTGGGTGGGCTTGCGTGGAACATGGCTTTGGGTTGGCTTTGAGGAGGAGGGCCCGCGACAATATAGGGTTTTCCGAAAATAGGGGTACCCGGGGTCCCTTTAAGGGGATTCGATTTCATTTGGGGTGTACAAGGGGTACTCCAATCTTGGGAAATACCCATATTGGTGATCATTCTGCATCTTTTCGCGCTCCACATTGCGACTGTTAGCACAAAAAGGAGTTAAATGGCTGAAGCCAAGAGGCACCATGCTCGTTCAGCACGCCATATGTTCCGCTCTGATATCCAAATGTGTGCGGCACCTGCGCCAGCCGAGGCTGGTCACACAAAAAAAGCAATGGTAAGAAAATAATAATAACAATACTAATACTAATACTAATACTAATCATATTAATAACAATTATTAATATTAATAATAAGAGCTTTCCCGCATTGCATGCACGAGAGCGGAAGTTCGCACATCTGGCAGTGCCTGATCGATGTAGCCAATGGGCTCGGACACGTTGTACCCTTTGGTGTCCGCATTTGGGCGGTAGTCGGGGCCCATGTGGCTCCTGGGACATGCGCTACGCGAGTTTAAATGCCGGAGCGAGAAGGCACAGCTGCGTGCAGGGCACCCCAGGTAGCGCGGGAAGGTCTCCGCAGTGTAGTAGATTGGCCGCTTCTCATGGGGCTGGTGATCTGCAGCTGGCACATAAAGGAGGCGAGCCTGGTCGCGGTGTTCGGTTTCAAGATGACTCTTTGTGTAAACGGCTACTGTATGCTACCAGGCTTGGGGGGGGCTATCAGGTGACAGTCTGATTCTGCAACTGGCTGCAGATGCACAGACTCTGACAAGTCCTAAATCTGCAGGCATGGACGTGTCAAGGGCCCTGGCGTCGTTCGTAGGGTCGCCATCATCTGAGCTACAGTCAGATCATGTGTTGGACTGAACAGTTCTTAGACTGAAGGGCATGGAGTCAGGGTTGTCGTTTTCTGTTTTCCCCTACCGGTCTGCAGGATAAACGCCGCGACACCTACAGTACCACGGAGGATGGAATCACTTAAATTGCTCAGTATTTTGGTTCTTTTCTGCGTGCCACCTATCGTTCTGTATGTAGAATAGAAGCTGCTCAAGAACGCAATGATGTCCATCTCTGAAGCTACTCTCCAGCGATATCTGCAGTCGCTCATCTGAGGTCATGAAAGAAGTATGCACCAGTTTATGGGTTTGAGGATGCACCGTGAAGCCTGAAGCAAACGAACCTTGAAAGAGCTGAGGACCATGGAGTAAGCCAATTTGTGGCAGCAACCGATTGGCAAAATGGCTCTATTGCCTCATTCTGCCACTCTGTGTAGCAGCATAGCAACTTCACGCAGTCGAGCAGCCTGAGTGCGAGATCAGCACAGACCCGTCCTGACAAAGCAGATGGCTTCCCATAGCATGCCAAACTAGCTCAGCGTCTGTCTCTCTGTACCAGTACCAACTCTACCACTCAGTCGATTTCGTTCAGGAGAAGCAGGAGTTCTTGCAACAACAAAGTCCTTCGTGGCCATCTTGCCCACTGCAAACACAGTGCAGGCACCCGCTTGCGAGGCTGCATCCAGCCATAGGAGTCCGCTCAAAGCTCGAATCATGGCTGCTGGATTGCTATGAGGTTCAAAGGCCGCTGAATTGAGCCCGCACAAGCAAGCATGAAACGTGTATGTTGCTCACCTCTGCATGTTGCAACAGAATCATCAGCGTTGAAATTTTAAACTCTCTGAAGCATGCGGAAAGAGCCCCTTTGCACTTCGTAAACCCACCTCATCTTTGTACTGTTGCGGGGAGCACCAAGCTCTTGCCATCAAACCCGTCCCACCGGTAAACCCCCAGCGCCGGCTGCCAAGCCCTGCCTGCTGTGTGGTGTAGCGGCATGGATCGGGCATCACCTTCAAACGAAGCGCAGTGCGACACTGACCGATGGCTGCAAGCAGAGCCGGCTTCCTCACTCGGATCTGAACCTTTAGCCTTTGCCATGGCTACCGAGCACTCTGAAGTTATGATGACGCTCGAAGAGATCACTGCTTGAAGCCCATGGCCTTTACAATTTCGAGCTGCCTACTGACGTAAGGCCTGTGTGCGATTTGCATCGCAAGACGCCACCGGGGCGAAGTCGAGGCAACGCATCGGCCTTCCAAGGCTTAAGAAAGAGAGCGAACCAATATGGGACACCTTTTCGAGCCTCCTAAAATGTCTAGTCTATATATATATATATATGGTTCAATGTCTGTGTATGTATATGCATATATACAGGTGTATATATATATATATGTATGTGGCCATATAATATATATATATATATACATCGTTGCGTGCAATGATTATGTGCAGACTATACATGTATCATAAACCCTATACAGACAGTACAGTTCAATACACCACAGCGTCATGCAATGTAATACAGTATCTGATAGTCGATAAATACGATTATGATTATGAGCTACAACCCCTTTGTTCCCGAACTGGGCTGCCCCCGCAGAGCCACGGTCGACTGTCCACCGCAGAAGTCGTCGCAGGTCGTGAAGTTCTCATGAAGGCCTCATGTGGGGACGTGGAGGGGGGAGTGAGGGAGCAGGATTCTGATGGAATGAGCACGACTGTGTCTTTCTGCGGGACAAGACGAGTAGACGAGGCATCATAAGGCGCCGCCACGAATTACCAGCGTAGCTGCTAGCTCCGCTACAATCGCGACACTGTTTCTGCCTTTACCCAAGGTCCCAGCCCAATTTGATGGCGCACACATCGCTCGGCCATGCAGACCTGTCCAGCAGGACATGCTGCAAGAAGCGTCATAGCATCTGCATGGGAAGGTGCTGCGGGCGTTGCTGCTCAGGATTGTCCAACAAAGTAAGTTGGGAAGATCATGTGTTCTATTCTGTGAACCGCCCTGCCAGACTATGCTCCGCAAAGAAACCAAGGTGCTGGCTGTTCACAGATCGTTTCGTTTCCAGATGTCGACACATGCCGACACGGGCTGGAGTTTGCCTGCTGCACATTCTGAGTTGTGCAGACCGACGTCGTTCCAGAAACAATCCTAGACGTGCTGAGGTGCACACTGTCTGGTCCAACCTAGGCGAAAACATCTGTGTGTGTGTGTGTGTTGCAAAGATGGCATGTCGTGAGACACTTTAGACACAACGGCGCCAAGCGTCGTCAAGGCTGTAGAGGTCGCAAGCACAGCAGAGGAGGAGCTGCTCGACCTGCTTCGGACTATGTTGCTCGAACACTCCGACAAAAGTAGCGCAAAGAAGTCATTACCGTCAGTGTGGAGCTTCACCATGTTACGCTATTCTCCTGACCCTGCCCACGCCCGGGTGCCCTCCTCCTACCACCTCAGCGCCTACTTTGGAATGAACTCCGGAGTGACACCCTCAGGTGATCATTGCTGTGCCCACCCATATCATCCCAGGACCGCGTATACCCCCGGATGATCCCCAGCATCACACAGTTTGCAACTTGTCGTTTTTCGTCCACTGCTTGCGTTGGCGCTCATGCATCGGTTCATACATATATATATATATACATATACATATAATGATATGAAAATAGGGTTTGGGTTCAAGCGCTGAGTTCTTACTTGTTTTGGTTCGCTGTGAGGCCCGGGCACGGGCACCCCGGCCGGCCAGGCGGCCGCCAGGAACACCGCATACCCTACGCTGCCGCTGGCCTGGTCGTGGCTTGCAGAGTTGTGGGCTTTTCTGGATTCGTTTAGGGTTTTGCGCGTCTCAACTTCGGGTGCGAGTACGATTGGGTTACAACACAAACGTGGGAGATTTTCGGGGGTGAGGAGTACAACAGCATGTCACTCTTCTCCTCTACGGGTTCAGAGGGAGCACAAGTTGCAAGTCAGCAAGGTGTCATATGGGCAGGTCCCCACACTGTGCCTCCTTTGGAGTGAAATGGTTCTAATTTAAAACGGAGATGTGGAGCACTGCCCATATGGTCGGGCGGAGTGCGGCGCGGACCTCTATGACTGCCTGGGTTGCGTCCTCGGCGCTGAAGCCCTCAGAGCAGGAGGAGGAGGTCATGGTTGAAAGTCTCTCCAAAACCATTTTGTTCTAGATTCTAGATTCTAGATCCCATTCAGGAGGGAGGCAGTGACCCTGACTGAACTCACAACAGGCAGGACTCACTCATGCTCCTTGCACAAAGCATGCCCAGTCCGCGACGGCATAGGCTGCAGCCTGAGTTGGCGGGTAACTTTAAGTACCTGAAGGGTGAACACCACTACCCTTCAACTTAACCGACTTAACCCAATCAACCCCAAAACCCAGGAACCTTCAAGTAGTGCGCCGTGCTTGCGGAGGAAGCCTGGAACGGATGAGGAGAGAACGAATTGCGTTGCGGAAGCCAGCGTTGCGATGTCAGAAGCACCTGCGGTCACGGCAAGGCGGTGATAGTATCATATGGTATCATGATTTGCCTGACCTGAACCGGCCAAAGCCAACGTGTCAGAAAGTCGAGTAGCGGACCTGTCACATTGAGGACAGCCTGCTCGACCTGCGGGCAAGACAACCCCGATCTTGACGTCCCCAAAAACCCTGCTGAAATCCCAGACATCTCCAAGCAGCACTTGACCCTGAACCCTAAACCCTAAACCCTAAACATCCCTAAACCCCAAAGCGTGGCAACCTTCTGGGCCAACTCGGAGATGCTGGCGTTGCCAGCCTCCTGCATCTGGCACAGGGCAAGGGGCAGGTGAAGGACTCCGACTACGGCGCGTCTGTTGTGTTGCGGGTCTTCAGAAGGCTGCATTTCTCCACCGCCCCTTGACTGAAAACCTGAAAAACCCTCCACTTGTTACCCCAATAAGCTCAAACCATCACAAACCTCACCTCTGTGAAGGATCCAGAAGACGAACTTCACAGGCTGCCTTGAGAGCCCTCCAGGCGGAGAGGCCGGCGCTGGGCGTGACTGGCAGGTACTGGGAGCCTGGGCTCGAATCATCTCAACTTGCGAAGGTCATACGCGGACTTTGTTGCAGAAGTCGGGGTTAGACGGTTTTAGACCTTAGACTGTCTTCCTTCGGAAAAAGCTCATGTCGTGAAGAGCTGCTGAATACAGGTCCCGAGAAACAAAGAAACATGCATAAAGAAAAATAAGCAAGTAAATAAATAAATAAATATATATATATAACATTGCCCTACACGTAAGGCTCGGCAACTTAATACCCATAATAATCATCGCAAAGCCCCCATCCCCGAAAGGACCACAACCTTATCGGGAACCTGCCATAGGCCACGTGAAGCGTGGTGGTCCTGAAGCCGGAGCGATCTTTTAAGACCTTGCCTTGGGTTTTCGTCCGTTGCCCTTCTGAATTTCACTGATTCTGTTGTGCCGGTGCTTGTGGGCTGCTCCGGCAATCCGAGTGGCCGTGGGACCGGCCTCCGAAAGGCTGGGTTCATCCGGTTGGCTGATTTCCATCTCAAGATGACAAATAAGCTGGGTCCAAAGATGCAGGCAGGGGGCCGTCGGGCATCCAGTTCGAGCCAATCAAGCTTCAACAGAAGCACCGCTCTCTTGCCTCCTTGACCTCATCCTCTCTCTCGCTCTCGCTCATGCCAAGCTTCGGGCCGGTTGCCCAAAGTGTCGCAGCCTCCTGCTTCACTGGGACAACTAAACTCAGATAATGCTGGCGAGTCCGTCTCGCCCATAAAGTCTTTGCTACTTGTATTGTTTGCAGAGTGTGCATCACAGCAATCGATGGGTAGAACGTACCATGAGGGTGTCCTCGCTTCTCGAGCGAGCACGGCTGACCTCGGATTGTTGGACCACAGCCAGCATCCCAGCTTTGAGAGATACATGGGCATCTACGAAAATGGGGGACCCCCAAAATATGGTAGGATTCTCTTATCATAAGGACCCCATTAGGGTACCCCTAATTTAGGAAACCCCCGTGTATGAAGGCACATGAACCCGAGGCGCTGCCTGAAGCCCGCCTGAGGTTGAGGACGCGACGGCAGCTTGGACTGAAGCAGCTTGGGCGATGGGACTGTCTGCAGCCTCACGCAACGCAGAGTGATCATTTGGCTTCTTGATGGCTCAAACCTGCTGTAGGTTGGGATGTCCCTGATGTTCCCCCCTTATCATATACCAACAGTCCTTAACAGGGACTCTAATGGGGGTACTGTAATCCGTATTAAGGACAGTTGGTATAAGGGGGGACATCCCAAGCTGTAGGCTCTGTCAGGGAAATCAAGCAGTCGCAGGTCATTTTCGCCGCAACCGGAAACAGCGAACTCGAATTGAAGTTGGAAAAGAGCTCCCAAGTTGAAACACGTCAATGCAAGAAACAAGTGTTGAGCAGAGCCGCCCCACACAAGTGCGAACCTGAATTATTTCAGATTAGTTCCATCTACCGGCAATGTGCTGGTGAACACGTGCTTTGTACACGAGGACAATGAAAACTTCAAAGCAGATTCACCGAATGCAGGTGACTTCCGCACATGCAGACTCTGTCGTTTCAAAAAAAAGCTGGCAGCTGGCACTCAAACAAAAACTCTCGTCATGCTTCCTGCCCTGGCAGGCCATAGCTTCTCCTGGAGGACAACGGCCGCAGCACCAAGTCGCGGGTTGCTCCGGTACACGGTAACTTCGCCAGCCCGAAGATCGAAGGCGACGGTGAAGAGCGTGTCCTCCTTTGTGGCATCGTTGCGGCGGAAGATGGGGTACTTGCTGTCGCTGGTGTCACCCAACATGTTCAAAGCCTCTGCCATGCTGCGCGGCTTTGGCTTCGCAGCTTCGAATGTCGCCCGCCGGTGCTTGCTACTGGTCAAGAAGGACGTCGACTGCGGGATGTGCGTCATGCGGAGGTACTCGTTGGCATGGAAAGTGGTGCCACTCGTCCGATTCACCGTCAATACATTCGACTGGCCGCCCGGAGCCGTCTCCGCTGTCAGCAGCTCGGAGCCATCGGAAGCAACAGCACCAACAACTCCAACATTCAGGTTCTGCCCCAATGCCAGATCGCTTGGCGAGGCCAGCGACACGGCCTCCTGAGGCGACCGGGACCGTTCGAGCACGTCACGACACACGAACGCCACGGCAACACCGCCACCGTGCCTCAACTCGGAAGGGTACAACACATTCCACGTCATGGCCACCCCATGGCTGTTCCAACCCGGTGCCCAACCTGGGAGGACACCAGGGTAGGTGAACGACACGTACGACACGCTTTCTTTCGCAGAAGTGGAGCGCCAGGTTTGCCGGACAAGATACATCTTGTTGAAGAAGAGGCTGTCGTAGTCCTCGTTGTGCGCGAAGCCTGCCACACCCTCTCGAACAACCATCACGTCCGTGCAAGCGTCAGGAACTCTGGAGACTGACGCGCTGGCAAGTGCGGTCTCCACCTCCTGGCGAATGTTGGCGAGCAGTATGAAGTCCCGCGGTTGCCCGCTGCCCTCCGCGATGCCATGCACTTCCTGCATCAGAAGTGGGTATCGCCTAGCGTTGATGTCGGCCAACATCTTGAACATCCTTGCACCCGTGCTGTTTGCGGGCGCAATCTCTTGATAAAGCTTCTGAAGTGTGATGTCAGAGCTGAATGCCTCGCCAATCAGCTCGGCGAAATGGGCGCCGAGCTGTTTCCCACAATCGAAATGCCCCTCCAAAGTGTTCGGGCAATCGAACGCAGCTTCAGGAAACGGTTTTGGCACCACATCACCCTGCACCTCAGAAGTGTGGCCGCCCACACCCCAGACTGTGGCAGCAAGGCAGACCACTCGCCTTAGACACCATGATGCCATGTCGTGGAATCAAGTGAAAGACCAACCAAAAAACACCGGAGCACCCGATGATCTCATGGTCACAAACCCTAAACCCTAAACCCTAAAGACCCTAAAGGCCCTAAAACCCTAAACCCTAATTTTGCCGCTGAAAGGCGCGGCCCGAGCCATCCCAGGTCCTTGCGCGTGCCGAGCCTGGATCGGCTCCATCGCGCGCTGAGTGGGCCGGCAGTGTCTGAAAGCTGCCAGACAGTCTAGATTATTTATATGTATATGAATATATATATATACACATATATATATATGTGCGTATATATATATATATATGTATGCATGCATGTGTATATATGTGTATTTTCATCTATATATTATATACATCTATGTCTATATTTTTAGATCTTCTTATATTTACACTCATATCTATATCAGTTAGATCACAGGAAACAACTGTCTCTAGACTCTAGGCTCTAGACAATGTGTGCAGACTTGACCATGTGGCATGCTACTCAGCTGCTTTGTGGCCGATATCCCAGTAGTGCTGCAACCCCGCGGCATACGAGGGCGTGCGTCAGTTTCCTGCACTCAAGTTGCATCGGGCCTCACCAGTTGCCAATGCGGCCTGGTCAGGGCCAACAACAAATCAGATACCAGATTTGCAGCGAGAGAAGTCGCGGCACGTGCAAGCTCGACCGGACTTTGCTGTGCCAGATATTGCTGTGGCAGTTCCCTTCAAAAGCCCTGCCTGGCCCAGCACCATGGAGGTCTGGTTGAGGGATGCCCCAAGTGCGAGTTGCAGTGCTCCGACCTTCGTTTCGCGGGGGTTCTTGGATTAGGGGTAGGATGAGAAGTCCAGAACGCAAGAGCCTCTGAGGACAAGACCAGCTCCCACAGCTCAGCTCCCACGCATACCGCCAAGGGCGACAGCAGCGCCCTGGCACGGACATCGCAGGCACAGGCAGTCTGGACAGAGGGATACGTAGCGCCGCGCCCCCCGGCGGGCTGCAATATGAACCGTTTCCCCGCAGCGCTCTTAAACTTTGAGAAACTGAGAGGCAGGACGTCGAGTACTCGACATCATTGCCAGCAGTTGCGGAGAGCAGGGCCTTGAGCCAGCTGTAGAATCAACATGAGTGGTTATCCAAATTACGATCCCTTTTCGGGTACCCTATAACTATTAGGTGCCGAATTACAATGGGGATCCAAAAAAGGACCGTAATTTTGACAACCACCCACATAGTGGTCCTGTGTGGTCCCTCCCCCCAGCAAACATACCGGGGGCTTGGCAGCAGCCAGCGGCGTGGTTAGGTCACCCTCCCAGGAGAAGCGCTCCAAAAATGCCGCAAACGCCAAACCTCGCGCGACGCACGTGGGTGGGACACACAGCAAGGCGCACCAGAGAGGCATAGAGCACAGGGCGCACCTGAAATCGGACGACGTGTTGCTGGCATATGCCTCTGGGGGCGCGGCTCACCCGCTGCATCTCTGTGGCGTTCAGGGCTCCTCGGAACTGCATCGTGTGCAAAGACGCTCAAGTCGCTGAAGCACTGCAAGCCTACGCTGAGGATTCCACGAATTCAACTGAGGCGGCAGCCGGTGATGGGGGCCACTTCAGAGCTGAAGGACTCTGGGGTGTTGGCGGACTGCAAGGCAGGACACTGTGTTAGGATGGCAACGGATGACATTCCTCTTCTGCCCGTACGACACGCTTCAGTCTGAACACTGGCTCGAAGCTCTATGAAGCTCTGATTCCCCAACACGGAGCTTATGGCTGCAGAGTCCTCTGAGATGGTCTGTAGCACTTGGCTGTACGCGGCCTTGGTGTAAGCTTGCTGAACTTGCTGTAGGATGTTCATGTTCTACGCCCCACGGGCGAAGAAGAAAACATCCCTCTACATAACTCGTTGCAGAGCAACGCTTTTGCAGAAGCCTGCCGAGGGTTACCGCAAGACGCATCAAGCTTTGAAACACCATGCCAACGGTCTTCGTGTGGGGCACCAACAGACACCCAGTAGCCACACACACCACCAATATTCAGAAGGAAGAATGTTATATACACTCGCCAAAACACACTGATTCAGACCCTACCTCACGTGTGTGTGTCCGTCCGTCCGTCTGTCCGTCTGTCTGCGTCTTTGTCTCCCTGGCTCCTGTGTCTGTCCGTCTCCTTCTGTCTCTGTCTGTCTCCGTCTGTCTGCGTCTGTCTGCGTCTGTCTGCGTCTCTCTGTGTCGGTCTGCCTATCTCTGTCTTGTCTGTCAGCGTCTATCTGTGTCTGTCTGTGTCTCTCTCTGTGTCTGCCTGCTTGCCTGTCTCTGGGCAGCCGAGCCATGTCAAGGCCTGCCGCCAATGCCTGGGATGCGGCACGCGCAATCGCAAATGGGAGTCACATGGAATCTCGGTTGAGATGCAGTTTCGGATTGAGCCAAGATGCTCCTGCACGTGCGGCCTCCATGGCAGTCAAATCGAAGGAGACGGCAATGGCCTGCAAGGAGGGCGTTTGCTGCATCTCCACAACACGCACAGCAACGTCCAGTTCATGATGAACGCGATGTGCCTCAAGCCTCAAAATAAGCCTCGCTGAGTCAGAACGAGCGAAAGCGTGAAACCTTTGAAGCCAGGAATCCACAACGATCCACACAACTTGCCTGTGCGACAATGCAGCGCTTGGACGCCTGGCAGCTCAGTTGCATGCGTATCAACCCCATTCATCCCACACCATCTACATACGAGTACATTCATATGCCGTATCCACACAAGCCCAGGAAAAAACCACAAAAGAGGAAAATAGATGTCACAGAACGAGCCTCCAAACTGGGCAAGGCTGCTGCCACTGCATCCGCTGCAGAGGTCGGACCTCCAATATGCTCCCCTTTATCCCCTTTTTCTTTCTTTTCGTCTTATCAGAGCAGGTCTCACAAAAAATAACGACATCAAACACGAAGTCGCCATCAAGAATGTTGCGTCGTGGTTAGGAGCAGTTGGCCTTGCCGAGTGCTTTTGCTGAGTTCCAAGGGTTCACTTGCCTGCGCTTCGGCTTTGGGTTGGCTTTGTTCTAAAGCAACAGAAAAGTCAGAAACCACGAAGTCAGCAAGTATGTATGCGTCGTTGTTCTTGTGTGTTTTTCACTTCTGCCGTTTTTTTTCATATCTTTGTTTTCTCCGTTCTTTCCGTCTCTCGCTCGTTCTTACTCTATTTTTCTTTCTCTCTCTATCTTCATAACATATCTCTATATATATACACATAAATATTATGCATAGATATATACATAGAGATATATGTCTGTGTACATATACATATTTATATATTTATATTGTTGTTGCTTTATATTTATATTGAAATCAATATTCATATCTATATTTATATTTCACAATTCGGCATCCAAATATTACAGAGGGGGGAGGGGCCAGGAACAAGCAACGGCAATAGCAGTAGCACCAGTAACAGAGTCCTAGTAACACAATATAGCCGACGCAACAATGTGTAGCCGTACTGTGCTGCTGAGCTAGGGAAGCTGAAGGCCAGGCCATGAGGACAACAAGCCTAGAAAGCCGAAAGGCTCTGTCTCTCCATCTTGCTGTCCTTCTTTCTTTCTGTGATTTAGAAGGGGAACTCCTCTTTAGATGTTCTTGATGGTGGTTTAACTTGTTTTGATGGGCGGCTTTGTTTTGATTGTGATTGCTTTTTGTTTCTGCTGCCAGTCCCCCACGCAACGGCGAGGCGGCACTGCGCCGCCTTACTCTCAGCTAGTACCTTCCTTTGCCTTGTATACAATATGTTAAGTATATATATATATTATACTTATCCATTATTCATATGTATATTTCCTTTTGTTGTCGGAACGTCTTTGTTTTCTTCTTAAAGGTATATTTCTAGTTTATGATTTTCCTATATATCTGTATATATATATATAATCTGTTGATAGTATCGAGTTTTTGTTTATCTATTATATCTTAATACTGTATATTGCATACTATTTTTATACTACACACACGTTCCGACAGTGAGCATTCTTCCCCCCAGGCTCCGGCTTCGGCTGGGAACCGGCACCTAGGCAGGGTTTGGGGTCTAGGGTTTAGGGTTGAGGGTTGAGGGTTGAGGGTTAAGGGTTAAGGGTGAAGGGTTAAGGGTTAAGGGTTAAGGGTTAAGGGTTAAGGGTTAAGGGTTAAGGTTTAAGGGTTAAGGGTTAAGGGTTAAGGGTTAAGGGTTAAGGGTTAAGGGTTAAGGGTTAAGGGTTAAGGGTTAAGGGTTAAGGGTTAAGGGTTAAGGGGAGGGGGGGGGCGGTAATCTGCGGTAACAGGAGTAATAGGGACTCATAAGTAGGGAAGAACAAGGGAACTCTCTGGGCTCTTGTAGCTCCGCCCTGGCATACCGTATGGCACTCAGCCCAAACAACCCTAAACCCTAAACCCTAAACCCTCAACCCTCAACCCTAAACCCTACACCCTAAACCAACCTTTTTTCAGCAGGAAAACCTTCGTCCCGCCGCTAGCCAATGGCCACCCTTCGGGTGCCAGACTCAGCCTCCAGCTGTGCCAGATGAGGAAGTGCAACATACCATTATTATCCAGAATAGTAAGGTTCCTGATAATATATATATATATACAACATTAAAACAAAATTCATAATAGCAATAATAATTATATTCATAAGTTTAACCACAAACCTTGGATCTATCTATTTCAACCTCTACTGAGCGAAAACGGGTTGCACAGCTGGCGACCAGATTCCGGCTTCTCTGCCCATGGGAGAATGGGCTTTGAAGCTTGCGCTATCGCTGATATAGTGCATAAATTGGCAGCTGCTGGCGCAAACAAGAGAACACCAGGCTGCATGGCGCGATCTGCAGTATTGGAGCAAAGCAGCATCTGGATACAACCCAGTTTGCTCTCCTCCACCTGATCTTTGTACATATCCTTATCGTGTTTGCCAAGGCCGCAGATCTGCGCGTTCGTTCTACGAGGACTGCGCCCGCGTTAACCTCGGATTTGCGCGATTCGCCCTTGCTCACAAGAACCCACATAAGGTGCAAACGGCAAGGCAGCCGGGCCAGCCCCGAAAACAGAAGGCATGACTCAATGCCTTCGACCGACGGAGGGCTACTGGGGAGTTTTCTGCGTTAAAAGCCAAGCTGCTAATGCCGATAAAGCCGTCTCCCCGCATCCCTTGAGGAGTCGAGGGTGCCTGCTCAACACTCCGCTACCAACAGCGCATGCGGTGCAGCGGGATGCCCTTAAGCACATGACACATGCAGCAGCTGGCCTAGTCTTCCAGGTACTCACCTGCGCCAGCTATTTCATTGCTTCGTGGCTTCCGGCTTTCGTTGAGAAGGAGCGTTCCTTTGCAAACTCCTAGAGCCACCCAACAACTTGGAAACAAAGCGCCTGGCGCCAGTTTCTTTTGCACAATGGTCAGCACTCTCTCCACATGTCTGGTCAGCAGCCGAATCCTCAGGCAGATACGCCACCCTAACGTGCAACCACAAAGCGATACGGACATTATGATATTTGTGTGTAACGTTGTCATTATCTTGATGGCTGTTGAGAATTTGAACTGTTCATCATTGACAAGTTTCTTGGAGCAAGACGATTATACGGTCAACATGGTGCACCAGGACTAGGACGTGACGAAAGTAAGACAAAATACACGATTGCCTATACGGTCTGATAAAAAACACATTACGCAGCCCTCCCGGGCCATCCCGGGCTCCAGGCTTGAGGCTCATGTTGATGATGTCGCCCTTGTTGACCTCGGCTCAAGGAGCGATTTGCAACAGCGGAAAGGTCACGAGCGGCAGGGGCTCATGAGATGCCTCACCGTTTCCCTGCGACTTCTGGGATATCGGGGACTCCACAAGAGGATCCCCCTAAACCCTAAACCGCGGCGAAGGGCAGTGCCACGCAGCGCCATCAGACCATCCACTAGCTCGTCAAGAGACAAGTGCCCGCCCATGTCAGCCTCGATGGGAACCCTTCATCTGGGACTTGGCGCATGCCACTCATCACTCAACAGCACGCAGGAAATGCGGTCCGTGCAGCATCCATGATGTCGAATAAGTGGCCCTTGTTCGACACGTCGATGTACGCTTCTTCCAACCTTAGAAGTGAAGAGGAGTAAGCCCGCACATGAGCCATCTTTGCTGAAAGGAGCCTTTCACGTATGGGGGATCCCTTTGAGGGGATTCTACTTTATTTGGGGTAGAAAAGGGGTACCGCTACTTTGGGAAAGCCACACGGACCGTCAAGTCCGAGCTGCGCTTCTGTGAACTCCGGATCCTGCGGCGAGGAGGCTATTCGTGTCTTCAGATTAGGTGTTTAGATCTCCTCTCACACTCGCGCACCACGGGACTCTCATACTTTCAAACTCGCAGGCCTTAACGCAAAGCCGAGTTCTCAAAATCGAAATGCCAACCATCACAAAGTCGCAAGTTTCTCAAACTCCAGATGCTTGCAAACTCTCCGAAGGTTTCGACCTTTGAAGTGCACTCCGCTGCGGGTAGGGGGGAAGATCCAAAACTAGTCGATCTGGACCTTCCTTCGGGCTAAAGCTTTGAGATATTTCAAGATTTGAAGGCATGATTGTCATCCACAAACTTCGAACTCGAAACTCTCTTTGAACCGACCCCGCAACCATCCTCAACCTCCTCAAGCTCCCAGTTTCTTTCAAGTCGAACCTGCTCAAAGTCTCATGCCCTCAACTTCGAAAAGGACGTGGCTCGTGACGCTCTAGGTGAAGTCTAGACTGGAGAAAAAATTCGCACCGCGTCCTGAAGCCAGCGCTGAAACGACTCACGATGGATGACAACCTGCACATTGGTCTCACCCGAATGGCCGCTGGCAAAGTCTCGAAGTCTGCCAAAGGAGGAGAAACTCCGCGTGAAGAGCACTTAAAGGGCCATAAAACCGCAAAGCCAGTGAGCGATGCTACCACTTGCGATGAGAATGCCTCCTGCTTGTTCAGCTGCTCGTCTAGAAGGTCCATTCGTGTGTTCAGATCGCCTGAGCCGCGCGTTGCTGGAATGGCTATTGGGAACTCGTGGGCCAAGAAAGTTAGAGCCTAGGGTCTGGGGGCAGCTGGGTGTGGTTTCACTACAGTACACAGTCCGCTGAACCTGTGATGCTAACCCAGTATGTCAGTGAAGCTCAATGCAGCCAATGAAACGACGAACACCAAAGTTCGGCACCCTGCCACTTCCGTAAATGCCAAATCGTCCACAACTAAATCACGACCCCAAGATGTTTGTACTCTAGCTTTATTGCTGATCCTGGGGCAAGCAGGTTGTGATGAATGATGCTGCTGTCCCGGCTCAACACCACAGCTCACCTTGCTAGCTATTTTGCCTTGCCCAACTTTCCGCTTGAGGGTCAATTGTCACCCGCTCTACGCCGAGGTGCCGTGGATGAAGGTCATCCGTTTCTGCATGTCCTTGCCAAGAAACCTGCAGCATCCCAAGCCGCAAAAAACAATTGGGGTTTCTGGTGGAGGGTCTAGGTCTTCCAAAACCACGGAACTGTGAAGAGACTTTGTGCAGATCTGCCACCTTGCCACGTGCTCCTTGATGGTGATGCGCACCTGGCCATCAAGTGGCTGATGCCAGGGGCTCCCCTTCTGGCGCTGCCGGACATCGCTGCTGCTACTGCTACTGCAGGAAAACACACCCCCGACTTCGTGAACCCTAAACCATTTTAGAACCTATTGTGACCCCAAGACCCTGTCATTACAGACACATTACCAGATTTCCACCGGCCTCTACAGCATCCCAGAGGAGCTCTCAGACCCTTCAAAGCGTCAGGCGAACCCGGTCGGAAGTCTCGGCCAACTCACGGTTTCGCCGGGCTTGCTGCGAGCCGGTGACCTGTTCCAGTGGGATTTAAGGCGTCCCCGCGTGGATTTTGAATCCCGTTGTCATACGGATCTTCGGGCTCTAGAGGGTGTAGGCTGCGATCTTGAGGAGGAGGATTTGCTGCGGGGTTTCAATCGTGGAGTTGTAAGGCTCAGTGCTTCAGCCGGGCGAGAGAGCGACGCCGCCATAAGCAACCGAGGAGGAGGCGTTGTCGATGAAGATGGCCTCAAGCTCGTGGCTTCTCATCCGTGGCGATTTAAAAGCTTTCGGATCTAGACTCTGGGATTTAGTGCGAGCAAAGCACCATGATCAGGTTGAACACCCCGACGGAAACGATCATGATCATCAGGATGTAGCCTTCAAATCAGTTGCAGCTTATTTGGGAACCTGTTGTATACTGAAACTCAAAACAAATCCTCAGCAAAGCCAAGCTGCTGATGAGGAAGACGCCACCACCTTGCATCGGACATGCAAGTTCAGGGTTTAGGGTTTAGGGTTCAGAGTAACAGGGGCAGTCTCTTGCTAAAAAAAAACCCTGGACTCCAACTGAGTGCAGGACCATAGGTGGGGGACATGCCTCAGCAGCTTTAGCAGAGTCGCGGGGTCATGGGAGAGGGCAATGTCCAGCATAGAAAGGTTAGCCCAACCCATGAGCTTCAGATTCAGCAATCTTAGCTAATCAGCAACTCGGCTCAGCAACAGATCGGCTCTCTGGACAACAGCCAAATCGCGAACACGCTCGGGAAGCGGTGTGCCATCGTACGCGGCACAATCCTCCGTGAAGCATCGGAACCTGGACTGCGGCAATAAGTTGGCCACACCCCGTGCGGCTTCAGTAGGATGACCCAAGACGACCTCTGAGCCTTGCGCAGTGTGAACATGGCCGCAGGCACCGTTTCAAGCTCTTGGAAGCCATCCTGAGCGGGCAGCCGCTTTTGCTGCTTTTGCTGGGGAGCAGGAGACCCCCCCCCTTTTCGCGTTCTGGCCAGCCGAGTCGCCCCCATCAGGTTGCGAAGGACCACGCCAAAGGTGTAAACAAGGACCTCTGCTTGGCTGCTCCAAACCCGAAACCCTAAATCCAAAAACTCCTCATAACAATTCTACGGCTCGGCACATGTCACCTTTGACATCCTCTGACTTTGCTTCGATGCACCCTCTGCGTGCACAGGGTGTATAGGGCTGTGGCGAAGAGCACAGTGATCGCCCAGCCTGGCAGATGCACAGGAAGACAGGGAAAAGCCGTGGCTGTCTTATGCTCTCAGCAACACACAACTCTTGAGGCGATGCCCCGCATCTGCCTAGTACACGAACGCCGGCCCATAGTCCAAAAATCATCACCTCAGCATTTAAAGAAAACCATGGAGGGATCCATCGCCCCATGGACAAGCCCTCCTCTGTGTACCCTGCCTTCAGCTCATAGAACATTCGATGGCGCACCAAGCGCACCAGCCGGACCAGGCGGCAAAGCCGAAACATTTTGATCAGCATCAGTGACGACCTCAAGGAGCAAGGTGAGATTCGGCAGGCAACGCAGGACATCCCTAAGAGTCTGAGACCCCGGCAAATTGCCAGTGTCCCCCCCATTTGCGGTGAAGACGATGGTGTAGTAGACACTGAGGTCAACCTGAGCTGGGCGATGAATTTCAATATTTTAGACCGTGCTTTAGAATCAAGGGCCTGAACCCTCAACCCCTAGAACCCCTGTATGCATGGCTTGATCCGGAGTTTCCACTGAGCGGCGTAGGAAATGACGAGGCAAAAGGTGTCAAACAGGTTCCACTTGTAGTCCTCACATGCTCATCACTGCTCGGGGATCGGGCTGCGGAGTGCGAGCCGATGTGCACAGCTGTCCTGTCCACAGAAGTAGGCACCACAGCCCAGAATCCAGAGCTTCAGTGCCTGGGCTGACCCGCATCGGCACACGAACCTGTTGCATCAAAGCATCCCTCCAGACAAGATCGAGGTGCAATCTCGGTCGTGTAAATCACGCAGAAAACCAGCCTGCACTGGCAAGCGGGGACTCACAGGCTGCATGTTTGGAGGGGCTGCCCCTTCGGTTGACTGGAGTGTCTCAGCTGCTAAGCCGAGGCAGGCCACTCCAAGATGTCCCAAACAACGGAGTTCTGCTCGATGTCGCTTTGCAAGCCGATGACAATCTCGGTGACGGGTGCAGTACTGAAAGCTTCTCGACGCTAAGCTGGTCTGCAAACGAGGCCCAGGCTGAGTTCACAACGATGGTGATGCTGGGCACGACGCTCAAGAAGAATGCCTAAGCACACTCGTGAACTTTGGGTTGGACTTCCTGGTGTCGTATGGGCCATGTTGGTCCCTTTTGATGGTGCCCTAAAGCCAAGTCTCCGAATTAGAGCAAGGACCCGAAAAGAAGGGGGAAGGAGGGGGGGGGGGGTTAGGGGGTGCATGCCGAGGGGCAACGAAGCCAAGCCATAGTCCTGCCAAAGTTCTGGACGTGCCCAAAAAAACCTGAACCCGATTTTGGGTTCATGGGTCTAGGGCTTATAGGGATTCTTACATTGGCGTCATGAAACCCTCAGCTGGCCCTAAAAACTGCATACGTCATCATCGAACCATCATACATGTGTGGATTCTGAAGGTCAACCGTGACGCAGGAATGCGCGACACTTTGCATAGGCACGGCATAACCTTGGTAGGCCAGGGTGCGATGCTCAATCCCTTGCACGAAGACGTTGCCCCCTGAGCCACGAATAATGGCGGCTAATGTGATGTCGCTGCTTGTCGTTGATGCTGAAGATTTTTATTTATTTATCTACACCCCCTTTACAGGACTATTGAGGGTATCTGTTTCCCTACTTCAAGAACCAAGGCACCCTAATTAAACCTCAAACCTAAACCCGAAGCCCTAACAAAAGGCCTAAACCCTAAGCCCGGGAATCTCCCTAAACCCCAAGCCCTAAATCCTAACAAAGGCGGTGAATCTCCCCAAAGCCTAAAGCATGCACCCGAAACCCCAAGCCCTACTAAAAGGCGGGGAGTCTCCCTCCGTCTCCCCTGGCCCAGACCTCGGGACTGACCCGTGCCGTCCAAGTCGTTTGAAAGCTCGGCCTTGGAGTGTGGGGTTTAGGGTGTATGGTTTAGGGTGCTCAGGGCTTAGGGTTTAGGGTTTAGGGTTTGGGGTTCTAGGGTTCTAGGGCTTGGGGTTCAGGCTTTGGGTTTTCGGGTCTAAGTTTCGGGGTTTACGGGGCGCCATTCCCGAACTAAGAGTTGCTAGGGGCCATCAGAAGCCTTGCTGCGGATGATCGAGTCTCGCGTGCGGGCAAGTGGCCAGTGCGCTTCGGACTCCTTGTGTCATCCTGGACCTCCAACCTCTCCTGTTATGGGGCTTACAGGCTAGCTTGTGCTGGCTGCCACTTGACTTCTACTCACACAACAAGGAGATGAATCCCTTCGGTCCTCTTCGGCATCTCACCTTAGGGCAACAGCCGCGTGTCATCTACCCCTGAAAGGCAGGTTGTGGATGTCAAGGCGAATCACATGCAGAGAAGGAAGTATTGCAGACATGCCGCAGGTAAGCATCGCATCTTGAACTCGGTGCTTTGCCTGCCAATGCGCCCATCAAAGCGTGATCATACGCGCATCGGCCCCCTGACCCGAGCGATGCCCCCACATGTCCGGAGGCACGGTGCCACAGCTCAACATGGCAGCAGCCTCCGGAGCGTCTTCGGCAGGCGTTCTGTCCGCCTCGTCTCTCGAGAAGTCTCACAAACAGTCACGTGTGCAGCTCTGTGACATCTGTCACAAGGAACACTGCATTCCCCCGAACAGCCGAGACTCCTCATCACCAAAATCCACCTTTGCTGGAGCACAAGTGAACGGGAAGCCTAGATGGGAGTTTACGATACCAGGGGGTACTTTAATGGGCTACCTTTATAAGGGGATCCTACTTATTTGGGGGGTCTTGTTTAGGGTACCCCTATGATCGTAAACTCCTCGATGAGCCAAGCAAAACCTCCTCTTGGCTCGAGGAGCCTTGGAAGGTGCCGATCGAGGACTGGACTCACCCAGGTCAGCCGTGTTGCTGGAGCTCAGGGACGACTTGAAGGTTCCTGACAAGGCTCGGGGGCAACTGGGCAACTTGCAGATGAGCAAGACCCTAAACCCTAATCCCTACTAGTAGAACCCTAAAGAGGCTTGAGAGAGTGCTTCATGCTCCTTGATCGGCTCCAAGCCGGCTGGAGAGCTTGTGGAGCTCGTAGAGGAGTGGGCGCTTCACGTTCATCATCATGTCCCGTCGGACTTCCTAGTTCATGGTTGGGGCATGTTGGGGCAAAATAAAAAGTTTATTTGTTTATTCCTTCTTGGGTTTAAGTACCCTTAAAAATGCAAAATGTTACCCAACCATGACAAAGCTTCATCCAAGCAGTCTTGGAAGGCAGCTTGCTCCAGCATGCTCTTCATCTCCAGCTGCAAGGTGTGCATCTTCTTGACATCCGCACCTCGGCTCGCACTTCATGGCTGCAAACATCGGAAACCCTGAGCAGCCAACCACCCATCGGCGTGACAGAGGCCAACAAGCAAGGACAATAACATCATCATAGCAGAAACATGCAGAATATGAGTAGGGTTCTGCTTGGAAAATCGCCAGCGCACAACCCTGAACATCCCCCCCCCCCCCCCCCCCCCCCCCCCCCCCCCCCCCCCCCCCCCCCCCCCGCCCTGGCCTCTGAAGTTCATAGGTGGAGGCGGGCTAGAAGTACAGACGGCTGTTGTCGCGTTTATTCCTGTTTGCTTCTTAAATCATAACCATCATCATCATCATCATCACCAACATCATCATGTGGCCTTCCCCCTCGTCATCTTTCTCGTGCGTGTTGAGTATTCTCCTTTTTTTGAGTTGCTGTCAACTGTTTTCATGTATCACTTTCTGCTTCCTGTTTGTTATAGGTTGCCGCTGTTCGTCATCATCATCATCATCATCATCATCGTTTGTATAGGCTGCAGTAGAAGTCGTCGTAGCTGTAGTCGTAGACGTAAGTCGTCATCGTAGATCTTACGGTAGCTACATGATCCTTTGGTATGGGCCCTGAAAAAGGGACTTCTTGTATACCCCTTCTTCAGAACCCTTTATAATGAAGTAAGGGACCATATTCAAGGGCCCATATAACTGCCTTTAGAGTAGTTGTAGTTATCGTTACTACGATTATGACTCTCGATGTTGTCAATGTGTTCACAACTTTTATTTACTATGCTATTTGTGCGTAAGGTTTGCTTTGTGCATCTGTCATCTATCTATGCTTGCTATGTATTCATATTTGTCAAAATATTTAATCCCATTCCTACCAGTATGACTACTATTGTGCGTAGTACTGTTCATATTTGTTTGACAAACCTAAACCCCAACTAAATCGCATCTTATTAAGTATTCTTGTGTACGTGGACGATTCGATTGCATTTAGTATCGCGTAAATCCCTGGACCCTCTCAAGTTGCCCCCCAACCCCTGTGCAGTGAGCCGGGCGACGCAAGGAAGCGAGCTGATCAGTGGCGTCGCCATCGACGGAGGCCACTGTCAGTTGAGTCAGCTCCCGATCCTTAAGGGTTAAGGGTTTGGGGTTGAAGTGGTTGTCGGAAGCCTACAAAATCCTGTGACCCCCGACACCGAGCCAGCACTTAGGCGAAGAACGGGCAGCGTCCGCAGGAAGGCTGGCGAGGCGTGGGGCGGAGACCTGGCGGAAGCACGCAATTAGGGTTTGAGGGGGGCTTAGGGTTTAGGGTTGGGGTTTGGGGTTTAGGGTAAGAGATGGTAAGAGCATCTAGGCTTGATTCTACAGAGATAGGGGGGGCGGGGGGGGGTCCTGTATGGTTCAGAGTGCCCCAAGGGTGCCCCAGGTTGGAGACTGTGGCTGTCGGATTGAAGAGTTTCCTGGCTTCGGGCGACAAAGGGCACTCCGTTTGCAAAGGTTCGGGATCCAATCGCCCTCTTCCTCCGAAATTAGGAGGTAAGGGCGTAAAATTACTTCAAATATCGGATTGCCCATTGTCTCCGGTAATTCTACACAGATGCGCCAGCATGACCACTCCTGGACGTGAAGAGACAAACAGCTCAACTCGACAGGTAGTTACATGGTCCCTTCATGTGGGCCCTTAAATGGGGGACCCCTAAACCCTAAACCCCAAACCCCTTACATCTCCCTAACATACCCTATAACTCCCCTTAGCTCAACGTGGAAGCAGCTTCGCTGCACTTTGAGCACCACAGGCCTGGCTGGCAGCTCGCAACGCTTATCCTCCCCAAGTTCCATGGCCAGCTGCCCAAGGACAACGGGAGTCTCTAATATGTAGTACAATAGTATACAAACATAATATTCATGAGAAGAATCATCATCATGACAATAATTTTGATAATATGTAGTGAAGAAAGTCAGGTACTCTGGGTCATGGCTTGGCAAGTACGGCGCCTTTCAACCCTGAGCAACCCTGAGATGCTGCTTGTGCTAGCAGGCTCTGAGTCCAGCTAAAAGAAGGCTCTCCTGTTTGGCGAATGAGGGGAATGCTGCGCATTCTTGGTAGGCAGAAACGGCTCTCCGCGCAGACTGCTTGCAGACTTGGAAGAGGAAACGCTGGCGCGGCAGAGTCGTACGTAGGTGGAATCCCCGGATCTAACATCCCGAGTCTCTCTGTGACTCTGTGGCGCCAGCCATGCTCGCAGAGTTGATACCCGCCAGGAGGTCGGCGCTCGTCGCTCCTGGTCGCCCCCAGACTCGAAACATCAAAAGAGTCCCTCATTTGCATTCAATCCGGCAGCCAAAGTTTCAAAGTCTACAGGCCTACACTCATACCATTAAATTGTATCACTTTCTCAACTATACTCTTTTATTGTGTATTACTACTCTACTATTTTTATTTTCTTTTGTTATGGTACCCCCCCCCCCCCCCCCCGCACCTGCAAGGAGAACCGCAGACATCGCAGCCACGGTGCGGGAGCTCCTGACAGAGACCCCCTTGCGAGATCTCTGAAAGGCCCGCTGAGTTGCTGGGATCTGGGCCTCGCAAAAAACGGTCCTCTCAACGCCTGATAGCACTCTAAGCAAAAGAAACGAGGCCGGGAAAACTCATGGTGGGCCCTCCAAGGCCTCACTAAAAAAGTGGAAGATCTGGGGGGAGTGTTGTGTTGTTTTGTGATCTTCTCAGCGTAAGCTTACACAAGTCTGACACATGCTTGCACATGCTCAATACCCGAAAGCCCAGGCTCCGGGGACTGTTCCCAGCGGTACGCATGGCCCACTCCACGGCAAGCCGCCCTGCCAACAGTTGTAAGCTTCCGACACGGCGCTTTTGTTTGCCCATATTAGGCGACCGAAGCTTAAGTTTGCCTGCCCTGGATTCACGACTGCCCCGAGCTCACTCAACTTAAGCAGCTAGCAGTAACATTAGCAACACGGCGTACTAGTGAATGATTGCGATGATTGTCAACCGGCCTTCCAGAGGGGAGACCTCGGATGCGAGGTTTTCGCCCAAACGGATGGCCAACGCAGCGCCCGTCTCAGCGGTGGCCTGCAAGACCTCCACAACTCGCGTGGCCTGGGGAGACGTGCCAAGCATCCAGGCGGAGCGCGCCACGTCCGCAGGGATGTCTTCGCCGAGGGCAAGGCCAAGGCCCGGCGCCTGGAGCTTCAGGTCTTGCTCCGAGAGGCCGAAGACAGTCATGGCCCCCACAGCTGCTGCCAGCTTGGCTTCCAAGGTTCCGATGCCGGAGCTCTCTGCAGCCAGCAATGCCAGGTGGCCGGCCTCTGCCTGGTGCAGGCCTGGCCTCCACCTCATCAGTTTTGCCATGGACCGGCCCGACTCCTTGATGGCGATGAGGCGATGGGGGAGGCACCGGAAGGCGGTGTCTGCACAACGGCCCATGTGAAGGTGCCATGCCGTGGCCGCGGCCACCTGCAATGCCTCCACGGGGGAGAGGCCGAAGTCCAAGCCTAATGCATGGGCCGCCGCCACGCCGGAATCCACAGGAAAGCTGGTGAAGAAGTCCCCCATCTGCTGCCCGAGTGCCACCAAGCTTTGCGATCGGTCAGACAGCGATGAGTAGGCGCCCGCTGCCACTGTGCGAATCACATCGGCCAGGCCTTGCCTGGCCGCAGACAGCTGCGACAGCTGCAAGCCCAACCAGCGCGTCTGCGCATACGCCACGCAGGTGTCTGCAAAAAGCAGGCTTTTGCCGGCAAGCAGCGCCCCGTCATGGATGCGATGAAGCTCCGTGGCCAGTTCCTTGCAGGGCGCGACAAACACACACAAGCTCGCTTTGACTCCTAAGATATGAAGGCATGCAAGGATTCTTTCTCCAAAGGTAAGAGGTGAATCCTCCCACATAAAAGTTCTAACAGCTTCATGTGAGTCATGCTGTGACGCTCCACAACAACGACGACGGTTTTGGCGCATGGGCTGACCGGGGATTCCTGATGTGCTGTTGTAGTGATTGTAGGGCCAGGAGAATTCAGGGCACATGTCCAGTGAGTTGTCGACGTCTACACCACTACGTACTTATTGTAAGCGGTGTCTAGCCCTATGTTCTCAGTGCAGTTGGCAGCTGCAAACTGTGGCAATATGTTTGAATGCTCCGAATTGTAGCTTTCAAACCGAGCAGACACCATGAAGCAATGCTATTTTCATCAGGTCGTCCTGCAGAGGAAGCTGGCCGCTGAAGCTACTGGCAGCCCCGGCAATTGCATCGCCCACGGTGGCTGCCAAGCTGTCCACGTCGGCCAATCGCCGAGCTGTGGAGCTCGCGTCTGCGAGCATCGACTGCGTCAAGGCCCTGCTTGAAACAGCATCCAAGGCTGCTGCCAGAATGCGTGCCAAGGTCGCGGTGTCATTGGACGAAAGCACTCTCATGGCGCTCTGGGTGATGCCGGTGACGCTCTCGTGGACACCCAACGAGGCGTAACTTAGCTCGGTCAAAGCCGAGATCGCCTCGGCTGGCGCGTTGACCGCCAGGCATGCACCCACTGCAGCTCTGATAGCGATGGCAGGGGAGAGCTCGGAGCTCAGGCCAGCATTCCAGACGGAAAGCGTTGCGTTCAGGGCCGAGGTCCCATTCGCTGCCATGACATCTGCCGCAACATGTGCACCCAGCTCCTCCGGGTACGAAGAAGCTGAAGGATCGAGCATGAGCCAGGATCTCATAGAGACGACGGCAGTGGTCTTGTCACCATCGCCACTCGATGCAGAGATCATGGTTAGGTCCGCGCCAATCACACTTGTCGGGGTCGAGACCACCGAATCGTGTATGCACCCTAGATCGCCCACGAGGTAGGACCCCCTGACACAGGTCACGTTGTCCGTCAGGGAGTATCCTTCAATGCAGCGGACGGGGCACCTTGGTTTAAAGGCAGGCCTCTGTGGCGGGCCAATTTAGACATGGCGCAAAGCACGAAGCATTCCGATTGGCTTTACGGCATAGAGCATTCTTATGACGTGGCATCTGCAGCTATGTGCTACAACATCGCGGTCACGCACGGACATGTTCAGCAAGTTTGGCGTGGCCTAGTAATTCCGGGATTCGTCTTGCAAAATGTTCGTCCAGGGCGCTGGAACCCACCTGGTCGGTTCTGGCAGGACAGCAAACTGGAGGGCTCGGCATTCCATATGTCCGGCGCCTGACAGGCACAAGGGAAGCATCGTAGATTCCCACCATGAGTGGTTTGCGATTTCAGGGTGTCCACTGGTATGCAAGATTCCAATAGCTGATGGAGGCAAATGCCATATCACATGACATCTCCGCATCCCCAGGCAGCCCTATACTCGGCCTTAAGGCAAGGCTTTTCCTGGCAGGGTGATGTGCTGTTCACCCGCCAGTCGCCAGCCTGCACGTTCGGCATGCAAGCAGGCACTGTAAGTTTGGTACCCCTGAGCCCTGGTTGCCTTAGTTGAAGCATGGGCTCCTTCGCCTCAAGGCGACCTGTCCCTTTCAAATTGGGGCCTCGCAGATGTACTGCACAGCGCTAGGGTCGGCATCATAGCCCGAAGAGCAGCGGATATCGCAAGCCGCACCATGTGGTTGCCCCACACACGCCTCATCCTTAGCGGTGGGAGCTCCACCCTGCAGGGAACGGACTAAAAGGTGTTTCGAAGATGTCCAAAGACTCCAAGACGCCCCCTGCATCTCGGATCCACACGTCTACATATGAACATACATACACCAATACAAACCTACAATCACGTAAAATGCAGATTCAAAGTGAGAATGAAAACAAGAATGAAAAAAGCAACCGTAGCAATAACAACATCCCCAAGATACACAGGACAAACAAATCTACATCAAAAGCCCTAAGCCCTAAACGCCCTAAACGCCCTAAAAGCCCTAAAAGCCCTAAAAGCCCTAAAAGCCCTAAAAGCCCTAAAGCCCTAAGCCCTAAAAGCCCCAAGCCCTAAAAGCCCTTAGCCCTAAACCCTAAGCCCCAAGCCCAAAACCCTAAGCCCTCAACCCTCAACCCTGAGCCCCAAAAGCCCCAAACCCCAAACCCTAAACCCTAAAACCCAGAGATCTGGGATCCGGGCCGGAATCTCCCCAGCGGACCATGGCGGCGAACCCGAACCTGAGGCTGCTCTTCGGGGCTTCCTGAGTTTGGGGTTTAGGGCTCAGGGTTTAGGGGGTTTGGCGTTTCTTTTTGTTGCTACGGCCCTGCGCGCCAGTCCGCGCGCTTTGGCGTCTGCCCGATTTTGGGATTTCTCAGCTGTTTGGCTATGAGGGAGTACTTACAATGTGGTCCTTAGGGTTTATGGTTTCGGGTTTAGTGTTTAGGGTTCAAGGTTTTAGAGTCCCTGAAGAGGCTCCTGGTTCTCACTGTTCCTCCAACTGAAGACACGCCTAAGACCCCGGTCATCCTGCTCCCCTGCCCCGAGAATTCCAACCAGAGGCCCTGAGCTGTATATGCACAGATACGTAAACAGAATATCGAGTTTCCTGTTGAGTAGTACAACTGCTAGTCTTGACCACTATTATTTACAAGTAGGTTCTATTTAGGCTTTTCCTGGCATGGCCATTCTCAGGCCGGGCCGCAGGGCAGCGGCAGGCAGCTCAGGAAGCCGTGGAAGCGGCCGTCGGCTGCGCAGCGCAGCACCTGGCGGCTGTCCTCGTAGCCTGCGGCGCAGACGGGCGAGCAGGTGGAGTTGTAGGAGATGCCCTCGCAGTCGATGCTGAGAATGTTTGCCTGCAGAGTATCTAAGGTCGGTGACGTGCAGTTGATGTCCATGCAGACCTGGCTCGTAGACAGAGGCTCAAGGCTCCCAGATGAGCTTCGCTCAACTATCTGCGTCACTGCACTGGAGGACACTCGCTCAGTCAGGTAGATGATGTCAGGGTAGGTGCTCTCCGCGTAGGCACATCGGAGCTCCACCGTCGGAACGGGCTGCTGGTAGCTGGCGTGGCAGCGGAGTGAGCACGCCGCTCCGACAGGAACGAGTAGGTAGCCCTGGGAGTCCTCCGCTAGCTGGACCTGCCTCCCCTCCAGAACGCAGTCGTAGGCACCACCTGGGTGTGGATTCAAGCGGCACGGAAGGTCCACGCAAGTCAGGTTTGACCCATGCAGGCCCAACAGATCAAAAGATCCATCCTTGCAGACGTAGTCCTCCTCCAGCACACTATCGTTTGCTGGCACTCTGGGGCTGCGACAGGTCTCCCTGAAAATCGCGCCCTCATTTGCGATTGGGAGCTCCTCTGGATTGCACGGGTTCGCAATGTGGATGCCCATGGAAGCGCACGTGCTCATGTGTGCATCAATGTTCGTGAGCAGTGGGCAGCAAGACTTGCTGAATAGACACAGAGGTGCCCGTGCAAGCTCATGGCAGCTCTCGTTTGAGCTGATGGTCTCGGGAACCACCGCCAGACAGCTCGCTGTGGCACTCGCCACGTCGCAGGTCTCGTCCACCAACGTCTCGACACATGCGTTCTCAACTTGCAGTCCCACTCCTAAGCAGCTGTCGATGCTTCCTGAGATTGGTGTCTGGGCATCCGCGCAGCAGTGCACGCTTTCTAAGCATGCGATGGCAGAAGGCAAAGCCACGCAGAACAAACCGATGTCGGTTATCGACATCACTGACTGCAGACAGATCTGCGCCTGGATTGTGTCACACGGCGCCGTAGACGTCGTGGTCGTTGTAGGTACAGTCGGCGATGCCCAGTACCCAAATTCATAACCAACAAACGTCGCACGCGTTCTCACATCTGCAGCACCCGGTACATTCTGGCATGGGGCAATACAGCGCGGAGGATCAGCCCCATCAGCTAGCCAAAGACCATTCACACAAGTCAGTTGTCCAGTGTGCGAGAAGCCGTTGGTACAGTTGAATGGACAAGAGGAGCCGTTGAGATTGTCTAGGCCACAATCTTGTATCGCTGTTGCAGGAAGTAGTCCTGGAGTCAAGGCGCTGCAGGTGTAGGGGAAGGATGGGCTGGACGAAGGGCAGCTTATCCCACCGAGCAGATTCTGGAAGCCTTCCAGAGCCAGGAAACCCTTGGCCAGCACTGTCATGGAAGAGAAGTCTAGGGAGCTCAAGAAAACTTCAACAATCACTGTCTCGTTTTTGGAGCTCGCAAAGAACACCCGCGAGCCAAACTGCCACGCGCTCTCGTAGGTTCCGCTGGGAATTCCCTCAATTGCGAAGGATTGAAAACCGGAGCCCTCGCGCCAGAGCAGCAGCCCTGAGGGCACCAGGGTTGCAACGTAGGTCCTCATACCAGAGCCATCAAGATCCGCTGTGTATGCAACGATGCCACCCACCTCGGTAGGCTCGATACCATGTGAAACGAGGGCAGACCACGTCTGGTTGGAGGGCGCCGCATCAAAGCCCGAAAGTGAAGCGATGCCATCCAGAGAGCTGATGGATGTATTGCCCGCGACATAGAGTGCGCCATCACTCCGAAATGCCACTGACCGAACACTTGTGCCATTGGGCAGGCGCGCGACGTATTCAGATTGATTTCGGGCGAACCGTGCGACAAACACGTCGCTACCGTACGTGACGATACAGTATAGGATCGAGTCCTGGGGGTTTACTCCGCAGGCGTTGACGAGACCAGCTCCCACCTCTAGCTGAAAAAGTGGCTGCCAGGTGGCATTTGGGAATAACCCGGCTATCTCAAACCTGCCCTCATCTCGTAGTGCGAAGACCGTTGATTCGTCGAAGCTGCAGTCAAAGGTGCTGATCGCTGCGCAGGAGGTCAGGATACACAGCCGAAGTATGAAGCAACAGACAGCTTGCAGCACCGGCTGCCGATGTGTACCCATGAAGCGATGCAAACATGAATTTGTTCTTCTGGCTGAGAGTTCACATGCTTTGGCTGGGCTGAGGTGATTGTTCACATTGTTCTCGCGTGAGTGGCTAAGTCTGGCTGAGCTATCCAAATCTATCCAAGCTTGAGTGTAAGCACTGACGAGCACCGATATCTTCAGTAAGTTTAAGACTTCGTGTCACTATCGATTTCGAAGTTTCGATCTAGCCCTGGAACATGGATATCGGTGCAACGAAGGAATGCCTTAACTGGATGTACCGACATTGGCGTTCTAGCAGGCTGGATTCTGATGCAGCCATCTCCTGTGGCCAAGTCACTAAGGGTGATTGATGCCATCTGGTCAGTTCTCTAAACTAGGATCTTTTTTTGGGGCACCCGAAATCAGAGGGGCCGCCTTATCACGAGAACCCCAAACAGGACCATATTTCAGAGAAGTGACCATCTATCTTTACCGTCCCAGCTTGAGGATGATCACAGAAGGTCTCGGGCGCTCGAGTCGCAAGCCAACAACCCCTACCACAGCCCCAGCGCTTCAGTTCGTAGCTGTCCAGGCCCTACAAGCAATGCACAGGCTCAGCTTTTGCGCATGGGTCGCCTTAAGTCATGATGATACTGGGAGGGCACGATGGCTTCCTTGGTGTCATTCACAGGGCAATCGTGTGCTGAACTAGTCGGAAAACTCACCGCTGTGGTCATCTTGCCCATGCAACGCGTCACATTCGCAGCGAAAGCAAAGAAAGTGCGAAAGCAACGAAAGTACAAGAGCAGGTGCGACAACCAGTCTGCTTGCGCTGCATCTGCATGCACATGTGAGGCGCAAGCACCTCTGGAAACTCGCTTTTCAACATCTCGCAACTCCGACAACTCCCCTGAAGCCACAAAACCCAGAGATCTGCCAAGAGCTCACTGTCGCATAATGGCTGAGCCCCACAGGGGATCACTGAACAGAAACAAGCCTTGTCTCGGAGAAGCTTGAAAAGCATCGAGAGAGGGACTCTTTTACCGGCCCTAGCTCAGGAAACCCTGGCAGCGCGCCGACTCTTCTTGGTCAGTCCGCGCCGCTTGAAAGCTACGAGATCCCAGGCGGGATCCCTCGTCGCCCCGAGTCAGAACTCTGGCTCTCCAGGATGGGTTTTACTTGGCTTTCATGGGGTTTCTGAATGGCGTTATAGGGTTCGGAGGGGTTATAGGGCTCATAGGGCGTGTAAGGCTCACAGCATTTAAGAGGGCTTTGTGGAGCTCCTCTTGTTTGTGATCCACTTTCGAGGGCCGGAGGGTTCTCGTTTTGCTACAAACCACAAGACTTCTTCAACCCTCCAAGACACCCCCGACAGCCCTAAACACGAAACCCCAAGCCCTAAAGGCTTCGGATGTTTCCTCTTATACTAACAGTCCTTACTAGGGATTTTGGATCCCTATTAAGGGATGTTAGTACAAGGGGGAACATCCCTGCTCCACTCTCTTCACGGGAGTGCGCGGTAAGGCAGTGAAGTGAATGAAATGGACGAACGAACGGACGCGTGCATGACTTTAATATTTAAAAAAGTGTGAACAGAACGAAGAGAGAATGTGAACACCAAAAGCCTGCGAACTAGAGTACCCGGTACCAGCTTCCTGGTCTTGGAGATACGTTCATATTGCACCTATGCTTTGGTCTTGGAAATCCGTTCGCTCATTCACTGCGCTTGCAACATTAAGTTCGTGCGCCACTTTCATTCTCTTACTTCTCATCTGGTGCTTAAAGAGCGGGTGAAAGAATGAACAAAAGCAAAGTGAACACCTGGCAATGTGGAGATTAATTTCGTGCGTTGCGTGCACTCTGATCAGTATTCTTATTCTTGGAGAGCACACGTTAAAAATGCAATCGCGCGACAACAATGGATACACGCGATAAAGAAGATAAAGAAGACATATTTCGTATGGGGCCTTTTTGCCCCAAGAATATAATCATATAATGCTACGGGAAAATAAATTTACTTATTGTTGTTGCTTGCCTGCATAATACGAAAAATACTATGCACAGAACCCAACCCTGCAAAACGCAGGCCCGTATTGTGTCTCTTTCTGATTTTTAAAATTATAAGGATAAAGGGGTGAACAGAAAGACGCAATAAAGTAGTTTATTAATAGGGATACAAATGAACTATATTACGCGGTAGAATCTTATTAATAATCTCACGTGCAACAAGACATCTTTTTGCTACTGCATGCGTATCAGTACGATGTCCTTCATTTGGGACACTTCTAGGCGGGCACAGTGAACAAGAGAGCAAAGTTGGGGCAAGCAGGCAATATAGGGGCCTGCATAATTAGAACAGGGTTTTGGGGTTATTATAGTATAATTACAAAGGGGCCATAAGGGAATACTAGTAGTAATTATTCCGACCCCTTTAGTACATCCCTTAAGATGACGGGTGAGCTCCCTAATGGCAATACCCTGTGAGCTAGGAAGCTAGTGAATTGCCAAAAACTGATGGTTGGTTCGTTCCTGAACAATCCAACGACGAAAGAGAGGCTCTCTTTCAAGTACAGCGGAAGGAGAGGTTGGCTCATTGCATGCAAGTTTGAAGGCAATGAAGGTTCCTGTTCAACTATACATGACTTGGAGCTAGGTACCCCCATTGGCGAGCCTCCTCATGGAAATATAGTTTCTACCTTCAGGAGCACTGTACTTAGACTTAGTGTCGCTACAGGAAATGGAGTGCCGATTGTTTTGACTGTGGGCTCGTATGACTTGCGTCATCCGCGCAGGCTCGGTGAGTAAAAAGGCGCTGGCCACAGGTCTATGCCAATGCGTTGGCCAGCAGCGACCCACGCGCACTGCGGATGAACAAGCACCCAAACAAGCAGAGCAGAGGCTGCACAGCTTGTGGCCACTCTGCTGAGCGCCGGCCCGACAAACCACCAGGGCACGAAAGCGGGTCAGGACACGATGGATATGAATAGGTCCTCAATAGGCTACCAATAGATCATGTTTTCTAGCGGGCACTTATCCCTCGCAACAAAATGAAGTCCTCACATTAAACATTAAACAAATAAACCCAATACATACCCTGAACTCGATTAGTGGCTACGGCACATGCTGGCACTTGCATCTAAGCAGGGGAGATGCCCCACTTTTGACGGATCGCGCCTCTCTGTTGCGCATGTCAGCGGGGGGGTTAATTCTACTTTCGGGAACCCTGTTCACACAAGGAACCCCATCAACCTCGAAAAAAACAATGCCTTTTTTCCTTTGCGGGGATGAACTTGGGAAGCTAGGGGTGGCAACTGAAGCGCAGATTGGGGCTAAGCTAAAGATCAAGTTCTTGTAACAAGCGCCTTTCTGCCAGAAGCAATCTTTGACTTAGGACCTAGGGAGTTTACGACCATACCAATCAGCATTGCAGCAGCCAAAATTTCTACACCTCCAGCATAAGCACATGCAATATCAGGTGATTATGAGAAATCTTCCCTTCGTGCTTGGGGCCGGGCACTCAATCTTATTTCTTTGGCGCGGGGTCCTCAACTTCAAGCCGGTCAGCAAGAGCATTGACCCCGCATCACGTTGTGCATTCAAACAGTTGCAATAAAGTCGAAAGATGCTTAGCCTCTTGTGCGTGTGTGACGCGGATGTTGTCAATCTGAACCTGTCAGTTCTAGCTGCTAGTCGATTCGAGGATGGCTTCACCCATACCGCGCCCACCGAATTTCAAACAACATTCTCAACATCTCATGCGCAGTTTCCTGTCGTGGTGCATGGTGCCTCCCAGCACGATCAGCACTGAATCAATGAGACAAAGGTGCCTGCAACAAGATCCTTCTCAAATTGGAGCTTTGGAAACTGGGCACGTCAGCCATCCTCCCCCTTCCGCAAAGTCCTGAAGAGACAACGGCTTGAACGGCTCGGGCGCTGAACCAGTGCTTGGGGCTTGGGTTGCACTTCTCTACTGGTAGCTGGCGCAGGTGTGCAGGGTGGACAAGCTGGTTGGCTCGTGACCCCGCAGGAAGTGTACGAAGTGTACATGTACTTGTTTGCCAACATTCTCCATCACAGGCCCCTCCTCAGCCGCACGTCCACAAGTATTTCTCTGCGAAAGACACGCGCTTCCTATGGTATGTTGCAATCCACTAGATAACAGCAACGTAGCCTAAGCCCACTGTGAGCAACAGGGTTCGACACGACAAAAAAATCGAATCCCCCTTCCCGCCAGCGAATGGCTTGCGAACGCTTTGTGCACGCTTTGTCTCCGAACCCCGCAACCAGGAAACGAGAAACCTTGTGTCACATCTTGGAAGGAAAAACAAGGCAGCCAAGCCCGGATTGCCTGCTCTACTGCAGGAGCATCATGGCCAGGGTTGAGAGAATCGCGATGAGCACGGGTCTGGCAGGGACGCGCAGGAACGTCGACATTCCAAAGCATGCCAAGGACGCGTCACAAGACCTCCACCTCAAAAGAAAACACTCTGGGAACGAGGAACTGCCTGTCTGGTGAGCTGCTGGTGAGGAGGAACTCCTCAGCTGGTCACAACTCCGCATCACTTGGATGCAAGGGAATTCCAATTCGCGTGCCAGATCATGCCAGATCTGTGTCAACTTCAGGCCAGCTTCTGTAGTCGACATTGTTGTCGATGTTGAGCTAGTAGCAGTTTCCTGGTGGAGCGAATCTTCAACAACAACATCTTCAGCCACTTCAGTCCAAGGTTAAAACGTAAAACGGTGAGAAATCAGCAACACCATGTGACCCCCATCGCCAAGTCTCCGAGCTGGTGGCATTTCCGTCAGCCATCGATGTGCTTCCTTCCGTTGACGTTGTGCCAGCCTGAAAGTCTCAAGCTCAAGGAAGATTCGCTGACGCTCGATGGCTTGGATGTGGGTACATAAGCTCAACCCCCACATGTTGCCGTCTGTATGCCAAAGCGCGCTCTGTGTGTATATGTATATATAGATATACATATATATATATATTTATTTATTTATTTTTATTGATGTATTTATTTATCTATTTATTTATTTATTATTTATTTGTATTTTTGTTTGTATTTAAGTATTTGTCTATATCTATATTTATATTTATATTTATATTTACATGTATATTTATATTTATGTTTATCTGTATAACTATATTTATATCTATCTATTTATGTATACTTATATGTATATATTTATATTTTATATTGTATCTATATTTATAGTTATATTTATATATTTTTTTAATTTGTATTTATGTTTCTAATTTTCTATAGTTGTATTTATATTGAAATCTATATTTATAACATATCTATATCTATATTTATATTTCTATTTCTATTTTCATTTTGAAAAAATAAGTGTATATATATATATATGTGTGTATTACCTTACTATATCATACTCTACTCTACTATACTCTACTATACTCTACTATACTCTACTATACTCTACTCTACTATACTATACTATACTATATATACACATAACAAATTAATATCCAAATATTGTTTATACACTTCATAAATATGTAGAATACATATTGTACATACAGGTATGGCTTTTTGTTCTTTTTATAATTTGTTATATTCGTATTATGATTCATGATGATACTTCTATTTCTCTGGACAATGCTCCCACCCGTTTCTGCGCCAAGGCACAGCGGTCGTTGTCGTCGTGGTCGTCGTGGTCGTGGTCGTGGTCGTGGTGGTCGGGGTCGTGATGCCCTAGGCAAGGTAGCCAAAGTTGATCTGCCTAAACCCTAAACCCTAAACCCTAAACCCTAAACCCCAAACCCTAAACCCTAAACCCAACCAGAATCTCTAATGAAGCTCAGCTGCCAGAGCCGCCTCGCAAGCAAACAGGGGCGGGCATACACGCTCTAGCCTCTCAAAAGTCCTATGAGAACCCGTTTGGGCTTAGTGGGTTTGGGTTTAGGGTTTAGGGGTTTAGGGTTTAGGGGTTCAGGGGTTTGGTGTTTAGGGTTTAGGTTGTCACGTTTAGAGTTGCATAGTTGTACAAGAACAAGGAGATCATGTTGCTCATGAATCAGCCTCCTCAACCCCATAGAACCGGAACCCCTGCACCCGGCAAGAAAGGACCCCTCGTCCGCCTTTGTCTTCTCCTGGACCGCCTCGACACGCGACTTGACTTGCTGAGTCTTGGAGGTCATGGCCACGCCAGCCTACGAAGCCGAATCCCTCAGCCTACGAGAGAGGGGGAGGCGGGGGAGGAGCGCTGAAGGGGTTTGGAGGTTTTGGGTTTGGGATTTTGGGGCCTTATGGCGTCTGGACTTCATGGGTTGAGGGCTTGGGGCTCGCCAGCAAGTGGCAGGGTGGGGCAAGCGAACTGGGAAGCAGAACAATGATAAAAAAAGTGTTTCAAGGAATTTAGTTAACATAAATGATTTAATTGATGCAAACTAAGAGTAATTTAAGTGTCCAGATTCCTGGCCCCTGACCCGAAAAATAGTTGAATTAATGCAAAAAACTTTGCTAATTTACTTAATCTACTTAGTTCAAGTACTTGAATTAATTGAATTCGTTTAAGTAATTAATAATGTAAATAATTTGTTTACATTAATTGAACTGGCCATCAGTTAAAATAATTACATCACTTAAACAAATTAAACTCTCAAACAAAGGGGATCCTAGAGCGCAGACGGTAAGGAACGTAGCGCTTAGGGCTTAGGGCTAAAGGTTTTGGGCTTAAGGTTTCTTTAACAAGAGAAGGGTTTCCATTTTGCAGTTGCACAGTGCGCCTGGCAAATCGAATCATAAGAACAGTACACAAAATAATAATATGAAATCTAGGATTGTCAGTATCCTAATTCTCTCTCCAAGAGAAAGAAACGGTAGGACCTTCATCAGATTTGATATGAGATGTCATGGGGTAATTCTGCCGGTGATGAGAACTGCCCTTGACCAACTCTATACTTTTAAAGTGAAAGCGGTTATCTAATCATCTTGTAGTTGTGTAACGTAGTTGCTTACAGTTCCTGCATGAGGATGCATGCAATCCGACGCACCCTCATCCGATGTCAACTCTGTTGGGTCTAAATAAGATTTGATCGGAGAGAGGGGAGGGGGAGGGGGGGCGGGGTTGCTCAAAGCCGAAGCACCCCAACCACTTCACCCCCAAAAAAACAAGAAGAGCGCCAAGTAAACCCTGTGTCCCCAAGAGGACCTGCCTCACTCAAATAACGAATCCCGGGTTTGAAACATTGGGACGCCGAAAAGGTCCAGAAGGATCAGCAGCTATTCACGTGCCCCTTGAACCCTACACCCTAAACCTAAACCCTAAACCCTAAACCCTAACCCTAAATCCTAAACCCTAACCCTAAACCCTAAACCCTCAACCCTCAACCCTAAACCCTAAAGCCCAAGCCCTAAACCCTACCCTGAGAAGGGACAGAGGGCTTTGGCTTCCAAAGGGCCTTGGTGTCCACATTTCCCATGGAAGACAAGGCGTTCACCATGCCGGCACTGCTACTCTTGACCTGGCTGGGCGTAAGACTGGCTGGTTCTTAGTAGGTTATGAGGGAGTGAGGTACCCTATATAATCCCTTAAAGGGTATATGTATATATATATATATATATGTACATATATGATCCCTTAAAGGGTATATATCTATATACGTCTATATATATATATATATATTTGTTTATTTATTTATTTATTATATACATATACACGTAATTTCGGGCTGGTTTCCGGCTTCAGGTCCAGGATGTAAGGCTAGTAAACCTCAGAATCAGAACCGAAAACTTCTGCATGCACTCTCTCTTCGCCAGAGATCGTGATCTGCGTGGAGATGTTTGGGCTGCGAGGGGATCTGTATGACTGTATTCAAGAGGCCAATTCAGCACCCCCGCGTGCTTCAATTCAGGAGTGGGTGAACCATGTTTACCGCACCTTTCCCGAACAGCACAACCTGGATGGTCGCCACTTAGGAAGGGACAGAGGCAAAGTAAATTTCTGGCAAGGCAGGAGAAGTCTGTTCTTTGGGGCACCTAATCACCCTAGAAGACACGCCGTTCTGATGCACTGATGTAACGACACATGGTGTGTGCAACGTTGCCGTTGTTGTCTTACGGGCAACGCTCGCAAACAGACATGCCGATTATTCCGGGGGCACCTGCTTCTTCATCTGTTCCGCCACGGCTGATGGTGAGACAGATGTAGCTCCTGGCTAGACCCAGGCGATCTATGACAATCACGATAATTACCGCAGCTGCCTTGAACTATATTCGCAATACCGCTTCTCTTGCTCTGAACCGGAGGTCCTGCATTTGAGATGCTGTACCTCGGCTAGCGATGCCAGCATCGCAGTCAGAACATCAAAATGATTGTAGCCAATTGTAACAAATCGTATCATCGACAGTCGCTGCTACAACCTTGAATACATGCAACTCACGCAACCAGAGTGACCCTGAGAACTTCGAAAACCGAAACAGGTTCCTAAACATCCCCACGACTCCCTACACATCCCCCCACCCACAAACCTTCAGTAGGTTGTTGGCCTCTAAGCTAAGTGAGGATTTCCTAAGGTATTGGGGTCCTTCTAAAAAGGACTGTTGGGGGGAACATAGTAAGGGCCCCTAAACCCTAAACCCTAAACCCTAAACCCTAAACCCTAAACCCTAAACCCTACTATGGGGGGGAAACTATCCTAAGGGTACCCCTATCTTCGTCAAAGTGGCGACAGTACGGAGCCGCTCCCCGAGAGCCACCGGCCACCGAGGCGTCGGGCGCCGCCCTTCAGGGCCAGCGAGGACTGGAGCCTGGGACTCAGGCGGATGCCGAAGCCCTGGATGCACGCTTTCTCCAGGGATCTTCGGGAATTTAGGGTTTACAGTAGGGTTTAGGGTTTAGGGTTTAGGGTTTAGGGTTCAGGGTTTGGTTGGGTGTGACTTTGGGGTTGCTTAGGATTGAGGGCTTCAAGCTTGGAGGTTTGGGGTTGAGCGATTTTGCGGGCCCTTGCACCCTAATTTCCCCACCCTGCTCTTGACCTTTGCTGGTGGAGGCACCCACTGGGCAGCTGCAGCTGGGCGTTCAGCAGGACCCGCGCGTCCTCCAAAATGGGCGACCCAGGGCCCAAGAAACAATAGTTGCCGGACGGCGCACGCTTCCGCATGCTTCCACAAGTTAGAGCACATCGCTCATGTGAATTTCTGACACCAAACACTCCCGAAATGCGCGCCTCGGACTTGCCTTGAGCATCCGAACTGGTCCTCACTGGGACGTCATTGCGCGTCTGCGGGGGCCCGCGCCATTTCTCGCACAATCGACACATCGACTGTGATTTCGATGTGTTCTAAGCTACTGCAGAAGGCTCAGAGCTGAGTCCCATGCGTCGCAAGCGTCAAGATCCTGGGCTTGGGCGGGGGATGGCAGGGGTTCAAGGCTGAAAGCGTCAAAGGGCTTTTAAGACCTATTCTGAATGTTTCTGACATTCTCAGATTCTCGGCCCTAGTCAACATTGCTGACGTCCCTGCTGATTCGGATGCCCCGGCTGGCCCAAGCGTCACTGTCGACGACTGCTTCTCACCGCTGCTGACGGCGGTGGAGTTGCCGCTGCTTCCAGTGTTGTAAAGGTCCTGCCATACATATATATATATATATATATGCTACCCCCCCCCCCCATGGACCTACCAATTTCCTTGGGTAAAACCAATGTTTTCCATGATTTTCGTGATCTGAGGCTCTCTCCCAGCCACCATTTCTCGAGGTAGTACCAAGCAACAAACTCGAATCCTGCAAAATCTCGAGGGAGTACCAAAACCTCCTTATAATCAATCACGCCCCAATATGCAAGACATGACATCTGTCCTAAAAACACTACCTTAGCTACGATATCTCAAACAATCATCCCCCGATAAGCAAGACCTAATATCTATACTAAACCTGTACCTTAGCAACATATCTTAAGACATCACGCCCTAAGGCTCCTACCAATTTAATAAGGTTCCTATCAATTTCAACAGGATTCTTATGCATGTTACTGGGATTCGCATAGGATTCTCATTAATTTTAAAGGATTCCTATTGGATTAGGCTCATACTAGTTTAGTAGGATTCCTATCAGTTCTTGTTAAAGGATTCTATTGTTTTTTAAGGCCTATTGGTTCCTATTGATTTAGAAAGATTCCTTCTTGTTTTAATAGGATTCCTGTGACTTGTAACCCGGGTTGTTTCCAACTTGTTAAGGTTCCTATTCATTTTAATAGGCTTCCTATTAACTGTTGTCCGGTCCCGATAATTCAATAGAGGATTCCTATTTACTTTCATAGGATCCCAATCAAGTTTCATAGGGTTCCTAATTATTAATAAGGCCCCTATTTTCTGTAATAAGAGTCCTATCAATTTTAATCAGACTCTTATTCATGTTAATGGGGTTCGTGTTAATATTAAAGGGATCTCATTCACTTTCAAGGGATTCCTGTTGGTTTAGGCTCATGTTCATTTTAATCGGTTTGTCTAAAGGTTCACGTTATTTCTTATAGGAGTCCGATTGGTTCCTATTAATTTGAGTAGGGTTCCTCTTCAGTTTAATAGGATTCCTACAAATCCTATTAATTCTACGAAAATGTTGGGAGAGTACCAAAACCTCCTTACAATCAATCACGCCCCAATACGCAAGACATGACATCTGTCCTAAAAACACTACCTTAGCTACGATATCTCAAACAATCATCCCCCGATAAGCAAGTCCTAACATCTATACTAACACTGTACCTTAGCAACATATCTTAAGACATCACGCCCTAAGGCTCCTACCAATTTAATAAGGTAGGATTCTTATGCATGTTACTGGGATTCGCGTAGGATTCTCATTGATTTGAAGGGATTCCTATTGGATTAGGCTCATACTAGTTTTGTAGGATGTTAGAGGATAAAAACCATGATTTTTCAAACTACTCGGAGACCCAAGCCCATAGTTTGGAAAATCATGGTTTTTATGGTTTTTATTGGTTTTTGCGATGTTTCGTGAGCATGGGCTCAAAAAACATCGGTGAAACCAATGTTTTTTTGAAGGTAGGGGTTCAAAAACATCGGTAACACCAATGTTTTGGAGAGGCCACCTTCAAAAAACATCGGTAAAACCAATGTTTTTGGAGCCCCTGCTCAGGAAACATCGCAAAAACCAATAAAAACCATAAAAACCATGATTTTTCAAACTACTCGGAGACCCAAGCCCATAGTTTGGAAAATCATGGTTTTTTATGGTTTTTATTGGTTTTTGCGATGTTTCGTGAGCATGGGCTCAAAAAACATCGGTAAAACCAATGTTTTTTTGAAGGTAGGGGTTCAAAAACATTGGTAAAACCAATGTTTTTGGAGCCCCTGCTCAGGAAACATCGCAAAAACCAATAAAAACCATAAAAACCATGATTTTTCAAACTACTCGGAGACCCAAGCCCATAGTTTGGAAAATCATGGTTTTTATGGTTTTTATTGGTTTTTGCGATGTTTCGTGAGCATGGGCTCAAAAAACATCGGTAAAACCAATGTTTTTTGAAGGTAGGGGTTCAAAAACATTGGTAAAACCAATGTTTTGGAGAGGCCACCTTCAAAAAACATCGGTAAAACCAATGTTTTTGGAGCCCCTGCTCAGGAAACATCGCAAAAACCAATAAAAACCATAAAAACCATGATTTTTCAAACTACTCGGAGACCCAAGCCCATAGTTTGGAAAATCATGGTTTTTATGGTTTTTATTGGTTTTTGCGATGTTTCGTGAGCATGGGCTCAAAAAACATCGGTAAAACCAATGTTTTTTGAAGGTAGGGGTTCAAAAACATTGGTAAAACCAATGTTTTGGAGAAGCCACCCTTTTTTGAAACAAAAAAGGTAGGTCCATGGGGGGGGGGTACCATATATATATATATACATATGTTTCTATCTATACACAGACAGATTACCATACATATACATATATATATATATATCTGCGTCATTGATGGATACGGATGGTCGCCACTTCTCATGACAAAGCAGCTCCTGGCACTGCTTGCCTGCCGGGATAACGGATCCGGATGGGCCTTTGCTTTGTGGCTGCTGGTTCTTACGGCTCAGCTTGCCAAGGGACTTCGTCTAAAACCAGTCTCTGAGCCCCGAACACTTTTTCATGTTGCGCCCTGGAACACACCTGTCCGGCAGCAGGCAGCCTTAGCGTCTTCCAAAAACAACGGTTCTCTGCCGGGTGGGGAAACAAAGCATTGACACAGCATGACCAACGGCCAACATTCTTCACATCCACTGCGTGCTGAGGCGCTGATTGTCTCGGCCGCAAACTCACCGGCCATGGTGAGATGAGTCCTTGACGCAAAGATCCAACATATCTAAAAGCAAATGACGGGAGATCTCCCAGAAGCAATACAAAGAATGGCTAATGACTAACCTATGGAGTACCGGACAGCTCTCAGCGATGACGGCTCAGCAATGATGCCATGGCTCTGGATGCAAGTCTTGTTGCCAGCAGTTTCATCAGCGGGCGTGCAGGGCCTTGGGCACGAGTTCAGCAGCGTACCTCGAGCAATGAGGTCTTAGGCTCAGCATGTCTGCTGCCTGGGTGTTGCTATTAATTTGTCCTGCAGCAACTGGCCAAGCTGCCGCTGAATTTCGGATTGCAGATGTTTGCATCTGCGTCCTTGGCAAAGTCAGGACTCGCTTAGATCACTCACCATAGTGAGCCTTGCCAGAGTAAGAACGCCCAGAAAAAGAACGCCAAGCTCTCTTGTGCAAGTTCCTGCCAGGCACCTCACCTACGCCCGACGACACAACGAGGGCGTTTACTTCGCCCCCAGGCTGGTAGGCTTCGGTCCTCCTAGTGCTCGAATGAGAAAGAAAGGTTTGGCGAAAATACTTTGTGAAACTTCGGTTCTTTGGTGTAGGTGCTGGGGGCGCAGAGGACATCGATGTGCATGGTGCAGTGTGATGAAGACTAAACTCTTTTGCCGGCTTCTGAGACGGCTTCTGCGCGCCAGCTCTACATCGGCATGCATCAGCTCCAGGCAAAGCAACACAGAAGATGAGCTGAGGGTCGTTTGGATCTGGGCAAGTCAGCCTTAGCTTGCCGCTTCATCAATTTCGGGAAGCGAGTATGCGAGCATTCGTAGTACTTGTTCATTCGTGCTTCCTCTCTCGGAACCTGCAAGCCTGCTGCCCAGCAGCGTGTTGTTGCCGCACGGGCACTTAGTACTCAGGCTGACACAGCGCGTGGAGATTCCCGAGACTTTGCCTGCAACTGCGTGGCTTGCAGAAGATGCGCCTTCACCGGCTACTAGCATAAAACGACTCTTCGCATCAGGCGGCTCATGCCTAACATGCAACAAACCTCGCATGGCATGGAACGCGTTCCTGGACAGCCAATTCGACCCAGAAGGGCCCTCGCAATAGCAATTCTTTACGCGCAACGGCTCCGTGGCTCACATGACTCACACGGCCTGTGGACGTGAAGTCTTTCACGTCGCATTGCTTCTGTGACTCGGTGCAAGGGCACAGCACCTGCGTCTGAGACCTGAGCACAACGGGGCGCAACTTTGGATCCTTTGGATGCCTCTTCTGCAGATTATGAAAGGTCATATACTGTCATACAGTGCCAGGGCATACCGCCCCCTTCCCCACCGTTTGTTCCTTTCGGGTTGAACGAAGAAACGACATGTGACGTGCTGGGAGTTGGGTTCAAGGGCATGGACACGAGAGTCCTGCTCACCTGTAGGAATTACTGAGGGCCTGGGCCTCCCGCGGCTCCTACCCCCTTAACCCTGAAAGCTACCTACGCAAACCATCGGGACCCCCTACAGCAGTTCGGACCTTTTCGAGGGAAGTAGAAAAACGATAATCCTATTCTATTAACTGCATTATAGCAAACCTTCGACAAGTTAAACACTATATTTGCTGTAGTCGATCTACTTCATGTTTCCATATTATGTTATGAAACAAATTACATATATATATATATATATACATAAACTGTTATGTATACTATACTATGTTCTATCATGCTAGATTCTATTCTGTTAGAATGCATTATTTTGTCATAGGCTCTGTAGATAACAGAGGGCCCTGCTTCTTATATGGTATCGTAGTCGAGTATTATGGTATACATGTCCTATAACATATTATTACAGATTCTAGTATCTTTGAAATACGCAATTTGCCATACTGTAGCGTAATTGTGAGCATCATGGGATCCATCCTGACCCTGGGCGAGGCCGATAGACTAGGGAGCAGGCGTTGGCAAGCAAAGGTCGTCGCCTGGGCACCGGCGCGTGTTCCTTAGTGCCACGCACCGCGGATGAGTGCATATGAGTACCAACTTCGGCGTCACGAACATGGAGGGTCGCTGAAGAGCTCGGACAAGACTCACAAGACCAGAAGAGTAATGACTGAAGGATGGGCCGCCTGAAGGTCCTCCCTCTCCCCCTAGGCATACTGTACCGGGGCCGAGCATCTTGCCACACGGGCATTTGGCATTTTCGGCCACACAGATTTCGCGCTCGCCTGAGAAACGATGCACCCGCAACCGCTACCCATGAGCCTTCAAAGCGGTCTTTGCAAATAAAGGTGGGAGCCGGAACATACACACAGGCAGGAAGAATCCGGAGAATTCTGTACCAAAGTTGAACACAAATCCCCTTCAACATCCTTCAACCATCTTCAACCCCATCAGCTGAGATCCAGACCAAGGTAATCCTCGTTCTCAGCGAAATCATAAACGAAGCACTTCTTTTCGTTCGCTTTGCAGGTGACTGGACAAGACTCGTCCTGCCAGGCAGAGACCCCCCCGCAGCGGGAACCCTGAATCCGAGCCACTGTCCCGTAATCTGCTCAGCGCACCTTGAAGATGCAGCCCATAGCCCCGCCACAATTCCTCGGGCCACCGCTTCAACTCAGCAACGAAACTTGCCAATGAACTTTGCCCCCCCCCCCCAATTGCTAGCAGCTGCTAGCAACATCCCTCCGGCCCCATTGTGTTGAAGCAAGAGAGAACAGCGTGCTGCCCTTCTTTTCTTGCCCCCTCTTTTGGACGAGGCCATCCCTGCCGGCACCAAGGGCCCAAGAAAGGGTGCCACTGCTAGGCAGCCGGGCTATTGGCACAGAAGAGCCTCTTGAGTGTAACAAACAAAACGCAACAGCGACTCCAGCAACCATGAAGGAACCCTGAACCCTGAACCCTGAACCCTGAACCCTAAACCCTAAACCCAAAACCCTAAACCCCAAGCAGCCACCCTAAACCATGTTGTCGGGCCGAAGCTTCTTCGCCATCTTCCCGCAGGGGCAGGCTTCCATGCTCGCCGCGCAGTGCACCGAGGGCTGCGACGTACCTCGCGACATCTCTTCTTGTTGTAGGGTCTAGGGTCTAGGGTCTAGGGTCTAGGGTCTCGGGTCTAGGGTCGGTCTCGGGTCTAGGGTGTAGGGTGTAGGGTCTACGGTCTAAAATCTAGGGTCTAGGTCTAGGGTCTAGGGTCTAGGGTTTAGGGGTTTAGGGTTTAGGGGTTTAGGGGTTTAGGGTTTAGGGTTTAGGGGTTTAGGGGTTTAGGGGCTTAGGGGGTTTAGGGGTTTAGGGGTTTAGGGGTTTAGGGGTTTAGGGTTTGTGCTGAGAATGGCTGTGACTGCTTGCTGGAAAATTACGCTGAGAGCTACTTCTATGCTTCTCCGCTTCCCAAGTGACCCCTGCGCCCCCGGCCTGCCCACAAGCCATCGGGCCGGTAGTCCTCAGGGGACGAGGCTCTCTCGGCTGCGGGGTTCCACTTAGGGCTTATAGGGCTTAGGGTTAAGGATTTAGGGTTTCGGGAACCATGCTCCGCGGGTACAGGTTGCCCTTAAGCTTCAAGCTACCTTCCTACTCAGATCTCAAGAGCATGTTCGCCGCCCGGTCATCCACTTCAGGACACTGAACTTGGCCAGCGCTGCAGACGGGAGGGCAGTAGCCTGCCGTATCGCACAGGCGCCGCTTGCTTTGATGCTTAGATTGGCTTAGACGCCTACAACCAGAAATCAGGGGGACAAAAAGCTCAGGGGCAGACCGCCATTGATGGGGAGGCACTCGGTGAAGGTCACCCCAGCCTCCTGTGCACAGAGCAGCGAGCTTACCCGAAGGGGCTACAGAAGCTTTGGGCGCGGCTTGTTTTCGGATTTGAATCTTCAGGGCTTATAAGGCCCTGCCAGTAGCAGCTCGCACATCTGCGCCACCAAGGCACCGTGTGGTTGCACGAGAAAGCGTTCTGACCTTTTGCGCAGTCGCAATAGCCTCCCCGGGGAACCTTACACGTGCATGGAGCTTGGGGCTTCGAGCTGGCGCGAATTAGAGACAGTGTGAGTCAGCGAGGGCAAAGTTTCAGAAGATATTGAGAAACTGAGAAACTGAGACCCCTGGATCGTGGCCAAATCACGCCTGCTAGCACTTGGAGATGAGAAATTGAGAGGCTCTGGATGTCGACGCCAATGTCTACATCTTCCCGCACAAACGTCACAAACGGGATAAGACAAAAGGTGCACTGAGGCCCCAAAGCCACAAAATCAAGTATCTTGGGGGGGGGGGGGGGCTGAGGAGGGGGTTGGGGGGGTTGGGGGGGGTAACTGGAAACAACCTCCGAGGCTGAATCTGTGAATCTGGAGCACTACGCACAACACACAAAGACCGAGCGCTACGGAAATGTTTGAGGTTGTCACACCGCCATCAAAAACTATCATATGGCATCCAAGGCACACAGGTCGTCTCCACACTCGCCCAGTCACCGTTAGCAGTGAAGCCTCCCACAGGAATTGTGTGGGGGGGGGGGGGCGGGGGGGGTATCATGGCACATATCATTGCCTGGAAAGACAAGCATGACTCGTGGATCGCCCTTGTGACAGTGAGGTTGGCTTGGGACCCGTCTGAAGTCCGAAGGGCCCATGCTCGATGCTCAAGATGCGCGTTTGAAGTTTGCTGCACCATTTCACAGCTGCAGTCAAAACATCCATCATGACCGCGCGCGCGCGCGAGTTGAATAGGTCCGTTTGTATAACGTTTTATACACCACATCTTAAGCGGCGCCCACATGCCATCATATTGACACCACAATTGACATCATTATGCGGCTCCATGCCACTGCATGCTGTCGTACTGCTTCAGTTCCTTATGGATTAGCCAAGCAGCTATCAATGAAGCACCAGTCCTGCTCGGCCGTGCAGTAGACGGGGCAACGCATGGCACCTCGGTGCTCAAAAAGCCTAAAAAGCTTGATGGCGATTCATGAAATAAGTAAGCTTTTTTGAATGCTTCCACCCAGAAGATCAGCTATCAGACGCCTTCGCTTCTTTTCCTGTGCACGTTTACCGAAGATGCGTCGCACTGCCGGTGTACACGGACGGCACTTTGCTGAGACTTCAGATTGCAGGAGGCAGGCGCTGGAATGCCTTCAACTGCCCATCGGCAGAGCGCACGGTTGATCACGCAGGGTAAGCATCACGAAAGTTGCACCGGCAGCCCGAGATGCAGAAGAACCGCCGGCTAAAAGCTCAAGGGCCGTTCCTCGTAGAATCTCGTCGATCGCAGAGCTGTAGGGGACTGTAGGAGAGCTTGAGGCCGTAGAGTTTGCAGAAGGGCCCAAGGAGCGTCGGGACGCCATGACATGCCCCCAGACCATTTCAGCGAGAAGCGCCTGGTGGGGCCGACTTTCATCGGAACTCAAAGGCTTAGGGTTTCGGGTCCAGTGGTGTTCCTGGGCTGGAGCTTTTGGTGATGTCTATAAGATCTCAGGATCGTGGGAATGAAGACGCGGACTATTTCGGACTTCGCACCCTCTCCCTGCCCCTTAGATCCAGACACAGCCAACTTTCGATTCCGGTGCCGCCTCGCTTCTTGTAGATGCCTTGCTTGGCCAACTCATCAACCGGCAGTCTCCGAATATTCTGGATGTCCTTCGAAGTGATGTCTCGGCCGAGGACAGAGAGCCAAGGGAGGCCAAGCTGTCCTCGAGGGGGAATTGGGGCGGGGGGGGGGTGGCCAGAGTCAGCGACGACAATGTGAACGTTTGTTCTTACCCCCCCTATGACTCCTGTGACCTTCAGAATGACCTTCATGCCCTACGCCCTCAACAATGGCCCGAAGCCATGTACGCTCTAGAGTCACTTCAGAGGAGGGTTGTTTTGATTTTTTTGGCCTGCTTCGTTCATATACATATGTATATATATATATATATATATGTATGTGTATATATATATATATACATATGAATGTATTTCTATTGTAGATGCGGCACCTGCAGTCTTCGAGAAGCCACTCCCGCAGCCGTCATTGCAATTGGTTCCAGGGCTGGGACTCAACAGGATCCCACTCAACGCCAGGAGGTACCAGTCTGCGTAGACCTGCGCAGATTGCGAGTTCTGCAGACTTTGGGTCCCAGGCACTAGCCACTAGCACCTGAGGGGTTTTTCCACGGCTGCGTGAAGTAGACTATGTGGGACCTGTCGAGGCTACCCCAAATCCGAAAAGCCTTCGAAACTCCCAAAAAGCCCCCCAACATTGCCGTTGCAGGTCCTTCTGGATCTCAGCGGAACTGGCTTTCTTGTCCGTCGAGTGCACGGAGAGGCCAGGATTGGTCAGCACCTCACCAGGCAGCTTCTTTGCTTGGGGGGGCTGCTCAGTAGACCGAAGCCCCTCTCAAACCCCCCGAGAGGCCGCGGGTGGTGTGAGTGTGTCCGTGCGCGTCCGCCTTGCAGGTGAGCTTCTTCTCGGCCGCTGTCACTGCTGCCGCACTGTCACTGGCAACGAAGGCCACGGGCCGGGCCTGGGCACCGGACAAATGATCGACTCATAGCTATGAATCTAGGGCCTCGGTGGGTTTTCAGGGAGGTTCTTCAAGGAGCCACAAGGATTTCTGCAGACTTCTTTCTCGACTTGGCCGGGCTACGTCGAGCGGGCGCAGCACCTCGGTGAGGACCTGGAGCAGGTTGTTCACGTGGATCAGGTAGGTGGAAAGAGAGACCTGAGACCGCTTGTCATTGTTGGCTCCGGAAACTCTTCCCAGCTCTTTGCTCATCGTCGTGTCACCCATCCTGAAGTGGATGCCCACAAGGAATGCCTGTTGGCACACGGGGTCATGGGAACTCTGTACCGAGGGTCATGTCAAGGTAATTAAAAAAGCATGCTCTTAGCGCCGCGAGGCCTTCGTGGACGCAAGCTCTTGCAACAAGGGATGTATAAAGCGAAGCATGTCCGGTTGAGGGTCCCCCAAGGCAAATCGCATGGAGCACTTCCCAAAATTCTTTGTATCTCGCGAAATGGCTGCTGCCCTGTTCTTGTCAGAACCACCCCAGCGCCCGGTCTTCAACTGCTGGATCAGCCGGTTTCTGCAATCCAGTGGCACAGTGTGCTTCAGCTTCCGCAGGTTCTTGCTTCCGACTCCCAGCAAGAGGCTTGCATTCGAGGAGATCTTCCATGTACTCGGGGGCTTGAGCATGTTCACATTGAAGTTTTTGCCAGTGTAGGCATCCTTGAAGTGAGCATTACAGTCATCCCTGTCCACGAACTTGGGAGGTTCCAACGTGGCATTTGCTCCCAGCGCCCTCTGCACCTGAGCCGGCGTGATGTTGGAGACTTGCATTCCGGAAGGCCGGTGCCGGGAGTGAAGCAAAGTGAAGAGCAGACCATCGGAGTGGAGCATGATCGGTCGTCGCAGCATCCATGCGACCATGAACTTGACCTGCCAGAACATGATGCTGCTGACCCCCTTTTGGGCTGGCAGGAAAATCAAGATGGCCTTCTTCCAGCTGGTCTCGCTATCGGCACTGGCGCCACTCGCCGATCCCCTCCACGCATAGTCTCCACACACGACCTGCCCTCTCCACAAGTAGGCGGCGACTGCCGGCACCTTCTCCCAAAGCAGCCCCGCGGTGGCTTCGGGGGTCCCTGAGGTCCCTGAGGTGCCTGAGGTCCCTTTCATATCTTCTCTTTCTCCTCTGGTTCCAGTGATCTTCGGAGTGGTCGAAGTTGCAAAAGGTTTGTGCTTCTCTCTCTCTTTCCATCCCTTCCCCTCCTTCTCCTCAGTCTCCTCCCTTTCCGCCTCACTGGGCTTGGGCATCTGTTGGGAGCCTCCAGATCTCGACATCTTCAGGAGTTCTTGGGGCTCACGGCCTCCCTCATCATCCTTGCGGGTTTCGCGGGTTTCCTCGTAGATGTTCGTGGCATGGGCGAATGGAGCCGCCATCAAGCGGAGGGTGCTGCTGCGTTGCGGGGACACCATGGAAAAGCCGACGACCACCTGCACATGCCAGCCCTCCAAGGACCACAAGAAGAAAGGATAACAAAAAAGGAAGGGAAGTGGGAAGCACACATCAACATCAAGATGGAGCAGAAAGCATAGTGGCATAGTGTCGGGGACTTTGCCAAAGCCACCAGGAGCAGCAGAGCTCCCGTCCCACATGCCAGCGCCCAGGTCGGACAGCGCCAGCCGGGCTCAGACACCTCCACGGACATCACGCCGTGAGAGGGCCGGGGCTTCAAGAGCCGGAGTCACACGCGCGCCATGTGCAGGCGCCCTGCAGGCCCTTCCCCTGCCAACCCTGGCAGGAAGGCTTCCATGGGCCCTACAATGAGTCTAGATGAAATTGGAGCAGTCATATCATAAGTCTGTGACCCTCCTGACGGAAAGTTGCTTGCATCATGATGCTGGGGTGACTTCAGCCTTGAACCTTGCTCTGACAGGGATGCCGCAAGCCGGCTTTGCACTCTGAAAGCCGCAGGTGACAGCTCCAAAAGCCGAGATCTTCGGCTCTTGTCAGCTTGCACAACTTGAGGCAAAGCGCTGTTCGTGTCCAGGTCCCAAAGTGGGTAGCAGAAGTACTCGTCCTAAGCTGCTTCCGCCACTGCCTATCTGCATGCAGCTCTGCGAACGATCGTCTGCGTGTGAACACGAGCCCAACGTGATTAACCAGAGCTCCGTCCACGACATCGGGCAAATGACAGCACTCCACAAACCACAACAGGTCGCCCTCCCTGTCCTTCACCCTAAAAACACATGAATCTCTATCGAACCCCCCAAACCCTGCGAATGAAAACTCGAAACCCCCGAATCCCCCTCAATCCTCATCAATCGGGACGGGCGGCGGCAAATGGATCGTGGCATCTCTGGGAGTTCGTGCCGCACTGGCAAGGCAGGGACTTTTTCTCACAAAGCTCGCGAACCTCCAGAGGGGTGCCGCGCTTGTCGTAGTCCTGGCACCGCAGATGCAAGGAAGATGCGGGAAGATGGGCCGGGGATGCTTCGGAAGTTCAGAAACTTTGGGCTTCGGTAAGCTTTTTGAGTTTTTGATTTAGGGCCTTTTAGGGGTATGGGGGAGAGACGCGGAGCCGCGGGTCCAGGACGAAGCACTTCTTCTCATCCGCCCCACAGGTCACAGGGCAGGTGACGCTGGTCGGCTCACAGAACTCCTCTTGCTGCCTCGGCCGCTTTGACTGCAACGCCTCCTCTCCCCCTCCCAGACTTGAAGTTGCACGAAGACTGAGAGGCAGGCCCAAACTCGTCCTTGGCTGCCGCTCCCGATCCGAGCTTGATCAAGTCCGAAACTCTAATACACCGTCTTCAAGAGCTGCCAAGCTTCCACCCATCTGCACATCTGCGCGTTGGCGCCGCACGGACATGACCTGGTGAAAAAATAGCCATCACAAATCCCCAAACCCTAAACCCTAACCCCTAAACCCTAAACCCTCAACCCCAAACACCCAAACCAGCAAACACTGGAGCAGGCGCGAGTGCTTGAAGCCAGGCTGCTTGGAGACATTGACGCAGCTCTCCACGACTGGCGCGTTCCAATCAGGCATACCTCGCAACGTCAGAAGCCCGTGGATTAACTGACAGGCCCCTAAACCCTAAACCCTAAACCCTAAACCCTTAACCCTAAACCCTTAACCCTAAACCCTAAACCCTAAACCCTAACCCTAAACCCTAGACTCTGACCCTTAAGCCTAAATCCTAAACCCAAAAGCGACTGAACCCAGGGCGCCTTGCGGGGTAAAGGACATCGGGTAGCACATCTTCTCCCTGATGGGGTGGCAGTAGAGGGGGCAGCCCTCGGTTGCCTCAGTGCCCAGGTCCCGAATGTTCTTCTCTTTTTTTTTGCGGGGGGTCTCCGGAAAAGACCTTCTACCCCTTTTGGGGGGGGTGACTTTCTATCCCTCTTGGGGGGCACGAGGGGGGGGGGGGGGGGAGGGAGCTCTCCTGATAGTTTGGGGTATGTTATGGGCACCCATATTTTGGGAGCTGCCCAATCGAGCCTGAACCCGAGCCCATCCTGCCCAGCGTCGGGTGTGCAGTACGGCTCATAGTCCGCTTCGAAAGGGTTGGTGCACTGCACGGCGCCCGTTCCACAAGGGCAGGATTCTGAATTGGACACACCTGGCAAAGCCAGCACGGGACATTCCCAAACCTTCACATCCACTGGTGAAGGTAGCGGAAGGGGACGAGAAAGAACCGAGCTTTTACAGGTCAAGGCCCTCTTGTTGCTAGGTAAGCCACACTGCTCCCCGGCGCCGACAACTTCTCCAGTTGTGCTGTCGAAGTTCACCTCGGGGGCTCTGAAAAGCAACACACTAAGCCCGATCAAAAAGACGTTAACAAGAAGAAGGGCTCTTCAGCCAGGAAGCAACCCAGCAGTACTGCTGCTCTTCAGTGCAGTAGACAGGGCAGGATTCCGTTTTGGGCACGCAGTGGTAGCTGTCTTCACCATCTTGGCACCTGCTACAATGCTAGAAGCAGTGTACATCAATCCGGTCTGTCACAGGCTTGAGCGCTGGCCTCTGGGCAGTCGCATCATCGCAGACAACCGGGCAATCTTCCCCAGAGAAGCAGTACTCGTTTGTCCACTGCCTTGATGAGAACTGTCAGCACCCTTCCTAATGAGTGCACGCACCACCAAAGGTGTGGAACGTTACTTCATGGTACGGCAAGTTGCCAGGCACCGCTGGTGTCAAAAGCCACGATGCCACAGTACTGTTCCTCTGCGCTGCATCGGAGAGGGCACTGGCCATCAGCATACCATTCCTAGGCGATGGCTTGCCACGAATCTGCACCAGCTGCTAGGCGAACAACGACAAGGGCACTTCAATTGCGTCGCATCCCGTACCCACAGAATCTGCTACACGCTCGGAACCATTGAATCCTTGAATCACAGCCACGACCACCTTCAACAACCTTCAACTGGAAGACCCGCAGCCTCGCAGCACAACGTTCCCACGGACAACGACAACGGCTGATGCCAGGCGGCCGTGGGCTCGCACTCGTAAAGGCTGGTCTCCTGCACAGCCGAACACTTCACTTCACAAATGAAGTGGCTTGTCACTGGCTTGTCATTGTTGCTTGCGGTTCTGCAGCCAGGCTAAGCGGGGCTAAGCGGCCATTCCGGCCCTCCACATGTCAAAGGCTGGCTATCGGGACAGTAGAGAGGCACTTCCCCAGGCCGCGGTCCGGGTTCAGGCATCTCAGCTCACCACTCTCGCAGTTGCAGCCCTGTGGTGTGGCGCAGCTTTCATTGCCTCAGTTGAAGACAAGGAATGTTCATATGGACTTCATTGAGGGTCTTCTGTGGCTACTGGTCCCTAAGGCCAGCGGAGCGCCCGAGCCGTAGTGGAAGCAGGTGCCCAAGTCTCCACAGTCCAGCGGACCTCATCGCTCGTACGCTTCTGGGGCTGAGGCTATCTATCTTCCAGTTTCGGGTTTAGGGTTTAGGGGTTTAACCGAACTCTGCATCCTGACTCCTCACGACGCTCTGAGGAGGAGGCCCCCCCTGAACCCTTGAAGATCCAAGAGGCAGGTCTCAGACACGGGGATGCAGAACTTCTCCCCCTGGTAGGTGCAGGATCGCTCCCACTGGCTGTTGCAGGGGCAGCCTGCAACACCCAAAGAAGAATCTGCCATGAACTCCATGAACTAGAATATCTATAATAACTATAATAACTATAATAACTAGAATAACTATAATAACTATAATAACTATAATAACTATAATAACTATAATAACTATAATAACTATAATAGCTATAATAACTATAATGACTATAATGACTGTAATAACGATCATAACTATAACCACCTTTTTTTCCCTATAATTTCTATAATAGCTATAATAACTACAATAACTATCATAACTATCATAACTGTAATAACTGTAACAACCCAAGGCAGTCATGAAAGGCAAAGCTTGGTGAGGCCTACCATCTCGTCGGCGCAAACCTCCGTCCACACCCCAGTCCAGTCGGGCCGGCCCGTATCCTCGGGAAGTGTAGAAAGGTCCTAGGGTCTTAGGGTTTTATTTTAGGATTTTAGGGTTTTAGGGTCTTAGGGTTTTTGGGTTCTAGGATTTTAGGGTTTTAGGGTTTTGGGGTTTTAGGGTAGCTGTCTTACGAAGACGGGTGGGCATGGTACGCCATGCGGGCTGCAGTTTCTCTTGACTGGCCAGGTGGAGCCTGCACGGTGTATAGTGAGTACTCGGAATCCAAGTTGCGTCATATGGCGTTACCCAGCAGGTGATCCTCAGCTTTTCACCCCGAAGCCCATCCCATAACCAAGCTTTCAAGCCTTCAGGGCCCGGCGCGTGTGGGTTTGGGGTTTAAGGTTTAGCTCCTTCTGCTTTTTGTTGGTTGCGGGGGCGGGCGGGGGGGTACACTTAAGCCATCGAAAAAACGTGCCATCAACCGAGGTGCTGGTCCTCTGTGCAATGCCTTAGAATTGCATGGCTTGTCCGAAGCATTGAATGCTCGGCATACTTTTCTCCCTGAGCATCCCTGTGCTACATGACAACCAAACAGAAGAGCCACATGTTAAATACTATGAGCGTAAAGAGATTCCACCAGGTGGAGGTACAAGTGCAAGACTAAAAGTCAGAGAGGAAGGACACATCATCCACTTAAAACACGCACGACTCACAAGCACACATGCAAAAACAAGCAAAGACTTTCCTTCTAGTCTCTAGTCAGCACGAAAGCAGCACCGGCTCTGTTTTTTTTTCGAATCTTCAGCTCCAATGGGCCTTCCGATCCATTCAGGCAGGGTTTGTGTAATATCCCAGTCCAGCATGAAAGCTTCTGCTTTCTTTGCTTGGGCATGTGTGGTTTCTTCGAGACCTGCAGTACATAACATGTGCATGAAAGTTCATGCCTTAAGCGTGTTTGTTGCATCCAAAACCCTAAACCCTAAACCCTAAACCCTAAACCCTAGACCCTGCGCAAAGCATGTTTAGATTCATGCCGTGGGCTTGCATTTGCATTGCTCTCAGACTTGTCAGACCACAACACCAAGATGCACAGGGCATGATCCGTAGACCTTGCTCTGACACCAGCTTCCATAAAGGTCCTGGCCTTGGATCACTTCACTAAGGCAGTTCTTCCTCTGATGGCCTCTTTTTAAAGGTACGAATTGGGATGCTCCCCTTATGATCATCCCCATTAAGGACTGTTAGTATAAGGGGGAACATCCCAAGGTACGAAATGTCGGGATCCCAAAAAAAGTCAAACCGTAATTTAGCGAGGACAGCCCTCTTGTCGGCAAACAAAGCCCGTATCTGCTATTCACACTCCTGGGTGGTTTTTTGGAAGGAATGAGGGAATCAGGGCCCTAGATACTCCCTTAAAGGGTATACTCATTCCCTCATTCCCTACGAAGAACTAGTAACTAGGGGGACTTCCTTCCCCTGAGGCCCAAAGGCCCCTTTTTGGCGGGGAGAGTCTTAAATCTTAGGAACCCGCAATGGGTTGCCCCTTTGCGGGCGCTTTCGGATGCTGTACCGTTTCTTTCTGTTATGCCCTCCCGCCCCGGTTATGCTGAGGGTGCTTGTGATGCGAGACCCGGGGTCTTGTGTCCATGACATTTCACCTCCTTGCTCCGCCAAGCCAGCCCCCAAGCTTGTGTTTCGGGCTGCGTCATGTTCCTGCTGACGTGTAGTGTTTTGACGCCCTACGAGGGTTTCGATGACTCTACATCGGACTCTTTCGGTTTCTGTGTGGCGCTGTGTGGCAATCTCTCTTGCACCTCCCATGGGCGACGGCTCCTGTGAAGAAATGTCATGCACTGTCCAGGTTCAGGTCTTTTTCTCCTACGCCGCCGAGAGCTTCTCCCCCGAGTCTTGAGGGGGAGGGTGGTGGTGCATGGTATCCCAGGCCCCCCTAGACCCGAACGCCCTGATGCTGGAGCACATCTTGGGGTAGAAGGACACTAAGCTTCCTGCACATTTCCTCGTGAACCGGATCGCAAGGACAGGACCTGGCGGATGCTGCGCCAGAGTGTGACTAAGGCCTAGGGTTTTAGGGTTTGGGCTTGGTTGAACCAGGGGTTGCGGCATCACAAGGATGGAAGGTTCAGGGTCTCAGGATTGGGTGGCCCTCGGGTTCGAAGGGGGTGCGCTCAACGGTTGGCTTCATGCCCCCGAAACTTGAACCCCCAAACCCTCCCCCTAAACCCTAAACCTAAGCCCTAAACCCGCAACCGCCAACCCATCTGAGGATATGGCGAGTTGGCTGGCTGGCAGGACTGGCCGAAGGGCAGCTCGAAGTTCGGGTATCCTGGGGTTTAGGGTTTCGGGTCTCGGGTTTAGGGTTTAGGGTTTAGGGTTAGGGTCCCTAGGGTTTAGGGTTTAGGGTTTAGGGTTTAGGGTTTAGGGTTTAGGGTTTAGGGTTTAGGGTTTAGGGTTTAGGGTTTAGGGTTTAGCGTTTAGGGTTTAGGGGCTCCCAAATTCAGGGGTCTTGGCCCTGGAGATCTATAAGGCTCACGGGGGTTGAGGGAGGTTCGTGGCTCCGCCTCCATGGCTAGGAGTTGGAAAACCGTAAATTAACTGAACCATATGGGAACAGAATGGAATGTCCAGTGATTTCCCCCACTCTTCCGCCCCTCCCCCTAAATCTCCACTTGCTGGACGACCATCAGGGGAGTCATAGTCGTCACGTCATGGGAAACCAGATTCAATAATCTCAATCTCCCCCCCGGGGTGGATCAAGGGCTTGCTGGACTTAGGGCCCCCACCGTCGCTTCCATACTGGACCTGGTAGCAGTCCTGCATTTTGGCAAAAAGCCCAGAAAGCGTCTTAGAACCGAAGAGCCACATCAATCTCACAGAAAATCTGGAAAGCTCTGCGCCCTAAACCAGTATGAGGGCTCTCACCTGCTCATCATCCCGACAGAAGAGCGGGCAGTTCTCGCTCACAGGCTGGCACCAGCTGTTTCCTTGAGGGACACTCAAAGCATCTTTCATGTTGCACTCTGATACCGGCCTCTTTGTCTTGTCTCCAGGTGCATCCGAGCGGCCGTACTCGGGATCAGTGCACTTCGTCTCAAACCTGGGGCAGGAAGTATGTTCAAGGGGTTTAGGGTTTAGGGCTTAGGGTTGAGGGTTTAGGGTTCAGGGTTTAGAGTCCAGGGTTTAGGGCATAGTGACCTGGGAGAACTCGAGCAACGCCCTCAAAAGGCTGCCTCGAAAGTTCAGGAGCCTTGAGGCTCAAAGGGGCCCTGTTATTTCGTCGGGGGTTTACAATAATACGGACCCTCATATGGTGGTTTCCGACATAGGGGTACCTCATTGGGGTCCTCTTTATAAGAGAATCCTACTACTTGGGGGACTATGTTGGGGTTCGTAATAGCAGGATCCCCTTATACTAAGGATCCTTAGCAGGTACCCCTTATATCGTTATAACCCCCAAGTGGCTCTTTTGGGGTCCCTCTCCAACCAACTCGAAGCTCTCTCCACCCTTTCGTCCCAGCGACTGGCGATCGCAGGGGCAGCCGGTGCTCTCAGGAGCGCAGAACTCCTCGTGCTCCTCTGAATATTCTTGCTGCCCCCTTTACAGGGTATATGTAATAGGGCGAGTCCCTTAAAGGGTATATATAGGGCCCTCATAGAGTCCCTGAAAGGAGGCCCCCTAAAGCACCCCAAAAAGGACCCATCCACCGAACCACGGGAGCAGTCAGAGGCAAGATGCCTGCGAGTAGTCGCGCTCGCCATTCCTTGAGGGCAGCTCTGGGTGGCACAGTTTTAATTGCTTTGAGATCATCTGCATGTGCCTCCTGTGCCCCCGCACTCGGCAGGAGAATTTACAAGTTCAGGCCCACATGGCTCCGAGGTTCGATGCTCCGAAGGAGCACCGGCTCACGCCTAGGCTGAAGCCAAGTCGCGGAGTGTACTGCCAGCGGTAGCACCAGACTTCCGTGCCTGGCAGGTGTGGCAGTGGCCTCTTCAAACGTGGGAGGTACCGAATGACAAGAACAGGCTTGGGGAAGGTGCCGGTAGAGGACTGCAAGGACAAACATCGAAACTAAGGACAATGAGCATGAGTCCGATAGAAGTGCCCCCAGGCTCCTGTTTAGGGTTTAGGGTCTAGGGTCTAGGGTTTAGGGCTTAGGGTTTCGGATTTTGGGTTTAGGGGTTTAGGGCCCCGTTAACTGCTGCTGAGCTGCTGTTGCAAATCACTGGGCAGCCGCCCGAGGATTTCGGCATGCACCAGCTGGAGAACTGATCCTGCAGCATGTCTCGATGTCTCTGATTCCCCTAAACCCACAACCTTAACCCCTACACCTTAGACCCTCCTACCCCTAAAACCCTAAACCCTAAACCCTAAACCCTAAACCCTAAACCTCTCCGTGGCCTTTGGTGAGTCGGTCCTTGCATGTGAGCTCATCGGCGTCGCACGTGACCTCGTCGAAGCCTCAAGCTTTCAACGGCTTCGAAGTCTCCACGCAGTTCTCCAAAGAAGGGTGGCTCTACATCTACGCGTTTCAGGGCTTCTACAAGGCACCTAACATTCCCGAACAACCAGTAGCTCCCCGACATATCCCCCTTGAGGCTACTACAAGGTACCTAAATTCCCTAAGAACCAGGGTCCCCCTACGTATACCCCTTCAGGGCTACTACAAGGTACCTAACATTCCCGAAGGAACCAGTCGCTCCCCCTACATATACCCCTTAGGGCCTACCCACCGGGCTTTGCCAAAACCGCTGCTGGGCAAGAAACAGCCGGCATCCTTGTGCTCGCAATACTTGATGCCAAAACCTCACGGCCAAGATTGGTCAGGTTTGGGGGTTTAGGGTTGAGGGTTTAGGCCCTTTAGGGTTCAGGGTTTAGGATTTGAGGATTAGGGGTTTACTCGAAATGGAAGTTTGCCTCGGCTTCGTGCCGAGAAGCGTCTGGAGCAAGCAGACCCGGATCCGGTCTCCTTCACTTACCCAACCTTCGTAAATGTTGTGAGCATCCCCCCCGCCCCCGTCCCTGTGGGACACCCCCCCGATCGCTGGGAGCAGCTGCAAACCGATGCTGTGGAGGGTCCGCCTGTCAGAGGGAGCGTCTCAAAATGCGAAATGGGCCTTGGGAGGTTTTGTCCCCCCTGGGACCCGCCTGGAAATTGCCTGGGACCCCTGCCGCCCCCGAACCGCCTGGGACCGCCCTGGCACCTCTGTGGGACGCCTGTCCAGCCCCTCAAGCCTTCCTAAAACCTTCTTCTTGAGAAGCGTTTGGAACCAGCAGACCCGGATCCGGTCTCCTGCCCCCTTACCCACTTCCTCCAGCCCTTCTCCTGGCCAAGTTCAGAGCACTCATGGGGGCGTGTCTTTTTGCTCGCACAGCCGCTGCCAGGGCCGGAGTCCCATCATATAGCCGCTGCGAAACTCCCTAAAACCCCTGCCTGAGCGGCCTGTTTAGGGCCCCGGTTGAGAAAGGTTTTTGGAATATCCTGAACCTTGCTGGCCCGGCTGCCGAGGCGGGGCGCGCGAGCGTTTACAATTACAGCTAGTTGTTCTTGGGGCCGTCATCCTCAAAAATGGGAGCAAACGCGGGCCCATGAGCCGGGGCCCGGGCTTTCACATTGCACCTCCCATTGCGAGTTGCATGGACATCCTGCAACCGTCACAGGACATCCATCTTCGCCTACTTTGCGCAGCTCTTAAGAGTTGTAGGTCAGGCAATTCCCCGTGCATGGTGCCACATGCAAGCGCGCGGCCTTCTGCATCAGTGCTGCAGGTGGGAGTGCCCATCCAGGTTTTTTCTTCATCAAGCTCGCCTTTCTGAATCTGAAACAAACACGAGCAGTGCGCACCGCCTGCAGAAATTCGAAATCTTCATCGGACGTCACCAGTAACCTACAGGCGCCGGCACTCTGAGGCTCCGGCCAGTAGAAGTGTAGACATTCTGGTAGCAGTACCTCAGAACTGGTTGCTTAGCTCGTGCTCCCAGGTCGAAGAGTACATGTTACAATGCCCCCGAGTTCATCAATGTCGGCCAAAGCACCGCTCCTCGCAGAACACCGAATCGCCTTGGGTCAGTTGCTGCAACTCTGGACCTGAGATCCCAGCCCTAGGCCCTAGACTGCCAAGTCGCAATCACCGCCATCAAATCCACACCTAGGCCGAAGTACTTCTTGCTCCAATAACAAGTTAGTCACAGCTCGCAGCATGTGGTTCATGTGGCTACACTTCTTGCACGCCGCCACATCCCGCGACGCCATGAGTGCTCCAAACGCGAGCAAGATACACAAGACAAAGCCACAAAACACGTGCAAGATGGAATATGCTCGTCGTTTTCTTCCTCATATTCCTCCACTGCATCGTCGTCTTCCTCTTCTTCTTCTTGTTCTCCGAAGGTTTGGGCAGGTACACCCCGCTCCCCCACCCTGCCGGGGGCAAACGCGAGTCCAGTGTCTTTCCACGGTTTCCGGGGCCACCAAAGCTGAGATGGCCCCCCATGGACACGCCAGCAGGAAACAGACTCGTCGTGGGTCCCATTACTGCAACACATCTCCTGAGCGACAGCAAGTTGTTCAACAAGGGCCGGGCTACGTCAAAACGCGTAACAACCAGCCACAAGTAGTTGCCCCTGCAAAGCCCACGTCCACAAAAACAGACGCGAAACATCCGGAGTGTCCTCCTGCCATGTCCTTAAAGCACCTTTCCCATGCCGGCTGCAGATGGCTTCTTAACTCCTCCGACTCTCTCTCTCTCTCTCTCTCTCTGTCTCTCTCTCTCCACGCATGGCCCCCCCCCGAAGAGGAGAGCCGCCCCAAGGGGCGCGCACAGTCCACGGTCTGTTGGTGAAATTTGTAGACACGTCCCCCCCCGGCGCCAACAGGATTAGTGCTCTGTCTCTCTCTCTCTCTCTCTCTTCCTTCCTTCGTTCCTCTGCACATGGTCCTCGAAGGGCGAATAAGACTAGTATCAAAAGTGCGTGCGTGCGTGCGTGCGTGCGGGCGGGCTGGCGGGCGTGCG